>CM062567.1:9624328-9634328 GCA_031468815.1 Morus bassanus | reverse complement strand
CCACAAACCCGAGCTAGCTAAATAGTTTCCCCCTCTAACTCTGATATGCATTTCACAATAAATGGCGCGGGCATTTGCATATATAGTGCCTGGCTATGGGGTTGTATATCGCATGTGCGATATACTGCATTGACAGCGGAGCGGAGGAACACCTTCCCTAAACCTTAGTCCTCAGATGCTTATTGAACAGAGTTACGGAAAAAATACGCTTAATTAATTACACGGAGAGGCTGGTTGGCGCCGGGGAAGTGCAGATATATTTTTGCTCGGCCCTGAAATACTTCCCTGGCTTGGTTTGTGGTTTGGTTTTGGTTTGTGGTTTGTGGTTTTTTTTTTTTAATGGGACGCTACTGCTTTGGCTGGAGGGGAGGGAGCCTGACCGGCTAGCAGAGAGCTGCCTGCCAGGAAAACAAAATGCTGCCAGGCGGTGGGTGACTCCAGGGCAGCCCTGCCTCTGCCCCTGCCTGCTCCTGCCCCTGCCCCGACGCAGCCGGGTTTTTGGGGGATGCTTTGACTTGGCTTCGGATCTTGTGTGGTTTGAGGCTGCGGTTTTGTCTTTTCCAAAAAAGACTCCTCCAGCAAAGTGCCGTTGCTTCGCTAAAATTGCAAGAGGCGCTTGTGCGGCAGCTCTTTCTGTTAAATTAATTTTAAATTTTAAATTAATGAGGGCTAATTTAGTTGTGCCGTCCTTCCCCGAGCAGCGGGGAGCCGCTGCCCGGCCGTGGGAGCGCTGGCTGGGCGGCGCACGGGAACCGGCAGCGGCTCAAAAGATGGCGAAAGGAGCAGCAGAGCAAGTGCCTCCGAACCTGTGCCTCTTCCCAGGAAAGCTTTCCCCCAGAAATATCGGAGGCAGGTGAGGAGCGCAGCCCGTGGGAGTCATTTGCTGCTCCCAGCCGAAGGCACCGCTTACCAATTACAAATATTTTATATTCTGATCTGGATAAAATCCAGGCAGCAGCGAGATGTTTTCTGTCCTTGCTCCAGAGACTGAACTAACTTAGAGAAGTTTCCCTACTATTTTTTTTTTTTAACCTAAAACTAAATACATATTCCCGCTGGTGTCACACATCTGTTTTTTGTTCCCAGCGGTTCTTGCAGGCGGGGGGTGTGGGGGGTGTGGTGGTGTGTCAGGTGGAAACTTTGCCCCACTGCACACTAAGCAGCGGGGCCAAAATTTCCCTTGGTGCAGGCTTAGTGACTTCTTAAAAAAATAAAATCTCCTTGGGACTTATCCACGGGTGTGTAACAAACCCACGGTACCGTTTTGTCCCATCGGACAACCGGAGCTATTTTTCAGTCCAGATTTAAAACTCCTTAGTGCCCACCGCCACCGATTTTCTCCCTCGGGATTAGAAATCAGCTGCCTCCATTAGTGGAGGTGACCAAAAAAACAACAACAAAAAAATCTCCTCACAGGAGAAAAATCTCCTCAAAGAAAACCAGAAAGGCTGGAAAAATCAAGTACGGTTTGGGAACCGAGCCCGCTGGCCTCCCTCGCCGCTCCCCGCCGGCCGCAGCGCTCGGCCCCGGCCCCAACTTGAACCCCTTGGTGCACCATCCCGGCGGCATCCCTGCTTCTGGAGAAATTTGCCATTTGCAGAATATATCCCAAAGCAACAGCTTTAAAAATAAAATTTAACACGCACACACACCCCCCCCACACCTCCCCCGGGTTTTATCTGAGTGCGTCTCCTGCAGCAGGAGCAGCCCTGAGGGTGATGCTCTGCCCCTTCCTCCCTCTCCTCCCGCCTGGGAGGCTGAACTATTTTGGAGATCTTGTGCCCTTTCTTGCAGGAAGGCGGGTGACCGTTTTATTTTCGTCCTAAAATCGTGGTCCTGCCGTTTCCCGGGGATGCCAAGTGTTCTACAGGGTGCTGGGTTTCGCAGCGTGCCCTCGGCAATACTCCCATCACCTCTCTTCCCCAGCTCCAGGTTTACGTGTTTACCTAGCAGAGGTTTTTCCAAACGCAGCCTGCCAGAGCATCACACCACCGGGTGTTTAAAGTCTTGAAACGGTGAAACCTGTTGACAGTACGGGAGATTAAAGAGATTTTTCTTTTCCGTTTGCAGATCCTCTTTAAGGCGGCGGGTGCCCGGGAGCGGGGCGCAGGGAGGGAGGCGGGCGCCCTCTCCTCCGGCTGGAAATGAATCCCCCGAAGTTTCTTCCTGAAGTCAAAAGGCTGATGAAACGCCTGGCTGCAAAGTCACCTCGCTCATAAATCGCCACGGGATTTACCCCCACCCCCCTGTAAAGAGCTGAAACTACGAAATAGTTCGAACTGCAGCTCCAGCCCTCAGACGTGCCACCTAAAGACTATATATAAACATATAGGGCTATATAGCCCCTAACGGCGCTGCTCCATTGCAACGTCTGAGTGACACGGGTTGTATTTCGTAATAAAGTGGGTTGGTTTTGGTTTGGTTTTTGGTTTTGGGTTTGGGTCTTTTTTTTTTATTATTATTATTATTTAATGCGATCCTCGAGAATTGAAACACACAAAATGCAGCAAGAATGTTCACAATGTTGAGAGCACGGTGGTAAATAGAAATATTCATATTTCATCCGATCATAAATATTTGATACTGTAATTTTAAAATGCACGTGTTTTATAAACTGGAGAGAAGAAAAAAAAAAATCCTTTGCTTTCTTGCTAAGAGGCAATGTAATTTCATCCTGGCTCCTAAGCAGCTGATGATTATTCACAGAATTTAAAATTACAGCTTTTATTTTATAGTCGGATTCTTTCCTCTTTTTTTTTTTTTTTTTTTTAAGTTTATACTACTAGGTACCATGTGTGTCTATTACAGCTGCAAAATAAAGAGGTTTAAAGGCGAAGCGAGAAGTTTCCCCCCCACAAACAGCGTCGCAGGAGAGCCTGTTCCCGAGCAGCCGCCCACACACACCCAGGCCCACGCGGGACACAGCCCCCCCTCCCCGCGCCGTGGGGAGGGGGACACCACGCTCCGGGAGAAACGGGTTAAACGCAGCAAAGCGCCTCGAAACCCTGAGAAACTCCGATTACAAGGAGGTGTCTGCGTGGGGAGGGGGGACGTGGGGAGAAACACCCACCCCCACGGTGCCACGAAGCATCGCGCTAGTGGGGACCGCGCCGTGGGATGGGGATGAGGACGGAGGGGAAGAGGAAACTAAAAATACTACTTTATTTTTTTTTTTGGGGGGGGGGGGTCCCAAATGCTTCGGCGAGGTGGTGCCGGAGCGGAGCCGGGTCCCCTCCCGCGGCTCCCCCTCCGTGGGGGGCGGCCACGGGCTGGAGCCGCATCCAGAGCGGCTCCCGCTTTTCGGAGAGGGGGGCCCCAGAGTTTTCCCAACAAGTTGCGGGGGAAGGAGGGGGGGGTGCTAACCCCATCCCTGCATCCCCCATCCACGCCTGCATCCCGCATCCACACCTGCATCCCGCATCCACCCACGCCCGTGGGTCTCGCTGGGGGTGATGAGGGAGTAGGGGCTCAGGAAAGGACCCCGGGCATGTTTCAAGACGGTGCTTTGAGATTTCTTTCCCTGTCGTACCTTATATATATATTTCTTCTTTTTAAATTAAATTCTCCACATCTATCCCCAAAGCCAACCCCGGACGCACACATTCCCCACCCACCCCACCCCCCCAAAAAAAAAAAGAAAAAAGAAAAAGAAAAAAGAAAATAGAAAAGGAAAAGGGGAGGGGTGAAAAAAAAAGGTAAAACTCATAGAACAAATAGGAGAACTATTTATTCGGTTCACAGTCGTGTGAAATGCAGCAATAAAAATCTTTGGACTTCAGCAAAAGTTGTTTTTAATTTTTTTTTTTTGAATTTCAAAAAACAGCGTCCAATGTCCATTAAAACAGTGCTTAAGTCTATAAAAATGTAACTTAAGCATTAAAAAAAAAAAATCATAAAGATAGCATCTAAAACGTCCATACAACCGGAAAAAAAAAAAAAAACCAACCAAAACCAACCAGCCCTTTAAACCCCCGAAACCAAAACCGAACAAAAAAAAAAGAAAAAAATATTTTATAATCAGATATCTTGGATTTTTACACCACCTTACCTGTAAATTATATATACATAGAATATTGCAGAATTATATCTAATACACAATATTTTCACTATTAATGCTGGTATAATCTTTATACACTGGCCCTTATGTTTCTTTTTATTTTTTAATTAAATTATTGCATTGTATAAACTTTGACTGCAAACGGCCCCCCCCCTCCCCGCCTCCCCCCTCCCTCCCTCGCCCCCCCCCTCCCTTGGCTATTCACTGTCCGACTTGCCGTCTTTCGCCGTGGTGGAGTGGTTGTAGAGCCCCTGGGCCATGAGGTGCACTGCCAGGGAGTTCTTGCTGCCCGTCGCCTTCTTGATCTTGGCTCGTTTATTCTGGAACCAGATTTTAATCTGGGACTCGTTAAGCCCGAGCTCTTGGGCCAGGCTTTGCCGCCGCTGCTCCGTCAGGTACCGGTTCGTCTGGAACTCGGCCTTGAGTCTCTGCAGCTGCTCGGCGGTGAAGGCGGTGCGGGGCCGCTTGTCCTCCTTGTTGGGGTTCTTCTTCTTTGGTTTGCGGGAGCGGGGACCTACGGCCGGGAGAGAGGAGAAGCACCGACACAGCCACGCTCCGCTGCGGGCGGCCCCCCGCCAGGCGCCGTCCCGCGTGGGGGCACCCACGCTCCTGCCCGCCTCCCCCGCCCCGGCACCCCCCCCTTCTCACCCCCCACCCCAAGAAAAAGAAAGCCCGCTTTGTGCCTCCGCTGCCGGGGGATGCTCGGGGGGCGGCGGAAGGGGAGCCGCAGCCCCCCCCGGGCCCCGCAGCGCCCCGCAGCCCCCCGCAGCCCCGCTCGCTGCCCGCCCGCCCCGCTCCCCCCGCACCCCCTCTCACCCCGGCCAGAAACACATTTACCGACCCTTCTCACCCCGGGGCTGCCCCGGCAAGCAAAGCCCGCGCCAGGGGCAGCGGCGCGGAGGTCAATTTTATTCCCTGAGAAGAGTATTTTTTTTTTTTTTAAGGAAACATTTTTTTAATTTTTTTTTTTTTTAAAGGAAACCTCTTTACTTTTTTTTTTTTTTTTTTTTGTTTGGGGTTTTTTTTTGTGGGTCGCGATAAAAAAAAAAAAAAAAAAGAAAATGGAAATCAGTCGCCTGTTTACATTGCGAGCAGGAATCCGCCGCTTTGCTGCAGTGCCCATATGGCGCTGCACGGCCCGATCCGAATCGCCGGGATTATTCTCGGGAATATTATTCTCGGCAGCACAAGGAGCCTTTTCTGCCCGGGCCGAGCCATTGTGAGGATGTATGTTAATTAAATATTAACAAAGGAGAGCGTTGGAGAACAATGGAGTAAATTCCAATTCAGCCCTGAATATTACCTCTGAGTAAGAGTTTGTTTTCAGACATTACGAACTAATTTTCAACTCGTTTTACAATCCCTCCTTCAGCTGGCCGGCTCTCCGGGTGAAAATCCCAGCTCGCTGCTTTTGTGAGAGAAAACCCCATTTTTTTTCCCCTTGTTTTTGTGGGAGCAGATCTGCGTGGAGCTTCCCGTGCCTTCCCCCAATGGTTTCTACTTCTTTTTAACGAGGCTTTTCCCAATCTGCCGGGGCCAGCCCTGCTCTCCCCGCGGTAGCAGAGGGACATCTTACCCCCCGGCTTTTTATTTTTGAATTTTTTTTCAGTGTTTTTATCGACAATTTCAGGAGGTTTTGCCCAAGCCCTTGCCAAGAGACGGACCCTGCCAAAGAAGTTCCCCGGCTCTTGGAAACGTCCCCCGGCCCCTACAGAGCCGACCCGCAGCACATGGGGGGAAATTAAAAGAAAGAAACGAAACGGCGGCCGCTCCGAGGCCTCTCATAGAGAAATAAACGATCGCGGATGGGTTTTGGCTAAAAAAAAAAAAAAAAAAAAAAAAAACCAAACCAAACCAACAAACAAAAATCAAAGCAAGGCGAGGCCTGTGGAAATCCACCCTCCCCTCCCCGAAACACAGCGCGGGGGTATTTTCCTGGCAGGGAGAAGGGCAGCTCGCCGTGAGGAGGAGCGGGGAGCCCAAAGCCATGGATTTTTTCCCTCCTTCTTTGATAAACCCCGGCAGTTGGTGGGAAATGCCCCAAGCCCGGGCGGCCCCGGCTCCTCCGCGGCGGCGGGGAGGGAGGGAAGGAGGGAGGGAGGGAAGGAGGGAGGGAGGGAGGGAGAAACCCCCCGCTCCCCCCTCGCCCCTCCGGCTCCGCTCATCCCCAGCCACCCCTTCTTCTCCCCGCATTTTCGGGCGATTTGAAGAAAAGAAAAAAAAAAAAGAAAAAGAAGGAGCGGGAAGGGGGGAGCGGGGGGTTCTCCCCGCCGCCCTCCCGGCCCCGGGGCGGGCCGGGGAGCCCGTCGGGGGGAGCGGGGCGGCCCGGGGGGGCAGCTCTTACCTGAGGAGGGCCGGTCCGAGTACCGCGTGCAGTAAACCCAGGCGGGCCAGAGCATGGGCTGGTTCCCGGCGTTGGAGCTGGCCTGGGAGCTATCCGAGTCCGAGCTCACCGACAGGTCGCCGCCGCTCAGCCCCCGCGCTTTCAGGGCCGCCTCCAGCGCCGCGGGGTCCCCCCCCTTCTTGGCGGCGCCGTGCAGGGCCAGCCCGGCGGGGCCGCCCTCCCCCCGGCCCGGCGAGCCCGCCCCGCCGCCGGGGAGCGGAGCGCCGGGGGCCGGCGCCGCGGCGGGGCTGCGGCGGCTCTCCGCGCCGGGCCGCCGGGGCTCGCCGCCGGGGCCGCCCGCCTCCTTCCTCCGCCCGAACTCGGGCCGCAGGATGTTGTCGATGAAGAAGTTGGTGATGCGGTGCGGGTGCGGGTGGGGGTGCGGGGGGTCACCGGGGGGAAGCAGCAGCCCCCGCCGCCCGCCGCCGCCGCCGCCGGGCTCCGCGTCGCCGCCGGACTCCTGCGGCTCGGCCGCCTCCTCCCGGGGGCTCCGGCCGCCCTCCTCCATGCTGCGCGGCCGGCCCCGCCGACGGCTCCGCTGCCCGCCCCGCCGCCGGCCGGGCGGCTGCCTAGCGCTTTTTGTTGTTGCTGTTGCAGTCGGTTGTTCTTTATTTTAATTTTTTTTTTAATATATATATTTTTTATATATATATATATATATACACGCACGCACAGGTGTCTATTTGCGTTCGCCTCTCCTGGCCGCGCCCGGCATTCAAAATCCAGAGTTTGCAAAAAAAAAAAAAAAAAATATTAATAGCAATTAAAAAAAAAAAAAAAAAACAAAACAAAAGAAAGAAACAAAACCGGGGAGACCCCGAAGCCAGCAGCCGAGCCTCCGCGAGTTCCAACTTTGCCAAAAATAAAAAAGCCACGGGCTCCGGTCCTCCCGCCGCCGCTTGCCGCCTCCCGCCGCCGCCGCTCAGCCGCTCGGTCCCGCGGCGCGCTGCCGCCTTCTCCCCCGGCCGCCGCCGCCGCCGCCGAGCCGCATCCGCCGCCCCCGCGGAGAAAAAATTAATAATAACAGGAATAAAAATAATAATCGGGGAGCGGGGGGGGGGGGGAAGGAAGGAAAAGGCACCCACCCCCCAGCAGAGCCGGTGGCGGGGCGGGGGGTGTAGGCGGGCTCTCAGCAGCCGGTGTCCCGCCGAGGGCAGGGCGGTGAGGGGCGCCCCGCGGGGCTCCGGCCGGCAGCGCCTCGCCCCGCGCCGCCCCCGCGCCGCCCCACGGCCGCACATGCGGGGGCCGCCGCGGGTGGGGGGGGGGGGGGGGGGGGGGGGGGGTCCCGCCCTGCCGCCCCGCGCCCTGCGCTACGCCCCGGCGGCCGCCGCCGCCGCCGCGCCCGGACACACTTCCACTCCGGATTGTTGTCCTTTAAGGTTTTAACGGGGCCCCCGCCGGTGACGTCGTCGGCCCGGGGACTTCGACACGTGCCTCGGGCCAATGATAAAGCGGACATGCGCACACGTGGTGCGGGGAGCTCCGCTAAGTGACAGCACCCACGCCCCTCCCCCCCCGGCCGGGCCCGGCCGCCGCGGGGATGCGCGGGGGGGAGGGGGGGGGTGGGGGGGACCCCCCCGCGGGGCGCGCCCCGCCGCCCCCCGCACCTTACCCCCCCCAGCGATGGGTTATTGGGGGGGGGGGTTTAGTTGCCCCGCTGTTTACCGGGGGGGTGGGGGGGGGCGGCATCCCACAATTCCTTGCAGAAACGCATAAATAATATTAATCGCGCGGCGGCGATACAAAGGGGGTGCGGGGGGGGGGGGGCGCGGAGCGGGGCCCGGCCCGGTGCCGGCGGGCTGCCCGGGGGGGGGGGGGGGGGGGGGGCGCGGCGCCGTCCGGCACCCGCGGCGGCGGTGATTGACTCGTCCTTCCCGCGGCCGGACGGCAGCCTTTGATCTGCCCCGCCTGCTCCCGAAACGGCAGCGCGGCGCCGTGCCCCCCCCTCCCCCCCCGCAAAACCCCTGCCCATCACCCTCCGGACCCCCCCAAAAATCCCTGCCTCTTTGGGACGGGAAAGCCGCCGCTGCCGTTTTGCCCTTTGTCTTTAGGGAGAAATCCCCCGGAACAAAATTAGGGAGCGAAGCGCGGCTGGATGGCCGCGGGGGCGGGGGGAGCTGAGCCCGGCTGGGGGGCGCGGATCCTCCGCGGGGCGCGCAGGAGGGGGGCGAGGAGGCGGGCGCGGGGTCCGTCCCCCGCCGGCGGCCCGTCCCCCCTCCCCGGGGCCCGCCGGCTGTCACCGCCCCGACGGGGCGCACGGCGAGCGGCTGCGCGGCCCCGCGCAGGGCCCGGCCGGGCCGGGCAGGGCCGGGCCGGGGGCGGCTCGGCTCCGGTGGCCGCCGCGCCTCGACCCCCGGCTTTCCCCGCTAGGTGACATTTTTATGGGGAGGAGGCTTCCCTGCGGGTGACAGGGACTGCTCCCCGCCGTGAAGGGAAAGGGACAGCATTCCCTTCCTCTCCTCTTCTTTCCCTTTTCCTTTTCCTTTCCCTTTAATCTTTCATTTTTTATTTTATTTTAAATTTCTTCCCCCTTTTCCTTTGCATTTGGCAGCGGGTCGGGTCCGTCAGCGAGGACCAGCGCCGGCTGATCCAAAGTTGTTTTGCTCAAACAAGCACCTAGAGGTTAATTTCTTCAAGCGCCCCATGAAAAGCGATTAGCCTGTCTCCCAAGAAGTATTTTCTAATTACTTGGAAGCTCTCGGTTTGCTACTACCCCATAATTAAACGTGTTCAAGGTGCTGCACTTCAAATATTTCGCTCCCGGGCGGACCCAAGTTACCGATAAAAACTTGAAACCCCCTCGAACCCCCCGTTACCTGCCCGCTCTGCCGGGCAGGGGCTGCCTGCCGGTACCACCTGGACGCTCCCATTCGTTATCCCGCTCCTTCGCGGGGACGTTTAGACCCTGCATAGGACAGGGAGGAGAATTCCTGAGATAAACTCCAAAGTAGGAGCTAAACAAAGCTGTACAAAACAATTACCGCATCTGCCTGTCCTCTGACAATAATCCAGCACCTCAGGTATGCAGAGGCGGCGGGGGGGTGGCGGGGGGTGAAGGGGTGATCTGATACCTAACCGAGGAAATCTGAATGATCTATATTTTTTTTTCCCCAAGGTTATTTTTATCTGGGAGTTCAATCTCTGTAGAAACATTCCCCGGCAGCACGTTTTCTCGCCGGTCTGCGGGCGCCCCGCCAGCGGCATCGCGGCGTGCGGGGGCTTTTCCTAGGGAACCACTGCGGGTCACCCCGAGAGGTGGCTTGAAAATGGGCTTTTGGCTTCGTTTGCTTCTTTGCTTCAGCCTCCCCTCGCAGCCCCGGTGCTTGCTGCAGTCCGTACGCCTGCCAGATTTTTTTCCCCTGCAAGCTCCCCGCGTAGTTTCAACGAGGCTCATTCCGCGCTGCCACCCATTAAAATATATATATATATATTTTCCCTCGCGCCAACAGGCGAGTGTGTGGGCACAGCCCCCCGCATCCCCGTGCGGACCCCCCGCACCGTGCTTTTTCCTCTGTGCGTTTGGCACTGAGAAGTTGAAAAGCGGGATGACAACCCGGGAG
>CM062567.1:6755137-7191628 GCA_031468815.1 Morus bassanus | reverse complement strand
TGGGGGGCCGCAGGGTCCCCCAGCCCGCAGCCGTTGGGGGGGAAGGGGGGGGGTCAGACCCCCTTCTGCCCCACGCACTGAAAACACGGGCACGCTTGAAGTCCCCACGCTCCCCACTTTTCCTCCTTGTTTTTATTTTTTTTAATTATTATCTCCCCCCCCCCCCCCGGTCCTTTTTATTATTGCTGTATATTCCTCAGGAGAAAGCGGGGCGGCAGCCAGTTTTGCCCCCCCCCCCCCCCCCCCCCCCCCCTTGCCTGGACACCGCAGCCCCTCCACCCCCCCCCCCCGGGGGCTGAGCCTGCCGCCCCCCGCCCCGGCACTGGGCTGTAACTTGTTACGTTACCTCCGGGGGGGTCGCGGGGGGGGGGGGGGGCTGTTTGTGGCCGAGGGTTTCCCGGGGGCAGGGTGTGGGAGGCAGGGATGCTGCAGCCGTGCCCTTTCCCCGCTCCGCGATGGGCAGCCGGAGAGTTCCCGTCGTCTTTGCTATCGCGGCTTCATTGTATTGTAAAGCGGGTGGGAGCGGGGGGGGGGGGGGGGGGGTTCCCCGCGGGTGGGTGTGGGGGTCCCCGTGTCCCCCCCCCCCCCCGGGGAAGGGGCTGCCCGGCGGGGCCGGGGGGAGCGGGCGGCGGAGCCGGCCCCGGGGCGCTCCTGCAGCCGGGCTTCCTTTGTTCCGAGTGCCCATTAAATATGCACTGCCTGCCTTTGGCATTATAAACAGTGCCATCGCTTAATTATTAGTATTATTATTTTTTTTAAGTCGCACCGAAAGTGTGAGGCGGGTGGGGAGGGGGTGTGTGTGGGGGGGAAGCATTAAAAAAGGGGAGCGGGCAATAAAAATAATAATAAAAAAAAATAAATTAATTTGATGGTGAGCAAAGCCAGCCTGGGCTTTTTTATCTGATCGCTGGGACACTTGTACGCAGCTTTGTTTCCATGTGTTAGGAAGGGGGTTGTGCGGGCTTGTATTTACATAGCAGTGCTGAGGGAGAGCAGGTATTTTGGAAGAAGCAGGCGGGGGGGGGGTGTGTGTGTGTGTGTGTGCCATCAGTATTCCTGGTGCTTGGCGTTGCTATCATCACAACAGCTCTCTTGGCTAGAAAATTCTATTATGTGCATAAAGGAGATTTATGGTCAATGTATTTTCTTTCCATATATCTTGGAATCCTTTTATCTCGGGTGACTCAATAAAAGCGATGGCTTCCGGGGGCTTTTTTTTTTTTGTTTTTGTTTTGGGTATGGGGTTGGGTGTTGGGTTGGGTTGGGTTTTTTTAACCTGATCCTATGGCTGTGTGTATATAGTGGTAGAAATCTAAGTTGGAGGGGAAAAAAGCAATTGCTTTAAAAAAAAAATTAACCCGAAAGCTTCTTAAATGTATTAGGTTATGAAAAGGATCATCTGATAGGGCATACCTACGCTGACTTTTTCTCCCCCCTTGAAAATATGATAAAGAAACCCCCCAAAATGCATATAATTCTGTTTTTTTGGAGAGGTCCTCTTGGATCACTAAATCAGTGAATTAGCAATTCTGTAAATCCCTCCTTCTCTTTCAAAGCCTTTTTTGCCTTTCTTGTGATATTTGAGTATTTATCAACGTGATCTTTATTGTCCAGTTTTTCGTGAAGCTGTTCAGTCAAAAAAAAAAAAAAAAGGAAACAACCTCAAATGCCCAAAGTTGCAATGTGTTGCTGAGATTCACAGCACTGGGTTTTGCTTGAAGTATGTCTTTTGTGTGTGTACATGTTAGGACTGTGCGAAAGTGGTGGGCTTTTCGAAAATCGCTTGACCTCCATTGTTGATGCTTCTCATCGCTACCTTGGCTGGCTGTAACAAAGCAAGAGCGGGCTGCTATTCTTTGGGGGGAAAAAAAAAAAAAATCTGTTATGCTTAATTTTTGGAATACTGAGGATTCATTGAGGAAAACATTATGTTCATTTTTAGCCCTTTGTTTGCAAATTTTCTGCAGCCCAAATGTTCAGAAATCATGTTTTAATCTACGAGCTTTAGAAAATACAGAAGGTGTAAAAGGATTTGTCTTGCAGAATGCATCGCTAACACATTTTCCCGAGCCATTACATTACTTTTATTTTGGTGCGAGTTTAAGTAATGCCATGCAGCAATGAACTGTGCTGCAAATGGATCTGGTCTCCTCTTTCACTGTCTTGTATTTATCCTCTTGTGCTTGAGAAAGGGAATAAAACTGGCTTCATTAGCTTGCTAATTAAACACAATGAAGTGCGTGGCCCAAGGTTAATGGCAGTGGCCTTTAAAAACACAATACTCTTGAACAGGTGTTTGGGATATATATATATTTTTTAATCTGTCATCAAATCTAGATAATTATACCACCGAGATAACCATTGTCACAGTTCTGTGGAGAAGAAAATGCTATGTTAGAGATGCAAGTGCGCGGTGTGTTATTTTTAGTGGCATTATTTATAAACACTTCTCCAGGTCCTGCACAGCCTGTGGTTTAACTCCCCCGCTCCTTCCCCCCCCCCCCCCCATTTCAAAGCCCCTTCTGCACCTTCCCTTAGGTGCAGGTTTTTGTGGATCAGGCAGGGTTAAAAATTCAGTATCCCTGGACCGGGAGCGAGAGCCTAATCTGAGCCTGGGTAGTTAGCTAAAGTATTTACGCGCTGAAATTTCTGCTATTTCTTGTGTCTTTGAGCAGCCCATCCAGGCTGCAACGCTCCTGCTCGCTTGATGAGATAGTAAGAAACAGCCAATTAAAGCGGAGGTCTCGTACTCCCCGCGTTCGAGCTGTCACCAGCCTCCTGTCCACTCTGGTCTCCATCAGCTAAAACACGCTTGTCAGGTTTTTTTGTGCTTTACGTGACGCAACAGTTGTAGACCTCCCTTGCTGCCACTGAATAGATGGTAGAGAAGAAAGGAAAAGGCCAGCCCCACTTTTTTCCTCCTCCCCCCCCTTTTTTTTTGTTGTTTTTGTTCTCTTCTCTCCCTCCCACCGTTTTCCCCGCTTCCCCGCCAGGCACACGCTCCGTGCTTTGCAGATCGACCTAGAAGGGGTTTTCTGGTTTCACTGGTTCTGGGAAGCAGGACGCAGGTTCAGATGGAAGAGGAGCGGCTTTTGGAGCACTGGGAATGGGATTGCTGTTAGGACCAGCCCAGGAATCCCGCTGCTGTGATTTGCGTCGTGCCTGTCCACAGGGAGGGTTCCTCTGCAGAAGTGTTGCAGGTGTGAAAGGAACCAAGGGATGTTTTATCTTAATTTATCAAGAGCGAAGGAGGTGGATGGAAGAGATGGTTTGAGGCTGGGCACGCAGCAAAGGTATACTTGTGTGCTCTGTCCACACGGTGCCTGTTTCTAGAAAGTCAGGACAGCTATAAAATAAAAAGAAGTCAAAGTTGCTCCGCTTCTGGGCCTCGTAGCGGAAGGTGTTAACGGCTGTCATGTTTTGGGGCCTGCTTTTAGGAGCATTTCTAAAATTTAATGTTAATGGTAGTTGACTGCATGGAGCTGCACTAGAATAGTCAGAATTGCATGGGATTTTAGTAGCGCTGCGTCTTTCAAGCCCTGTAAAAGATGACACCATTCTACCAAACACACCCAGGACAGTTATTTCGGGCTTAATGTAGTAGCTGTAGTCTAAAAGTTGCAGGAGCAACTTGATAACCCCGCTGCTCTTCTGGCTGTGCATGGCCAAGTCAAGGTAATTTGCTGGATGCCCCTTCTCCAGGGAGCACCGCACCCAGTGCCAGGGGCAGGGCTTCTTACGGTGCCTCTCGTCCCTCGCCTGCAAATCCGTGTATCCGACACCGTCAGCTGGCACTGAAGAAGAAGCAGTGCTGTAATTTGGGAAGGGTGGAGGCAGAGGAGAGAACCTGGTTGAGTTCAGTGGTAAGCAAGACCCAAGTGCAAGCCCTGATGGGGTCTCACCCTCAGCTTCGGCGACTGAAGAACTGCTTCTGGGCTGAAAAAGCCTTGCGAAGGCAACTCTTACGAAGTCAGGGTTGGTCGGTACCTGCTTCAAAGTTGGCTTTCTCTCGTTGTTGCACTGAAGGAGTGGTGTCAAAAAGGCAGCGGCGTTTTCCATGTTCCTCGGGCAGCGGCGCGGGCAGCGTGGTGCCATGCCTTGGCACTACCGCAGTACCCCGGCTCCGGAGCTCTCGCTGTAACAAAACATTGTGGGAAGTTGGGAAATGGGAACCGCAGAGCGTAGTCTCTGCTTTAAAGAGGTGTTGTCTTTCCCTTTTATCCCTCCTTGGCCTTTGATTTTAAAACTAGCAGGGGGGTGTGATTTTTCTTGCCTGGCCAATAGCGCTGCCTGGATCTGCATTATTCAGTGTAGCACTTGGCATTCTGCACCCTGTTCCCACTTAAGCTCTTTTTCGCCTGTTCCTTCATGTGGAGATTTTCACATCAGTGAAATTGGATGTGTTTAAGAGAGGTGTTTGTGGCCGCAGCGTTCACCAGTGTAAGCTTTCCTCTCCCCTGCCTTTCCCCTCCATTAACCATTGAGGATCAACTAATGTCTAATCTCTTCTCTTCATTATTACTTCATTCTGAAATAATTTTGTATCTCTTTAGTCATTTGTTCCTTTAAGGTATATTAAAAAAATATATATCGCTTCCCCCCACCCCCCAGTCTTCTTTCTAAGTTTTCTTGGAGCCACTGAAGTCAGAGGGGCAGAGAAGTAAATTAAAGATGAAACACTCTGCCTGCATTCTGCTGACCCAGCACATTTTATGCTTAGATTTGAATATAACCGTTGGTCTTTTTCACCAATTTCATGTTCTTTTCTCTCTGTCATCTTCCGCCTTTACTATGGTATAGCTTTGATTCAAACTAAAAGTTAAGAGCAGCAATTGTCAGTGTACACTGTAAAATAATCATATGCTTCCCTCCGGCACACAAGTGCCTCTTATTTTGCCAGTATTTGAGTTTTGTTGCTCTGATTATGTTATTGCATGTGGCATCGGTCCATCATGCTACTTAAGGAAAAAAAAATATGTTACTGATGTCTAGGTGCCTTGGAAAAACACAGCTCCTCTTTTGCAAAGTGCTGTTTGTGTAGAGAGAAGATACCTGCCCCAAAAACACTGAGCAGAGGGGCCAAGCATGAGAAAATGTTACTGTCTGCAGGTGTTCCCCGTTGCATTGTGAAGTGGCTCACCCAAGGTCACACCAAATATTTTGTACCTACACTCAAAAAATAAGCTGCATGAGGAAGTGTTTCTGTATTGGATAAAATCAGGCTTTATAAGGTGTCTTTATATAAGGCCACCTTATGTTTGGTTTTTTTTTTTTCCTCTTTTGGTGACTTTGTTGAGGTGGTTGGCGTGGTTTTGCCCGTAGAGAAGATCCTTTCCTCTTAGGCTGGGTTGCCCACAAGCAGGGACCGGCTCATGCATACACATTTGTAAACTTAAATATAAAAGAAACACAGCGGAAGGAGCGAGCCTATTTGTGCTCGGCTGGAGGAAGATGCGAATTACCTGTTACTCATTAATAATTCTGCAATCTCCAGCTTGGTGTGCCATTTCATCGCAGATTCGGTTTCAGACCTTAGGGCAGGAGGTTGCTCGGAGGAGGGCGTGGGGCTGGGTGCGGGCAGGAGGCGTCATTTTTTGGCTCACTGATGGGTTTGGGAAGCAGGGGTACATTAAGGAGCTGAAATGAGCCTGTTAAAATGTTTGCACAGGAGCTGTTAGAAGTAAAACTTTTATCTGTGGATGTTTGCATCCTGTTCCTATAGCGCATAACTTACGGGATGTGACAAAAGCTTGTGAGGTATTCCCACCTCTTCTATGGTGGGATTGACTTCTCTGAGACCTTGGGAGACAGTCACAGGGCACGAATGTTGCTCCCCATCCTCTTGGGTCCACGGCTGGTGCTCTGACCACCCTATTATCATTTTTGTCCACCTGGAATTAAATTTGCTGAGAAAAATGGCATGTTCAGTTAATTTTATGAAACCAGAGGTATCATTTTGTTTTCCTTCTCCCGTCTCAGTTTCATCTAATAGATCCATATATGAGTTCCTCCTCTTTAAATAAAGAGAATAAAGCACGTTCACAAAAAGATACAGTGCCTTATTCTGAGCTACGTTAACTTTCCGTCTAAGTGGATACTTGTGCAAATTAAGACCTGGATTTTGAACTCAACTCTTCATGTCTAATATCTACCCTTGTGTGATGATGGAAGAAGAAAAAGGGGCTCACGGGAGCAGAGGGGGTGCGTTAATTTTCCTCCAGTAAAGCTATTGCAAAAATGTATTGCTGTCACTTTTATAGAGAAAGAAACAAAAACTAGGGCACATGAGCGTGTCTATGGCACTTGCCGGACCAATACAAAATCCCAGGCCTGTGCTGAATGATTCCCAAACCACAGCGGCAAAGGTTGTCATTTTAAAAAGTCCATGGTAGGTGACACTGCCCTGTAGTGTCTTAGGTGCTGTGGCTCTCTCTACCTTTTCTTATTTAAAGCTTTTCCTGTTATAGAACTTGTTTTCCAACTGGTAGCAAAAGTTTACATCTCCTATGTGGTGCCCGTAGTGCTAATGTAATGCTTCTTCCTAATTTATTGCTCCAAGGTGTGAGATTTTAAGCCTTTGAGTGGATGAGAGGGATAAAGTTAGCTCCATTTGTGCCTGATCTATCAAATGGTCTATCTAGGTGGCTAACCCTTCTTTCCTCCAACATTATCTATTTTAAATGCCTTGTGTAATGTGTGCAGCTTTTAAAATTTGGCTTTTAGGAATATTTTGCTTATACATAGTTTACCTCTGCAGACAGTTTTGAATTCCTGGGGGGGGAGGAAGGCAACCATGGATCTGAAGTGAAGAAATGTTCAATCAAGCTCTGTCTCCTTTTTGTGACTTTTTAAAAGCATTTAATAAGTTGGGGGTGTTTTAGGGTTTTTAAGCCCTTTTAGTGCTATTCTCATGTTTTGCAGTCTCTGGCTTGCTTCTGTGGACTGGTGGCTGTTGCTGCAGTTTGGCTGAGCTGTCCGCAAACTCACCTCTCCAGTGGCTCTCTTTGCCATCGATACTTTCTTTTTTTGGGAAACGAGGGCATTTAAGCTTTGCACAGTTGATGTCCAGGCCTTTCTCTGAGGCAGCAAGCTGAGCTTTTCACTATTAAAGTTGTAAAGAGAGTATGGTACCGGTCTTGGAAGAGCCTCTGAGCTCAAGCGCGAGAAGGCACTTGCTTTGTTTGAGACCCGTACGCTACCGCCTGGATTTGCAGAAGTCCCTGTACTCATCAGAGGAAAACTACGGGTGACTTCAGATGTGGCGGCTCCGCGAAGTGCAGATTTGCAGTTACCCTGGTGGTAGCCTTGTCCTGGCAAATTGACGCTTGGGACAACTGAGACATGGCAGTGCAACCTGTGGGCGCACGGCGTACTTGATTCTCCAAGTCTTTATTTCTCTTTCCCCAGTATGAAAACAGAAACACAGCGGGCTTTTGTATTCCTGCTTTAGCTCCTGAGAGTAATTAATGGGTTAAGAATGCTAATTCCCTTATATATGTGCAGGCTGAGAAATTCAGTTGTCCTTGGGTTTTCGTGGTGGGAGTATCCAGTTACAGCTTGGCGGCTATTGGGTAGCTCTCGGGTGCACGAAAGTTTGAACTCAGAATCCCTTGCTTTCACACGCACCAACAACTTACCAGGCACTTTTATTTTTGTAGGAAAGTCTCTGCTAGAGCACACTCTTATGCCTGAGGCAAAGCATTTTCCCAAATATTAATTCCAGTTGCACTGGATAACAACGCTCACCTGCTTGGCTCCTAAAAAGCGAGTCTGGGGTGGTGGCAATAGGCACTGTTGCTGACATACCTGAAGTAATTCCCTGCCGTGAAGTTCCTGTTCAAGTAAGGTGCCTGGGATGCACGCGAGATAAAGCTTAGCACAGCCCAAAGGAGAAGAGGAGGGCGGTGCATTCGATGCTTGGCGCTGCCTTACCGGGATGTCAGCCCTGGCTGCTGGCAGGCGTGGTGTGGTGGTGTGAGCGCCCGACTCCGGTGATGATACCGGAGCCACAGCAGCTCTGGCTGAAACGCTGCCTGCGGAGCCTTGGGTGCGGATGCTCTCGTGCCGTGTGCCCTGCCTTGGAGCTGCCTCATCCATGCTCCCTTGGCTTCCTTCCAAATATTCCGAAGACACGTATTTAAACAAAAAAAAAAACCTAATGGAGATGAACATTTTTATCTGATCACTGTTGTTTTACTGCCTCGATGTTACAACAGACCGTAGTCACTTCCTCAGGCTCCTGGAGCATCTTTTTAAAGCGAAAGTGTGAAGCAGGGGCCTGCAGTAAGGGGCAGGCTCGGCACGCTTAGTTATAGCTAGAAATTACCATGTAGATTTTAATCACCTTTTAGTGTCTTGGAAGCAGCACGGTGGCCCTTCATTCTCGACATCCAGGCTTCTTTGCGCAGGCGATAAAGAAAAGCAGAGCCTGATGGAGCATTTCTGATGAGCGCGCTTGTTCTTGCTGGGCAGTTCCGCTCGTGGATGCGGCTTGGTGGCACAAAGCTCGTTCAGCCTGAATTTTGAAGGTGATGAGTGGAGAAAAAAAAAAAAAAGGAAACAAACAAAAAAACCCCCACACCCCACTGAATGTACCGTCCCTGCAAGTGCGTGTCCCTGCGGCTGTCGCCTGGCTGAAGCCCTGGCACCGTGCCTCTTTGCATCGGCAGGGAGTTTGGCCCGATGCATCCGTTCCTGGGGGGGGGTATTTGAACATTTATATTGTACCTGAGATAACTGGGAAAGTCTTTTACAGATAATTTTTACGGCTATAGATAATTCTCCATAGATAGCTTCTGCTGTCTAATGGGATAGAGTTAGTGCTGCTAAAAGCAAACATGAGAAACCTTTTTTTTTATTGATAATAGAATTTCCTTTCCCATGCAATCCTGTACAGATTGGCTATTGATTATGTAAATAACAGCTAAAAGAAACCCTTCCAAGGTAACTGTGAGCCCCAAAGGTAAATGAGATCACTCCTACCCTGTTAGATAAGTGAGATGCAAGTGTATCTGGCTGTGTAACTGTGTCTGTAAGCTCCTTCTCAGTAAATTGCTGATGAGAGAAGAAACCCTGAGCGAGGGATGTGCCATTCTTGCAGCCTGTGCTCGACAATCGCCCCGTTGATGTCCCCGATGCTTTTTGCGCATGGAAATTATTTCGAACCAGCTAACGTGCAAAACTTTGAAGTGCGGTACGACAAGATAAAGTCAGCTAAAAATAGGTCTACATATGAAAGCCAGGCGAAAACTTGGAGCGGGGGGAGCCGAGCGTCGTTTTACAGGCATTGTTGATAGAGTTTCAGGGTCCCGAGAAGGGAAGATGAATGTCTTTCTGTTACAGTAACAGCTGCTCTCTGTCCATTGGGATCTAGTGTTTGCCCATCCAACTCATAATAATTAAACAAAAGAGTTATTTCATAGCAGCCTTGGTGGAGGATTTATGTTGGAATTTTATCTTTTTCCATGTAGACTTCTCTTCATCTAGTAAAGAATAATACAAAGTTAACCTCTCACCTGGACTGGGTCTTGCCTCTTGTCAGATCCAACTAATTACTACTGGGAGGGAGCTAGCTGTTAACTGGGCATTCAGAGTTATATTTAAAAAAAAAATAAATCTCCAAGTTTCACTGATGCACTTGTACTTAAAGAGCTCTTCAGAGTTTTTGTGTTCTGAATCCCTGAGTGGTTGGGTGACTCTGCAGGGTTGCTGGTAGCTCCCTAGTATGGCCGTGCAATGTGACATGCAGATTTCTTTTCTTCTTTCCCCTTGTTTTTTAGGGATTCCCCCCCCGCCCCATTCCCATTTTGAGAGCTAACAGCTAGTGTGAACAAGCAAACAGCTTCAAAGGAGTCCCAGATGCAAAGTGTAGCAGCATTTCAGGAACGGATCTACATCGTGGGACTTGATTCCGATGTAGTTAATTCGGCAAAACCCCCTGGTATGGGTCAGTCTTAGAGGAGTCACAGAGGTCTAGAGCAAGGCAAAGCTTAGTTACTCGGTACCTTCTTGCTTATTCAGCCACAACTTTTAATAAAATTTGGGTTTGCAACTGTACTCCAGAATAAAACAGTCCCTGGCCAAGTGGTGTGGCATGGCACGATGGGTGCCACGTGCTTCAATTCTCCTCTCACCCGAGCAGGATGGGCATAGTTCAAACCCTGTCCCTGTCCTGTCCGATCCCCTGAGCATGAGCTAGGAGAGGCACCGGCCAGAGCCACGGCACTTGTTCCTCCTCTTTGCAAATCTATCCTGTCTTTTTCTGTCACCTGCCTCTCTCCCTCCAGAGGTTTTCCAGAAGATTGTACCTAGAAATAGCTGGTTTGTAACTTTTTTTCATAGCAGTGGCACAGCTTTTCTTAAAATGTGCTGAAGCTACCATTCCTTGAAGATCACAGGCTTGAATTTATCCAGTGCTGAAGCACCACAAGAAGCTACCTGAAGCCCAGGGCTCCCATGGCAGGATCCTTTCGCAGGTCTTAATGGGATACATGTCTCCGTGTAGCTGCTTTTTGAACCCTGTCTGTTAATTTAATACCATTTACCCTTCTCTGAAGGAGAATAGGCCCAGCTGGATGGTAAGGTTAAAATCTGAGCTGCACTATGTTTATATTAATAATTTCCACTGGTGAAATATGGATCTGAGACTTTCCTCATTCATTTAAATCTCATAGTTAATAGGCAATAGTGGAAATGTACCATGTACATGATTATTGCAGTGACCTGATTTCACATGCATTTCTGATCTAACGTCTGTTGGGGAAAAAAAAAAAAAAAAGAAAAAAGAAAAAAGAATTATATATAAAATTTATTTTGGGAGCCCTGGGAAGGAGAAGGAAACCATTTATTTCAACCCCCAAATTCCTTTGAGCTGTAGAAACATTGTCACAGTAATTGTAGCCTTTTCAATTTTTTTCTGTGTAGATTTCTTTCTGTGTAGTCTCAGAAAAACTGTGCTCTGTTGATGGATGTCACTATTTTTTTACTTGTGACAAATACTTCCCAAGGTATTGTTTGAGTGATGTAAAATTGGTTCATGTGTAAAATTCTAGCTTTTCATGAATACTTTATCATGGATATGTGTATGCTAGCTTCTTCTGGATTAAGGTGTTATACCTTTAGTGGTTTGCTGTGGGATATCATCTTAATCATTTTTGCTGTAATTTAATCATCTTAATTAAAACTGCATTGAATTGTGGAAAGTAATTTGGGTCTGGAGAGCAGTGGGTTTTGTATTTGTATTTTTTCTTTTTTTTTTTTGTCTTATTAGAAGATGGTAATCGTCTTGGCAAGATTCTGCTAAAAATTAGCACAGTGTACAAAAACTCATGTTGCCAAGTTAGTACAGTATTTCTCCAGCTAATTGTGGCCTTGAAGGGTATAATATAAAAGGTCATCTTTGTTAGTGAACTGCAGGCTTCTCCTGCGAGACAGAAATCCATGTCCTTATCAAGGATGAAATCTTGGCTCCTTGGTTACACAATTGAGCTTTGCTATAATTTGGACATCATTAGGCTCTTTATTAAAGCAGCGGAACACTCTAATCAATCTTGGTGCTTTGCTTTCTTAAATGTACTTCTGTATGTGAATGTGTGTTATGGCTTCCCTTTCTTTTCCTGCTCCATGAGCCCCGTGAAGGGGAAGGGTCTGAACTTGAGGTGGGATGAAAAGTTGATGGTTTCCCCTTTTCAGGGTGTTCTTTGCCCAGAAGGTTCCCATTTGTGACAGTGGTTTTGAGAGCTGGGATGTTCGACCTCTTTTCATATTCTTGTGTGGTGAAGAACCAGGAGACCACCGTTCTGGAAAGAGCAGCCACTCGTTTTGGTTTGTGCTTTTGAACTTAAAAAAAAAATACACAAAACTTCATGAAATCAAAGTTTAATTTAAAAAGTGGTTGGCGTTAATTTTCTCTTTCATTAAACCCAAACAAAAGGGGTTAAATTTTTTTTGTGGGGGTGGGGGGGAATCCCCAACCCAGAACAGATCATGTTTCTGTGGCATGTGGTCATGGGGCAGAATTGTGGGGGAAAGAATGGTGGCTTTTTGGGCTTTTGTCCCTTTTCCATGTTCAGGATTTTGTTTTCATGAGGATGTTGGCACTTCCAGGAACATATTTTTGTGGCTTGTGCGTTGTAAAACATAGCTGGCGCTTACCATTTCTTTGTTTGATTGCTGTTTCTTTAACCAGCAGGTATTTTTCTAGTTGGATACATAAATGGATCTTGCCTGCTTACTGGACAGTTAGATCTGACTTTGTACAGCTGTAAAAGTTAGACTTGTGCTTTGGCAGAGCTTCACTTGCAAGGTTTTGGAGGCTCTAAATTTTGGTGCCTTCCATTACCTGTATTTGGCTGGATGATGTGCTGGAAGTGCCTGTGTCCTTGAGACACTCACTGGAGTTGGAAATGCTTGCAGCGGCAGGAACAGCAGTATCAGATCCTCTCTGTGAAGGACTGTCTTCTGCAATATCCCTGCCAACCTCATCTTCATGCATCTTGAACGTGATAATCCGAGAGTACCACCCCAGTGGGACATGGAAGCACTGTTATTCGCACGCACAGATGAGGACTGGAGCAGAGAGATGTGCTCTACAGGAGCGATGCTCAGGCCCTTGGTGGCATTTGGGCAAGTTAAAGCCTCTGGTCCCTGATCCCCAAAGAGAGGGGTTTGTATGTGGGCCTCTAGATCATCTCAATGTTCCCGTGCTGGGAGGTAGATACCTACAGTTGTTATTATTTTAATAGTGTACCATATAGATGGCTTCACCTCAAGCACAGGTGCTGTGACAAACGCCTGGTTTTGCAGTTGGTTGGTGTATGTGCTGTGGCTCTGCTCAGAGTAACGTGTTATGGCTTTAAAAATAATTGCAAACTGGAAAAGAGACTGTGTTGTGCTTGCGGATGAAGAAAGCTCTGTCCTCGGACTTTTGGCAACCAGCAACTTTTCAGGAATCCTGCTTTTCCTTGAATCCGCTTACTGAGGGTTCCCTTCCTCATGCTGGTACCAGTGTTAGCAGCTCCTTGCTGTGTGGATGCACACCAAAGTGCTCAATGGCATTTGGAATGGGTTCTGTACTACCTCATTTACAACCCCCTGTTGGTACTTCCCCAGTTTCTGCCTAACAGATACATGTGCTCTTCAGGAGCTCTCCCCGGGTGTTGCTGGTTAGTGCAAAAAATTGCTCTTTGAGCAATTATGAGACCCGAATGTTTCCGCTCTGAAGGGGCGAGCTTTCTTGGGCTGCAAGTTTTTAATGAAAGCTTTAGGTTATGAATGTGTCATCATCTCATTACTGTTCCTTACCGCTTGGTGTCCTGTTGGTCTAAGCTAGTTTAACTGTCTCCAGCCTAAATTGAGTGCTGCTTTCAGTATTTATAAACTCTACAACTGTTAAAACAAACCAAACCTCCAGTTGCAGCAATGGCAGCAGGGTTGAAGACAAGGAGTTGTCTCTAAGGAATATAGTCTATTATATGTTGGGTATAAATCAACCTCTGCCTTGTGGGTGTTGGGAGGAAAATTTCCTTGGGGACTTGTAATCCAGAATCAGCCTCCTATAAATCTGCTTGGATCTTCTCCTGAAGCATGTGGCGGTACTGGAGAGCTGATTACGGATGTAGGCCGTGGACCTGGGAGTGTGAAATACTACTGTTCCTTCCCTTCCATCACCATGCTGGACGGACAGGTCCGAGGAGCAGATTATTTTTCAGTATGTTAGAAGTGATGTGTTCATTGTCCTGTTCTCTCCTTCCCTCCTTCCCTCAGTCAAACCTGCGGACTTGGCTTTAGGTATTGGGCATTGAAAGCAAACAACAACAAGTATAACTGTATGGGTTTTATTTGCTTTCTGGGGTTTCAGGTGTGAGAATGCGCGTTGGTTGCATTTTTGTGCTTTTTATTTCTTTTCCTATTCCTTGAGGGCTGGAAAATACTTTTCTTTAAATGGAAAGTGATGTTTTATATCTTCTAATTGTCTCTGAGAGGTGAGTTTGTAGCAGACAAAAATCCAGCTCTTCAGGGGCTAGTGAGAAATCCTGGGAAGGAAGAACAGGGCAGGAACTGATGCCACCATATCTG
This sequence comes from Morus bassanus, assembly GCA_031468815.1. Lineage (NCBI taxonomy): Eukaryota > Metazoa > Chordata > Aves > Suliformes > Sulidae > Morus > Morus bassanus. The sequence goes on along the minus strand of CM062567.1, from coordinate 7,177,552 downwards.
CAGGGACAGGTTGGCTCATGCCAGCTGGACATGATGGTGTGTGAAGTTTATCATTGCACGCTTTCTTCAAACAAAGGGTTTTCTTGTCTTTTTTGGTGCAACCTAGTTGCTAGCAGCAATCTTAGTGCTGCAGGTTAAGGTAGCACTCAAAGGATGGGTTATGTGAGCAGCTCTGGTCCTTCAGAGGTTTCCATGAAGAGCAGAATATGGTTGATGTCCTCTTTGTAGTCTGTGAAATTTTCCCCAGAAGGGTAAACGATTCCTACGGGAGCTCTAAAATGTCATCCCTATTTTGTGCTAGAAAAACACCAACAGTTAGGGCAGCTTTATTCCCTTCACTTGCCTCGTGGTTTCATCGGCCTCCAGGTCCAGGAGGCTGCAGGGTCAGGCACCTCCTACAAGATGTAGGACTTGTCCTTTCCTCATGTTGGCCACCTCTTCATCCCTGTGTCCATCCTGGTTTGTGCACTGCTCAGATATGGTGTTTACAGGAGCTTTCTCCTAATAGGAAATATGGCCAGTAGCAAGTGATATATGGGATTGGGTTGTGGTTTTTTATTAACCTTTTTCTTTTATCACTTCTCGCGCAACTTGCCTACTTCTCTTCTTACCTTTTTTTTTTTGGGTTGTTCTCTCTCCACCTTTCTCTCTCTTTAGAAAAAATTGCCTGTTCTGACTTCAGTAAATGTTTTCTCACTTGTCAGAACAAAACCAGCAGAGCCCGGTGGGTTTTTTGTCCGCGTGTGTGTGTGCAGGCAACGTGTCAGGGTGTTTACGGGCACTGCTGCCGAGCCTGTCAGCAGCGGCTGGGCCAGGAAAGCCAGGCTCCTTTACAGATAATGTATCTTTACAGATTTTTATCTCCAGTTTGCAGGGAAGGGTAGCCTGAAGTCAGTCTTGACCCTTCAGTAGAGCAGGCTTGTAACCACACCGCTCATGCAGTGCCTTTGCCAACTGACCCGTCCTCCTGCCTGCTAGCAGAGGAGAGGGGTGATGGCCACTGTGGACAGGGACCCTCTCACAGCCTCTCCATCACCAGAGAGAAGTCCTATCAGTCCTACTTTTGCAGTGAACTCTGTTCCCTTCCCCTGCTCTTGTGCTTGTTGCTCCTCACAGCTGGAGCAGCCTAACTGGAAACGGAGAAAACTGTCCCTGCCCTTTCCCCATCCAGGGGAACGTCGTCTCCAACTTGCTCTTTGGAGCCCTAGTCACAAATTATTTGCCATCAGTCAGGAGTCGTTAAAACCGTGCCCCGATAAAGGGGTTTTATTTATCTTTCTCTCAAGTGGCTGTTTGGGGGTGGATGCTTGCAATTCTTTATGCATATTTCTTCTTCTCCATATGTCCCAAGGGCCCTGGAGAGGAGGCCCTCTGGGCTGGAGCATCCCCCACCCCTGGGTGAGCTCCCGTTCCCAGCATGACTCTGCTTGGCCCAATTTTTGCAAAGTCTGGGCAGTGCCCATGTGATCTGATGCATTTTTGCTGCAATTTAAAAGATGTTACAGGGTCCTCTTGCATGTACGGGCATTGACACTCATCCCTCCCCCTCTTCCCCTATGGTATCTGGGACGCCGTTATCTACAGCAGTTCTGTTGTTTGGTGGAGGATGAACTGTCGGGAGTTAAATTGCAAACAGGCAGCAGGTAACTGGACTAAATTGAACTGGTAATGCCATACTAAACCCCTTCTCCCTCCCCTCACATCTTTGGAAATGCCTTTTATCTGGACCGTAAATTAAATTATTGTTGTTGATGTTGCTTCAGAGGAGCTGCAAGAATGAGTTAATGGGAGCTCCTGAGAGAGATCTCCTCAGAAAGTCTCCTCTTAGGAAAATGTTAAGGCATCTTTTTTCCTCTCTTCCCTAATTTTTCTGAAGTTAGAATAGAAATAATCACTCTGTCTTTTTCACTTAAGTTTCATGATACATTTACAAAGAAAAAAAAAGCCCTATAAATGTCTTAAGTATTCTATTTTCTTGCAGGCTTCGTTGTAAAAATATTTATTGAGACCTCACTGGCTTAAAAGTGTTGTGGTCAGCGTCATGAAAGTAATGTTTTTGTTTGTTTCTTTTTTTAATGGTACTTAAAAAACCCCAAACCAACCCACGAAAACCCTCATAGCCTGGAAATGCTTGTTTCCCTGGCTTTTTGGTATTTCTTTACCAGATATGAACCCAAAAAGGAAAAGGAGCAGTTCCTTTCTGTTGTCAAAGCTGAGCTAGTGGCAGAAAAGGAATGTTTTAAAATAGTGCTACAGTTTAGCAGTATACAAAGCTTTTTCTAAAAAAGATCAGGCGTAAAAGGTTTTTTTTTGTGAGTTGGTTTTTTTTGTTCTTTTTTGGGGGGGGAGCGGTGGGGGTTTTTTTTTGTTTGTTTTTTTTTTTGTTTGTGGGGTTTTTTGTTTGTTTTTGTTTAATTATCCTGGTTTTGGAGCTGTGAAGGACCCAGTTCCCAGGGAAGAGAAAGAAGGGGAACATCAGCCATTCACACGATTTGGAGAGGAAGGAGTGGGGTAATGGGAGGATTTGCAGGAAGAGAGACAAGGCGGCCTGTCGGTGCTTCCTTTCACCACTTCCCTTTTTTTTTTTGTTTCTGCACCTCTCCTGCCTCCAGATCTTGGTATCGTGTGACTTAATGCTTTTGATATTGGCATCTCCTACGCATCTGTTCGTCCCTCTGCTAAACCCCTTCTGTCGAAAGCATGCTGGCTTTCGTCCGTCAGGGCTGGACAAGTGGCGTTTGGGCGTATGGTGGTGCAGGAAGGCGGTGGCACGCGCTGGGGTGCGAGCATACCTTGGGGCTGGCTTGCACAGTGGTTATTGCAGGCTCCCTGGGATGTGAATTAGTGATTATAAAGTAATGGGGAAATGTTCCTGAGCTTTCTCGGCACTGATGCCCCCTTTGAACTTCTCATGGCGACATTCATGTTTGTTGTCAGACATGTAGTTGAAAACACAAACCTGCAGTGGGGCACTTGTGGGTCCCAGAGCACCACTTAGAAATCCCTGGTGTCAGGAAAATATAGGGGCGGGGAAAATACCTTGGAAGGTATTTAAGAGTCTCAGGTTGGTATCTTTTTATGAGATATAGCTACCTAAATTTTTCTTACTATTTCCATCTCTGTAAAGACATGGGACTCGTGCCTGTCATGAGCTGTGGTGGCATTTAGCCAGGGCTGGAAGCTGGGGCTGGCGTTGATGGTAACGAAGATCAGATTTTGGTGCAAGAGATAGACTTTCTGGCAGCAACTGATGAACTAATTCCCCACATTTGTTGGTGAAAATACAAACTTTGGAAATCCTGTCCCCATGCCGGCCAAGAAAAGACAAAAACCAGTCACGGAGAGTTACTGTAACAGGGATATCACTCCAAAACCCAGCAGCGGTTTCTTGTCTCTGGCCTGCCAGAGCACACTGCAACCTTTCCTCCTCGAGTGGTCATAGTGGCTGACACAAACCGTATTTTTCAAGTCAGAAATCATCTTTTCTGCAAAACACAAAGGTCGCCATGTGTACGTGCAAACCTTCCGTCTGTGAAGGGAATAACGTAACCTCTGTCCTTTCGGGCTTCACCTCAGTTGATCTGTACCACGTGTCCTTCAAGGTAAGCTGGGTAAGTGGCTAGCAGTCAAGGCAGGGAAAGAGAAATCCCATTTGAGGCTGACCTGATGCCATCTGACATTTTGCTTATTTGAAAAGAGGAGGTTTGGTATGGAAATGGCGGGACTAGTTCTGAGTTGCTGCAGCCCCTCACGACATATTAATCTTCAGGGTGAACTACAGCCTTACAAAGCAAGTTTTTTACTCTGTGGTAAAGACTTTCTCTTCCACAGGCCACCTAAGTCTGCTCGGATCCTTGACACGTTTTTGTGCCTCACTTGAAGCATGTTGAGAAGCCGTTGTATACCTAGTTAAACATGTGCGTTAATTCTGTAAAATTAAAGGCTCCTTAATTATCCCTCTGCTTAGGTTTTATGGATGATGTGGTGCATGTTCCCTACTTGTAAGTGGGGCCAATATATCCTTGCTTTCTCTTTAGCCCTCCTTCTTGGAGAAGCTGAAAGTTTGCAGCATGCTTCAAAGATGGAGTTACTACTGCAGCCTGTCTGCTCTCTGGCAGATGCAATCCCCTCCCTCAGGAAGCATTCAGCTAGAGGTTACAGAAAATAAAGCACCTCTCTGTACTGTAATATTTTTGTTTTAAATGGAGTCTAGAATTTATAAGCATGGGTATGAAATTTAGACTGCTGCTCTGCTTGCTTTTTCGGTCTTTGTGAAACAGCGTTAGCTTTGAGGCATCTTGATACTTTCTGTTGACTTTGTGCCAGGGTGAGGGTTTCTCGAGCCTGCCATCCAGCTTTCCGTGACTGTACAGTTTGGAGCATGCCATCAGCACACAGCAGATATGAGTGGTCTGGCCTTGGTGCAGGAAGCCTTACGTGCCCTGCCCTTATTCCAGCTACTGGTACTTGGACTGGCAGAACAGGTGTAGCCGCTGCGGAGAAGCTTAAGGCAATGAAATGCCTGTCGTTGGGAATAGAAGTTACTGGAAGTTTGTGTTTTTCTCTCTTTTGATTGGCATGTGTGATGTCTCCAGGAGGAAAGGCAGATTCTTTTCTGTCTGTCCCCTCTCTCCCAACATCCAGCAGCTGGCTTACAATGTGGTTGCTCCTCTGTCCCAGCCGCATCCTGCTTGGTGCACCAGCATGCTGGGCTGGGGTTGCATTTCTCATCGTGCCCTCCGCTGGGTGCAACCAAAGAGTGGGAAGAGCCAGAAGAATGATCTGATGGTCCCTGTCCCACGAAGACATAGGGAGGGGAGCGCTGCGGCCGTGAGTGAGCTGGACGCTCTGCCGTTACGCTTTCTGCCCACGTCCCCTTCTACAGTTGCATCTCGTCCAACATTCCTGATTCTCCTTGGCCCAGCATTCATCTCTGAGATACCCCGCTGGGTGCTCTTTAAAATGTACTGTAATCCGGACATTGGCTCCGTGTGGTCTGCGGGCCACCGGCCAGGCTGTGGGACGGGAGCTGCTCCCTGAGGCGAGGTCCAGCCCGGCCGCTGTGGGAGCAGGTGGATCACTGCCGCGGCCTTGGGGACGTTCGCACAGCCATCCCACCCCAGATGGATGTGGGGATGGGCCAAGGGGTGATGAGGACATGTAGCTGGTGGGATGTGAGGTGCAGCAGGAAGGTGAAGGACACCTGGGGATCCTCAGCAGGGCGAGCCATCCCAGGAGAGCAAGGGTTGTTAGCTTCCATCTATCTGAAGGATGCACATGGCAGCTCTCCCATACCCCTTGTTTCCAGGCGGCAGTGTGTACTTAGAGAGCTGTTCAGGATTTTCCTTCCTAGAAGGAATTGCACTGGGTGAAAATCCCTGCATGAAAAAGCTGCTGTTGTCCTAGTAGGATCGTGTTTGAGAGTGCCTTCTAATTCGAAATCACAGCTGAACCAAGACTCACTTCTATTTTTTTTTGTTTTGTTTGCATTCCTAAAAATCATCCAGACTTTTTCTCCTCTTTAAAAGCAGCAGGGCTGCAAACCTCTCCAGCTGCCGTTACGAAATGAGTGAGTTATTCTAGCTAAATAGAGTAGATTGAACTGGAAGCACTTCTGGAAATACTGTGCAGGTTGTGGACCAGCTGTTGGCAAAACTAGCCAGGGTTTCGTACACACTGGGCCCCAAAAAAGAAACGGTATTTTACCATGGTGATTTCCTCCCCCCCCCCCCCCCCCCCCCCGCCTTTATTCCACTGCAAGCTCAATCCTGCACTTTTTAATTAAAATTTGAGCTGTCTCAGCACTGGGAGAGGGCTGTAAGTCTGCGGCAGGAAAGGGCAGTCGTTTCCCTCATGGTAGCTGGTTTCTCTGCCTCCATCGGGTGGTTGGTGAGCTGAGACAACAGCACGTGTGAGGGGACAGAGTGGAGGGAGCATTTTTTTTCCTCTGATAGCAGAATTTTCCTTGCCTTTCCAACCCCCTTCATGAGCTGACTCTTCCTCTGCTGCTTAACGGGTGGCCCAGCGGCAGGGGGAGCGAAGGAAGAGTTTGCAATAATTGAGATAAGGCAGCAGAGCATCCAGCGGGGAGCAGGAGGGGTCCGTCAGGGACAGGTAGACGCGCGCTGATCTTAATCCAGGCTGGCACTTGTGAACGTCTCTGTTTCCTCTAGTGGTCTCTCCGTGTCTTCCTCAGTCTAATGCTCTTGGGCCCAATCCAGTTTCTTGGAAATGTTCTGCTTTCCCAAGAGTATATCCCAACTCTTTAATAGGGCTCTGGTTATGCACGAAGGCTCGCAAGCCTCCTTCCCTGCCCAGGCAGTTGGGGCAGGTGCAGCAGGCTGAATGGGGACTGAGCGCAGAGCAGCCCCAGAGGCTTTTGAGTTATTTTTCTTTTGGATGCATAGTCAAAAATTCTCCCAGCAGCATCTCCCCTCTTTTATGGGGAGGAATATTATCATCAAGCAAGATGAAGAGAGCCAAATTCTTCAGCTTGCTGCTTGTTTGTGAAGCATATGTCCTTTTTGACTCCCTCCTTAAATGTTTCCCCTTTCTAGTTTGGGTCACCTCGTAATCCATCAGGTTTTCAAACAAGCGCATACAGATAGGAATTTTGTTCTTGCTTTCTTGCTGCACTTGCTTGTTGTCCGCTGTCAGGTATCCAGCCAGGCCAGCCGGAGCTAGCTAGTCCGTCCTGCCTGTGCAGGAGCAGCAAAGTCCAGACGCAGCCTTGCCACCGCTGGCTAGGGTAAGCTACCCTTCGTTTCTGAATGAATCCAGCTTTAACGCCTTGCTGTCAGGGATATTTGAACGTAAGAGGGACCTTTTCCCCAGCCTCCCAAAGGAGAAAACCCTGAACTCTTTAAAGCGTTGTATTCAAGAATCTGCAACTTTCTCTAACCAGTTGACCAAGAGGTTGATGGAACTGGTGAGATGCTGCTGGTTACGACCCATCTGCTGCTAAGATAGTTTTGACTCCCTTAGAACAACTTGAATTAGTTTTTGCAGATTGATATGTTCCTGCTCTGCACTAAATATAGCATTTAAAAACAAAAGAAGATGTGGATGCTAGCCCCTCTGTCACTCTTTCTACAGAAAACCTTGGAAGTGCTACAGGAGGAACCACTTCCTCCAATTCCTTGCCGTCTGCCTTGGCCAAAGATTTGCTTTCATTTTGATGCATTTTAGCAAAATCATGATGCTTGGGGAGCGTTGGCAATTCATTTCTTCTTGCAGAGTAGCAGTTGTATGGTGCAAACTCCCGCAGCTAACTTTGCACCACCAAACTGAGGTTTTGAAATGTTGCTTGTGGTCCAACAACACGTGGCTTTAAACAAACGGCTTGAAACTAGGCCACGCTCTGATTTTGGGGAAGACAAGGCAATGGGGAGCTGTGACTCTGTGGCTGAGTAGGCGTGTTGTAGCCGCGAGATAAGCTACCGCGTCCTCCCTCCTCTGCTGTAAATTTTACTGGAGATAAGACATGAGTAGGTTCATGGTGACATGGTTAGGTGACCTCCCAGGGCCTCGTTTAACTGTGGGTGAGAACTTCCCTGCTTTGCCTTTGTGAGGATTTTAGAGTGGTATAGATATCGTGCAATTGTTACCTTATGATAGAAAAACAATGTGGGGGGACGGAATTTTACTCTTCAGCTGCTTTATCTTAGCTTGTGTTGTAGCTTGAATGAAAACACCCATTTCATCCTGCTGTGCCCAGGGTCAGAGACCCTGCACGCCTCATCTGAAACCCAAAAGCACTCAGCGAACTCTAGGGATAGTTTTACTAGGTGTACTTGAGATTGTGGTATGCTGATACGCTGCTTTAAAATGCTGTGTGAGCTATTTGGCTGGGACTTTTGGTTGTGGACTCCGTGTGCTTTGAAAAGCACTGTTCTCCTCTAGGCAGGAAAAAGGAGGATCTAAGGGGGCTCAGATTGCTGTGATCGGCCTCGGAAATCCTCCACTGGACTGTGCTGAGCAAGAGCCTTGCTCCTGGCATTGGTGGGGAGGGATATCACCCTTTGGAAAAGTTTCAGTAGCATGAAATGCTGTCCCTCCCAGCATGCCGACCCCACAAGGTTGAATTTTTTTTCCCTACCCCCTCTCGCTGGTGTAACTTTTATACATGCAAAAATTTTGCCTTGAATTTTTCAACTTTTGCATTATGAGCACAAATTACTTTCTCTTCTGTCTTAGGTGGAAAAAAAAAAAACCACAACCAAAAAAAAAAAAAAAAAAAAAAAAACAACCCCAAAAAAACAAACCAAAACCATTTTGAATGGCTGATCTGCTTTCCAGGGAGTTATTTCAGTGCAGTAGGTCATCAATGTATTGCACATATTATGGCCATGCCTTGGCATTTGTTTTGCGCTTGTAATCCAACACCCAGCTGCTTCAGCCTCAAACTCCAGGCAGCTATTTAGTGGTTCAGCTAGTGTTGAGGAATGCATTGTGGTGCTGTTTACTTCGTTACGTGCAAGGCTTGTATGGAGTACAGTGAGGTTCAATTAAAAAAAATAAAACAAAACCCCAAAGCCAAAAGCTGAAAACCCAGGCTGGAAAATGAAAGCTTAAGGTAGATGTTAAACCAAGTCAGGGTAGAGGGATGCAACAGAGAAAATTTGGGTTATATTCTGCAGTCATTGCAAGCATTCTTGATGATGAGAGCAGAGATTACTTACAGTGTGATAGGGAACTGGACCAAGAAAAAAAAAAGTATCCATCTACTCTGCTGCAGCTGTTCTGTTGCTTCTCCATCTCTGGCTGGGCGAAAAGCACTGAAAAACCCCACCCAGAGCAATAAATGGGGCTTTCCTCTGGGTATACTCAGTTTTTCCTGGTCCTGATCTAGGTTAACGTTTCAATTATAGACTTGGCGGATGGTTTCGCCCAGCATTTCCACATCCCCAAACTCTCTAATTTTACTGAAGCGCTATGGAGTGAGTTGCCCTGTGCCTTAATCTATATCTGGTGTGGTAGTGAAAGTGTGGGAAGTCAAGGTGAATTGAATTCATTACCTTTAGCTGGATAATTAGGATGCTGCTAGCTGGTTATGTAAAGGGTGGTAGTAAGCAAAGCTTTTGATCAGCTGATGAGGATTTTGCGCATATTCCTGCTGAAGCTCTCTAAGTCTCCTGGGGGGTGAGGAGCAGTGGTGGCTCTTAAGAGGATATAAGGTACTGAAATCTCGCTGCTCTGGGAGAAGGGGGAGAGGGCAGAGCTCTTCCTGCTCCTTAGCAGGTGGAGATTGTCATGACAGTGCCTTCTTGGTCACAGAATATCTTCTCATGACAGGTGAATATGTTGTCTCTGCAATGAGGAGTGATTAATGGGGGGCTATTCCTGTCCCCATGCTGCAGCAGGTGGCGTTGGAGGAGGGATCTGAGGATACAGAAAAATTCAGGGAGCTCAGCCCTTGCCCCTGACCGTCACTTTTGTGGATGAATTTGGTGGGGACAGGGTGAGGGTGGTTAGCTGGACTCCTAGTTTGGGCTCACCACAGCAGGGGACACATACTGGGTGTTGCCAAAAAAAAAGGGCGAAAAATGTGCTTTTCTGCACTGGAAGTTCAGCGTATGTATGTGTCGTCTCTTGGAAGAGCCACTGCACTGCAGCGGTACCTGCAAATGTTCTGGCAAGTGGGGTGTGATGCTCAGCCATAGGGCTTTGCTGGTCCCAAGTGTTAGTACCTGGCTGGGTGACTTTATGGTTTTGCTGGGAGAAGAGAGCCATAACCTTCTCCTCATGCTTTATAAAGCATGGGCCTGCTGAACTCAGATGTCTTTAGAAAATAATGTATGGCCTGAAAAGAATAAAGGTGGGATTAGGATGTAAGTCTGAAGGTAGCTTGGCTCTGTGACCTGGGCACCCTGCACAGGGGTTTTTTGTGTGTTGTTTTTTTTTTTTTTTTTTTCTTATTAATATTGGGCTAGAGGGCAGTCATTCTCAGGTTTTCTTTTTTTCTTTACCCATTTGTCATTGGGCTTTCTAAAGATGATGTCATCATCCTTTTTAGCTTCTCACTGTTCTTTTGTGAAAGAAACAAGTGACATTTTCTGTAATGGTACAAGAATACATCCAGGTAGGCTGCGAGGAGGTCTGGAGTGCTGGATGGGCACAGTTATCTAACAGAGCGGGTTTAAAATGCATTTGGGTTTATTTGAGCAAAAAGTCCCTGGGCATATGTAGCTGTATCTGACCTGGCATTTATTTTTTGGGTTGAGAGATTTGCTTTAAAGCTAGCGTATCACTGACATGTTTTTGGGGGATGCCATTATATCCAGCAAGCAAACTGTGCTGGGCTCTAGGAGGGTTTTAATGAGTAAAGGTTGGAGCACTGACCTTTTCCACATGTATTGTTTTGGATTGGATCCCGCTGTAGAGCCTGGTGTCTGACTGCCCTGTGTTTGTGGCTGGAGTCAGGGCTTTATCAGCCTAACTCAGCATTGCTTATCAAATCCTGGGACGGGAGTTCAGTTTCAGTGCCAAAAGGAGAAACTCTTTTTTTTCCCCCCGGAGGAATGAAATTTGAGGGAGGTGGGAGAGACTGTGGTTGTCTTCTGGTCCCCTTCCCAGGGCGCTGAACTGATGGAGGCTGGGGAGCGAGGTGGTACTGCTCCCCACAGGTCTCCTGAAATGAGTACAGAGGCAGGATCCTTTAGAAATAGATCTCTGCACCATGCTCCCATGTTGAAAAAAGGTGGTGGTGGGGGGAAGAAATCTAAGCCTATTTGTAACAAAGCAATTAAGAAGAACTAGTATTTTATTGAGAAGGGACTGAGATATCCCTTAATTCCAATAAGCTCTTTGTCCTTTACAGCGGCAGTAAAGAAGGATCTTCCTCCCTCAAAGCTGGTGCTTCCAGAAGGGTTTCCTCCGTGTACAGCAGCAGTCTTTAGATCCAGAGAGGTGTTGGATCCTGCAAACGTCTTCAGCTGCGAAATGGTTATTATCCAGCTATTTTTATAGCAGAGGGCATGTAAAAGTGGCTGTGTGGATTTGATTTGCCTGTTTTCCTTGTCAGCGTAGGTTAGGTATCTTGTCATACTCTGTGGTGGCTTTCATTAAAGTGGTTTCCAAGCAATAGCACTTCAGTGGTTTTGTTTTCTTTCTTTCTCTCCCTACTTTTCTGTTGGCACACTTCAGGTTTGAGAAGAGTCGAAGAAAGCTGGGCATGTTTTTGGTGCTTTCTCACCTAGCCTGCGAATCTTTCCCTGCAACCTGGGACCAACTCCTACCTGTGCCCCATTTTTCCAGACTCCCAAACCTTTGCAGTACCAGGCTTAAAAAAAAAAACAGCTGATACTTTTATATGTTATGGGATACTCTAAAAATAATGTGCTGCCCTTTTTAACAGAAGCATGTATTATTAAAGAAAGAATGAATAGGCAAGGGAACCAGAATAAAATCCCCCTTCTTGCTGAAGAGAAGCTTTAAAAACCTCTAAGCCAAAATATTTGACCCTCTTGAAAATGGGAGCAACTCCTCGGGAACTGCAATGTAAACTTTTTGAGTTTCTCAGCTTGTGGCAAGTTGGTCGTTTGGTTTCGCAAATTTAGTTCCCAGGTGATGGGTGTGGGTTTTGGGTTTTTTTTTTTTTTTCTCTCTCCAAGAGGAGCAGCAGCAAGGATGGACCTGGAACCATCATTTTCCTAACCACTCTGTGCCCTTGCATATCTGCCACGTGCTTGTAGGTGGTTTATATATAGTGATAATGGGGCCGATTGTATTTACATTGCCTGGGATATAGCGTTATAAAATACTCCTAAATTGGGCTGGTAGCATCTGACACTGCACAGTCATTCACGTGGGTACTGTGGTGTGTAAAACGATACCGTGCTGCTGCAGTAGCATCTTACATTCGCTGCTGGCGCAAATGAAGCGAACAAGATGCCCTCTGTCTTTTCTTGTCTGAATGACCGGTTGGGACAGATTATTGCAGGGTGTTTATAAGCAGCAGGCTCTTCTCTTTGGCTCAGTTTTCTGTGTGTTGCTGGTTGAATAACAGTGTGTATAATAAGCAATTAATGTCTATACATTTAATTTTAAAGGACACTGTAAATAACAGGTTTTACTTCCCTCCCTCCCCCAACTGTTGCATTGAATTCCATTCCCTTTAATTATACTAACAAACGTGGAAAAAATTATAAATATTTATAGTGGACTGGGTGGCTTTATTCCATGAGTGAGTGAATGTCCCAAGGTTGATTATAATCTTCCATTCAATCACAAATCAAAAGTATCTATTATACAACTTCAAGAATGAAACTCCAAACTTCTGCCAAAGGCAGAATGAAGCAGCATCGGATGTCAGGAACATCGTTAGTATGAACCATGGTGTGACTGGCCAATACATTTTTGTTATCCCTGTTTCTGAGTAGCTAAAAAGTGAATTATATGGCTGTAATTCTGGTGTGACAGTGCATTTTAGATGCTGCCAATAACTAATTTTTGGAAAATAAATGTCAAGCATTGTGCTTTGACATTCACTTTGATTCAGCGTGTCTTTTAGAGTTTTAATTTGTTAAAGGCTATTTTATTTAGCCAAGCATATAAAATGAGGGGTACACACGTATTTTTCCCCACTTTTTTAAATTTAGTCTAAAATCTCTGCTCTCAATATTGCATTTATATCCCAAGTTTCTCTCTGACAATCTGAGTTTCTTCCCACATCCTTTCCATGCGTGCTGGTCACAGGAGCAGCCATTCTCCTGGCAGACCTAAGTGTTACTGGAAATGCTGTATATCCATTCACCTTGAAGGGTATTAGCAGCATAGCCCTTCATATGTCCTCAAAAATTTTTTTTACTTAGTTTTCTGCCTTTTTTTTTCTCGCTTGAGAAGTGCTGTGCCATTAGAGATGGGTCTTCTCTTGCTGCAATAAGAATATATAGTTTCAAGTGGAGCTGTGGAAGGGGTTGAGCGTTGATCACTTGGTGGAAAATGAGAGCTAAAAGTTGGATATTGTTTAAAGCTGGTTAGTTTGCATCAACGTATGCCTGCTTTTGCTTTATGTATGGTTGAGAAGAAAGGAGAAAAATATCTCGGCTTTCGCCACTGAACATTTGATTGTTGCTTTAGTGCTCTGAGCAGCTCTCGGTGGACTAATTCCTCAGTCAGTGTACTTCATCTCTGCTAAACTGCTGGGGACTGCTTCTGTGGGCTCTAGTTGTGTATCTGCACTGAGCTGCCCCAAAGATGACCTGCCTGAACTTTTTACAAATGAGGGGAATTATATATATACACACACACACATATATATATTTATGTGTGTGTGTCTATATGTACATATATACAAATAAAAATATAAAAATAATATATATAAAAAAAAGCATTGTAGCTATAGCCACAGAGTAATGGTCTGTTTGATTAAAATTTTCTTTACTTTCTTTTAAAGAGAGACTTTCAAACCTTCTTTCAGTTCTTTATTAGCTATTCTTCTTTGTATCATCCAACTGCTGTAAGCCAGCCAGGTAGACTTTTAATGGTACAGATTGTATTTTATAGAGAGTCCAGCATAATACAGTCTTAACTGGAGCCCATAATAGAATCATAGAACCATTTAGGTTGGAAAAGACCTTTGAGACCAACAAGTCCAACCGTTAACCTAGCACTGCCACGTCCCACCACTAAACCATGTCCCAAAGCACCACATCTACACATCTTTTAAATACCTACCGGGATGGTGACTCAATCACTTCCCTGGGCAGCCTGTTCCAATGCTTGACAACCCTTTCAGTGAAGAAATTTTTCCTAATATCCAATCTAAACCTCCCCTGGCACAACTTGAAGCAGTTTCCTTGTGTCCTGTCGCTTGTTACTTGGGAGAAGAGACTGACCTCCACTTTGTTACAACACCTTTTCAGGTAGCCTCCTTTTCTCCATGTTAAACCCCCCCAGCTCCCTCAGCCACTCCCCATCACACTTGCTCTCCAGACCCTTCCCCAGCTCCATTGCCCTCCTCTGGACACACTCCAGCACCTCAATGTCCTTCGTGTCCCGAGGGGCCCAAAACTGAACACAGGATTTGAGGTGCGGCCTCACCAGTGCTGAGCACAGGGGCACCGTCCCTGCCCTACTCCTGCTGGCCACACCATTGCTGATACAAGCCAGGATGCTGTTGGCCTTCTTGGCCACCTGGGCACACTGCTGGCTCATGTCCAGCCGGCTATCAACCAGCACCCCCAGGTCCTTCTCCGCGGGGCAGCTTTCCAGCCACTCTTCCCCAAGCTTGTAGCGTTGCGTGGGGTTGTTGTGACCAAAGTGCAGGACGTGGCACTTGGCCTTGTTAAACCTGATACAATTGACCTCGGCCCATTGATCCAGCCTGTTCAGATCCCTTTGCAGAATCTTCCTACCCTCGAGCAGATCGACACTCCTGCCCGATTTGGTGTCGTCTGCAAACTTACTGAGGGTGCACTTGATCCTCTTGTCCAGATCGTTGATAAAGTTATTAAACAAGACCGGCCCCAACACTGAGCCCTGGGGAACACCGCTTGTGACCGGCCGCCAACTGGATTTAATTCCATTCACCACAACATAATAGAGACAGTGATCATTATTGGCAATAAAAACTGGCAAACTTGCTGGAAGTGTCTTGTGATTTTACAACTTCAGATGTCTATCTTACATTATGCTTAAATAAATGGGTCTTAAATTAGGAATTTAAGGCTTAAATTAGACCAGTATTCCCACAAATTTCATGATTTTTCTTTTGACTTTGAAGAGCTGAAATAAAATTACTTAAGTTTATCACTTATCCCCCTCCCTTTTTATTGTTAAAGAGGACTGAAGTGACAGTATTTTAAATACGGTCAGATGAAATGTTGGTTATGTAACTTTTCAATAGGCACTTTCAACTGCAAATAGCAAGTTTGAGTTGAAGCTTGAGTAGAGACATGTCAGACATAGATTCCATACTTTCTGGGTTTTTTTTATTTTTAGATTTTAAAGTAACTTGCGGCGATGGGCAAATGCTATATACTCTCCCATGTCTAGGCTCCTGGCATTTGCTCCTTTGGGCTCTCCTCTCTAGCTACCAACCCTCCAGCCATCCCCACTGCATCACCTCTGTGAACATCCCCCAACTTTTCCTTCCTCCTTTCAACATTTCCTCCATACCCAGTATCACACGTTCTTTTTTAAGCTCCTTTTCCTCATCTTTAAAGATTCTTCACGGCTCTCTCTCTGGTTGCTTAGGTGATGTGGTGCTTTGCCGCGTCACTCGGACGATGCCAGCCTTAATCATCCGTTTGTCTGGCTCTCCTGCGGGCGTCCTCGGCTGCTCTTTCATGTGCTTCTTAAATGGGTTCATGAAGACACTTCTTTTTCCTCCAAATTGGTCTTTAAGACTCCAGGAATCCTGCAGAGAGTTGGTATTCACACATGCTAGGAGAAAGGCCCTTTTGATTTGCTCAGATAGATAATTCAGGGAATCCTGGAGATACAGTTCCATAGGAGGCTGAGGGTTTGAGCTTTCCAAACCCCATGAATTTTAGGTGGTGCCTGTGTAAAATCACATTATCTGTGTGTCTTGTTGTGGATTTCTGTTCTTACCTCTATTACTCTCCCTTTCCATTGTTTCTTCTCAAATTAAATTGCAAATGATGGGGTGGCAGAGAGGGAGGAAGGGCAGGAACCTTTCCTTATGTGCTTGAATGGTTCCTACCACAGTGAGAGCTTGGTTCTGTTTCATTGCTTTCGATACTACTTTAACGTAGACCTTGTTGTTGAGTGACACGCATAATTCCCCAACAGCACTATCTGCATTCCTGGGGCTAGCTTGTGTTCCCTGCGTGGGCAGGCAGCTTTCATGTGTCTTTTATATAGACCACAGTGACTGTGAGATACTCAACAACGACCCATTTTATTTTCTTCTGACCCCTTCCTAAAGTTGGAGTAAATTACTTATGTAGTGTGGTTGCTGGTAAGGCTCCTGGTAGTCCAGCTCCATAAGTCAAGCGAAATTGGTTGTGAAACGCTTCCCCTGTGTTTTAACCTCAAGTCATGCCATGCTGGGTCTCAGTGGCCATGTGGTGGGAGAGAGGACTTGTGCTCACCACGCTGGCAAGACTTGACACGCTCTGCTGCAGGCATTTGCCATGTAGCTTTTGTCGCGTGTAATAGAAGTCATATTTACGGATCGGTAGCGGACACTGTCCCGTTCCTGAATAGCACTGATTTGTACTTCACAGCCCAGGAGGCACCCAGGAGTGCGCCGAGGAGGGTGAGAGCAGTTGAAGCTAACTGGGAGCCAAGTGCAAGAAGGAGGGGGAGAAAGCAAGGTCCTAATTCTTCTAAAGGAAAGCATGGCTGAACACCTGCTGTTCGCCAACAGAATAATATGAATTTGCATCAAAAAGGGGTCCCAATCAGTTGTGCTGGCTGCTTTTGAGGAGAGCAGTTGTGTCTGGAGGCATTCTGTTGGGGGAGATGTCTTCTAGTGAAAGCATTTTCCACACAACGGCCGTGGGGCCCACCCTGTGGCTGGCATTTAGAGAGGGGTGGAAATGCTATTTAAATTTCAAATGGACTCAAGTTTTCACAGTTGCCATGTCAATAGATCAAGTTCCTTGAAATACATTTTAAGCGGAGTTTACACAGAGCCGCAGGAGCCCGCATTGACTCCAAGGCCTGCCTTTATTGTGCCTCCAGCAGCGGTAAGTCAATATGGCATATTGAAAGCAGCTCTGCTCCGCCGCCGAGTGAAAGTTAGCAAATTCCCCAGTCTCCTTCCAGCTCTTTTCTTGGGTAGCAGCATGTTTAACTAACTGAAATAGTCTTTTTTTTTTTTCTTCTTTCTTTTTTTTTGACTTGTTTTGGGAAGGGGGTAATTAGATCAGACTATCAAACTCATCACACCCTCCAAAACACCTGTCCCAGCGAGGCTGAAAAACCAACGTGATACAAGGGAAGGTAACAGGAAAACAAGTGGGATGGGGTGGTGCTGATAAGGGCCCACAGTTGCTTAGTACGGAACAATAGAAAATAAAACTCGGAAAACAAGACCGGCCAGAAGAGTGGTCGTATTTCATTGTGGGAGCTGATAAACGTTGCAAACCGTAACTCCTGCGGTTCCAGGAACAACATCCTCTGTGAGTGACCTGATTTGACCCACCCTCTAACTGTTACCCTTGCCTTATTGTGGTTCTCATTCATTTATCTTCCCTCCCTACCCAAAATATCTCCAAACACCAAAGCCTAGGTCTTGCAGCAGGTGTGGTTTGTGGGCAGAGACTGCTGGAGATGGGGTTGTCTCCAAATAGAGATGGGATGGGAGCTCCCAGCGTGGCTGGAGGTGATTGCTCCTGGGAAAGGCTCCAGATCTTGCCATTAACTTCCCCAATTGATCCATCAGGGTACGAATGTATCTGACACAAATGTCATGAGTTAAAACTGCTTGATTTCACCCCCCACTTGTTTTTCCTGGGGGAATAGTGTGTGTAGCAATGTGTTGTGCTTCTGCATGCTGTCGTTCATGGCTGACGCTGTAATCAAATGTTGTCTCTGGTCTTGTGGCGTGCGTCTGCATTTTGTGTGTGGGTGCATGCAGTGAATCTGCAGCACTGGAAACTGTCTTTGATTTCTACAAGACACATTTGAAATGCTTCTGGAGATGTTGTGTGCACTTCCTTCCCCACCATCGCTCATGCATGAAAAATAGTCATTTCTCCTTGGTGTGACTACCATGCAGGTTGTCCCTATTAGAGATGCTCGTTTAACTATTTCTTGCTGGACATTCCCAATGGATACGTGAATCTGACCGACCCTGTCCATGGTGAGTGGATGCTAGCAGGTACTTCTCTGATTTTGAGTTTGACCTGCTTTGGTATTTTAAGATGTGGCACGTTGCTAGCTATCTGCAGTCCTCTTTGCGCTGGTGTAGCGTGTGAGGAAGCTGGAGCAGTATGCGATCTGGAGCCTAGACTTTGAATTTCAAATGCTCTGGTATGAGTTGTTTTGTTTCTGTTTGGATTGTGCCTACCACTTTTATACCCTAGTGTTACCCTGCCAGGATAAATCACTCCTGAGGTGACCACGCATTTCCTGAGACATGCTGTTAACTTAAGCAAGCAAATGAATGACCTGGCAAATTGCCACATGATGTCGGGCACCGATGATGGAACCTTTGATTCTGCAACGCAGTGAATGTTCCTCTCCCTTTTCCAGGGCTCTGGTAAAACTCTGTGATTGTGGTACCCAAAAAAGGATGGCTAGATTTACATTATACCAGAAATAGAGACTAGCATGGGAGAAACATGTCCTTTGATTCCTAAATGGGGAAAAAGAAAATATTTAGGAAGGAAAAACAGTTCTGTGACTAATTATTTTTAATTGTTTTCTTTATAAAAAAAGATCAAGACTGTTAGAGTGCTTCTTCCCCTCCAAAACATCTACAAGTGATCAGGCTACCAAACAGACTAATTAGATGTCAAATAGACTTCAGCTCTTAAATTGGTTTAGTTACACAATGCAAAACATCACATTGGGAAGCAGATGGCGTGTCATTTTTAATATGTCTTGTAACTTGCCTGAAACCACTTCAAAGTTTCCTTAAAGAAAATGTTGCTACTACTGACCAAAAGGGATGCCACTGAGTATCTCAGCATTACAGCAAGATGTTGGGCCAGTGCCTTGCAAGTATTGTCAGTGCCTTCAGAGGCTTAGAAGGAGAGATATCTTTTTAAAGGGGTTTATTTTCAGTGGATAAAGAGCTGGTGCTCTCTTAGAAAACTGGGACCCTTTAAGGATGGGCAAATTGGACACACACACAAAAAAAATCAAGGCTATATAACATAATTAGTTTTGAAAAATGTTTCTCTGTGCCCAGACTGTATAGTTTAATTGGCAAGCCTTTTGGACTATGTCTTCCTTAGAAATGCCTATGTCGCACTGGAATCTAAAAGATACATTGAATAGGAATATGGAGAACCAGAAACCCCGCCACAGCGGGGGGAACCCTTAGCCTCATTTGCAAAAACATGAAAATGGCTCAATATCTTGTAACTCGAGTCATTACAGCATTAATAAAAACAGCATTAAGTGCTGCAGAGGCTGTTCCATTGCAACCTTAATTACTGAAAGAGTAGGAAATGAGCGTTCGGGTGAAAAACAGGTTTAGGATTGTGGTGGAGATTAAGTAATACCAAAGTGGAGGGAGAGCCATGCTTGAGTGATGAAAACTAGGAGATAACCTCAGTTTTATTTTGACTCTATACCCAAATAAGCTTCAGTGGCTTTGGAGGGTGTATTTGTTGCACAGGTGGAAAAGTCCATGAGATTCTGACAATAGCAATGAAAATGAAGTCAGAAGTAGGTGAAGAATTGAGGGTTTTTTTGATACACTCTAGTATATCTAAAAGGTCAGTTTAAGTATCCTCAGATGATTTAGTGCTTGAAGAAACACATCTTCCCATTATAGGTTTCATTAAATATTATTAGAAGAGTATCAGTTTGGGCTGGGGTGAAAATCAGAAAATAAATCAGTATAGGCAAAATATGGCTGAGGGTTTAATTTCTCTCTAATATTCTTCATTCATACACAGCATTAGTTTCGTTACTTAAAATTCATATTTCTAAAGGAAAGCGGTAAATGCAAAGGATCAGTTCCAAATTAATGTTTTAAACTGTTATGCAGACTTTCTAAATATCTTCTTCTTATATCACAAAATAACCTGAAATAGAGGAGTATTCTGCCTCCCTTCCATCCCTCCCTTCCCTATCTCATAAGTGTCAGGAGGAGCAGGGTAAGCTTTGCCATGGGGCATCCTCTTGTCAAAGATGCTTAATTGCTTCCGAGTCTACTAATCTAATATATGAACAAATACCGAAGCAATTAATTGTGTTGATTTAAAACCCATTTCCCCTCTTTTCTTTCTGCTTCCCCCTCCCCAAATCTCTTTCAGTATTCATCCTGTTGGTGACAGACCATTGGTTGTGAAATTGGGTAATGTACTGACTTTTTTGGGTTGGAAAGGTGTGCCTTGCAGGGTGAGCGCTATTTTAGCAGGGAAGGAGGAGATGGAGGAGTTGGTTTGGATGCGTGGCAGGGGATGCTTTCTGCTGGGGTGAGGTGTGATCCAAAACTGCTGTTGGATGTGGGACCTTTGGTCATCTCCATGGGGAAAGAGGAAAACCAAGCTGGATTACACCTTCCCTGGGCAGGGAAGAGGGGAGCTGGCCCTTTTGAGTTGTTTTCGCACCCTTTAGTCCCCCTGCTGGTAACAGAGTTTATAATTAACCTCATTAATACTGTATACAGGACCTCAATCAATCTCTGGGCGATTGCTCCCAAGGATATCTTGCTAAAGGCCTATACGATAAGCGTGTTTGGCACCAGAACATGCTGAAGATCTTTGTCCGTGGCGTTAATTGCTTGTGTCATCCTTCTCTCCGCTGCCAGGTACACGTGGTTCTGGAGATTTTCCTGAATGGCAAAGAGTTTCCTTGGAAAGAAAACAACCTTCCCTGTATTTTTGATCATTTTATATGGCAGCGATCATTTTTTGGTGCTGCTCCAGGGGAATTGAGGAGGTGGAGGCAGTTTGGAGCGGGATCCTCTGTGACCTCAGTGGAGAACTGCGTGGTTTTGAAAGGTGCTTCTCACCTTTGGATACTTTAGAAAAATCTGTTTCTAAAAGAAAAAAAAACCCCAAACTGAAGATGTAAAGCTAGAGAAGCAAGGAGCAGGATCACTCGCCCTTATTTTTTACCTTGCTTCCCCAAAATGGGAGTGCATGACTGTGGAGCTGCATCAAGGTCATGAAGTTTGCAGAATAGCAACCAGGAGGAGGAGAAAGGAAAAGTGAACACAAAAAGGCTGGGATTAGTTTGGGGTTTTGGGGGGGAAAATGGTTGTCCAGGGTGTTTCTGTGGTAGGCTGCTTTCTGCTGAGTACAAATCGAGACATCTCATTTTATTCAGCTCTGGCATGACTTTGTGTTTTGGTACCTGGTAGGTTTCATCCTACGTGGCTTTGCAGACCCTTCCACACTTTTACTAAGGATTTACAGGTCTCAGGGAGCACCTTTTAGTAATATTGGCATTAGAGTTGCTTTTATTTGTTGCTTTCCTAGACCCTTCACAAGTAGTCTTGGGATCCTTAAAGGTCTGTCCATCTCATGTTAAAACTCCTAATCCCTTAAATTACGGTAGTGCTTCAGATGATGGACTGGGACCTGTTCCACTCTTCTTTTTTTTTCTGAAGGGCAGAGCAAGATGGGAAACTTTATTTTGTTGCAAAGGAGTTATAGAAACTTTCAGCATGACCACACTTTTTATCTCACAGTGGGAGTAAAGATGCTGGAGTGTTTAAGAGAAATTGGTGGGGAGGGGAGGTGGGTTCCGGGGTGCCTTTGCTGATGGGTGGTTGTGGGTGTTTGCTCACCTTCCTGGCGGCGCTAGATTATTGGCTTCATGCAATCCTGGTGCGGGAAATGTGTTGGAGGAGGAAGAGAGGAGCAGCTCTTTTGCCCAACTCCCACATTGAATCCTGCCTTGCTTTTTATTTAAATTACAAATGTTTTACTCATCCTTTTGTTTGCATGGGGGCTGGACAATAGCAGTAGCCCCTGGACCATGCACTCAAATGAACAAGAATGACCTGAGAAATCTGACCTACCATTGTCTTTCATTCTCAAAGCTATTTTCAGTAACTGCAGTTTTTGTTTGTGCTACATCTAAAAAAAAAACCCTTTCAGCAGGCTCAATCGGTGGGCTGCAGGAGGATGGGAAGGCCCTGTAACCATTTCCCCCATTTTATTTTCCATAAAGTGCAAGCATTTTAAGCAGAAAACCTGACAAGTCGTTTCCTATCATGCATTGTAATTATCTATTACAATAGGGAATAAAGGATTAATTAGTTTTCAAGCTGCAGATATGATTTAATTAGTTTTCAAGCTGTATCTGAAACACCTGTCTCGGCAAAATCAAAGTGCTTTCATTTAGGGGGAAAAAAAGACGGGAGAGGGAGAGAAGGAGAGAGCGAGTTCAGGGTTCACTGATGTTTGCTGACCCATGGGGTCACTCCCCGATTTTAAACTCTCAGCGAGGTGTGATGCGTTTTCTCTTTTAAACTGTCCAATTTATGACAAGTGTTTAATTGCACTGATGTGTGCACATGTGCTCAAGACATGTCATTGCCATTTCATGCCACTACTCCCCAAAATCTAAGAAATTTTGAGTGTCCACTGTAAGATGCATGTGCTGACCCCAGGGAGGTCATGGCAGAGAGAAAAGGACCAAAACCCGCTGTTTTTTGTGAAAATCTCAGCTCCAGTCACTTTGCTGGGGGAGGGCAAAGTGGTGGCCATGAAACTTTCCTCTGGTCATCGATTTGGGGACAATTCAGTGCTGAATGGTCAATTTAGGCCAAATGATGTTTTTGCTGTATGTGAACCGCAGCTGAAGTCTCCGTCATGGGCAGCAGCATCTTCTCATTGGGATTAAATGAGGTTTGGGAGGAAAATGGGTGTAAACCAGGAGGATTGAGGGGTGGGTTTTACCATGGCGTCACCACTAGCACCTGGCAATCCGGGATGGGGTGGGAAAATGAGCCTCCAGGCTCTGGCTTTGCCTGGGGGCCAGCTCTGCCTGTGAGAGAAACTGCATCTGCATCGTGTCTACTATCTTTTCTTTGCAAAATTATAATAATAACAACAACAACAATCTGCAAGAAACTAAGCTGCTTCTTCCATATTTCAGGGTCAATCCCTGGGAAGAGGTTTCCAAAGGAATGACAGTTTTGCATCTTAAAGGTGGGAAAGAGACCTTTCCTGAAAAAGGCTTTTTTTTTTTTTTTCAGTATCTAAAGATTTTCTTGGCACATATTTTTTTCCCTCCATCTCCCTTTCTCCCCACCACTTTTATTTTGAATTCTGCCTTACAAAGCAGTGCTACCTACCCAGCCAGACGCAGGGTGCAGCGTGCTTTCTTCCTGTAGTAGTAGTAAAGGTCACGCTTCCCTGCGGTGGCTTTTTTGGCTGGGTTATTTTTAACTCAGAACAGCCCATCTGCGCTTCTCCTCTCCCTTGCCATCGCGTTCGCATGCGACGGGGTCTGCGGGAGCAGAACAACAAACCAATTGCACTTGAGTTTATTTTCTTGTTGTTATTATTTTTTTTTATTATTATTTTTTTTTTTTTTTTTTTTTTGGAACCGCTGGGGCTCTGCGGTTGGGTTGCGCCTGGTTGCTCGCCAGCAGCTATAAATAGCATTGTGTACAAGCAAGAAGTGCCTGAATGAGGTTGAGCGGCAGGAAAGGAAAAGCCCCTTTTGGCTTCCAGCTGGCTGCCGGCCAAGCAGCACATTGCTTCAGCAGATGAGTGTTTTGAGGTAGCGTGGGAAGGAGAGAGCAGTGAGTAAGATGGTCTTTCTCCGGTTAGAGGTGTGTGTGGATGTCTGTGTGTGTGTCTTTTGTTGGGATTTTATTTTATGAATGGCTGCCTGCGGGCAGGGCGGTGCTGCTGGCAGGGATGCTGCGTGCTGCAAGCGGCTTCCAACTGAGGTTTGATCCCTTGAGGTGTTAATGAGCGAGCCTTGGGATGGACGTAGTGGTGAGGATGCTCTGGAGGATCCCTGGCGAGGTGGTGCTGGGTTGGGAATCAGGTAGGTTTTAGTTGTGATTTTGCCCCTGCTGCTGATGTGTTTAACGGCCGTCAAGTTTCTTCTCCCTTTCTTCTGGTCTGGAAACATGCCATCGCATTCGAACTGGGGTGTTGCATGTGTTTATGGGTGTCCCATCTCCAGCGCTTCTCGTGACAGGTCCCGATCCTGATGGATTTCGGACTTCTGAGCTCAGCAAATGGGAATGGTCCTTCTGCAACCTGAGGGTGGGAGTCGTGCATCGCTCCCTTCTCCCCCATCATCTATGGGGCTGAGCTGCCAGTTGGGCACCCTGAAGGGCACCCATAACCCCAAATCCGCTTCCTTGCACCCAGGTTCTTCTTTCCTGGGGGGTGACGATGATTTCTTGCATTACTCTAGCACTGAGTAGACCCCGGTGCAATTGGGGCTGTGCAAATAGACTAGAAGGAAACACTCAAAATCGACATTTGATATATATGTTTTTTCCCTTCAATGCATAGATAAGTTAATTTTAATCAACGACTTTGCTTGAGAAGCCTTTTGTCTATCCATACATTTAAAAAAATGCCTTTAAGTCCTATATATAGAAGCATGGATTAAGTGGCATAGTTACTGTTGAATTAAATGAGTTTTTAGCAGAACACTTAGAGCCACTTTTTCAATAAAACCTGAATTGGACTGGGGTAAACCTGACTTTCCTCTGTCCAGTTATTTTGGCTCCACTGAAAGGCTTTCTAGGAGGAGCCGCAGCTCAGCCTGGAGAGCCTGCCAGGTTTGTCGGAAGGAAAGAGGATGAGGGGAGAGTTTGCTGTCTTTGGCTTTCAGTTTTAAAAAGAAAAACAATAAAAAAACCCACCAAATTTCCTTTTTGAGTATAGTCTGAATTTAGTAAATGTTAGTCTGAAACTTGAGTATTTCAATGAGTTATGAGATACTAAAAACAGGGGCGAGAAGTAGAAATATTTAGGGAATTTATTCTCTCATCCCTCTCCCTATTATAATTTATTTGCAAACTCAGTGAGAAACATTTTTACTAAAAAACTTATATTATATTCTTTAAGAGGTACAATCAATGATTTACTTAACCAGGTAAGATTTCTTAAAACTTCAACACTGATGGATGAGCTCTACAAGAAAGTAAGCAGGACATTAGGGTTCGGCTGATATGCTGATGAAGGCAGCATTAGTTTTTAATAGTGGTGGTAATGAGTTAATGATTGCTTATATGGCAGAACAATATATTCAGATGTGTATGCTCGTCTGTGCTGTGTCGTGCTGTGACTTAGCCGTTACTGTAACCCATTGCTGCTCAGAATAACCTCAGATCCTGCACAGCCTGCTTCAGAAAAACCATATACTGTGGGGTTTGCTCTCTTCAATGTTTTGGGGACTCTCCCTTTTTTTTGAAGTTCCTGCTAATTGTGTTGGTCATCCTGCAATACAGATAATGCAGCATTAATTTAATAAATAAATCAATCTCTCTTTGGTTTCATAGCTATTCAGATGCTATAGCTGCATTATATTGCTGGATAATTTTTTTTTTCCTTCTGTAATGGAAGAGTCCCAAAATGCAGAAACGGCACTCTATTTATTTGAACTGTTTAGAGGAGAATTAATTGGGCTATTTTTATGATTGGTCTTTTGTGTCACAGTCTTATTTTTCACTATCTGATTTCTGTAGCTAGAGTAAAAGGACCAGAAAAAAATCTGCCTCATTTGAATTGCTGATCTTTCTTTCATAGAGGTTTAGGTTGGGGTTTTGTAATTCCTGCTTTCGGAGCAGGAGACAGAGGGCTCGTGCAGGAGAACCCGAAATACGAAGTTTCTTTTGCGCTGTCAGGATATCAGGGCTGCTTTGATCTCCCATGATGAAATGTAGGATGCTGCAAAATGAAGGGTTGCTCCAGAGCCGGGGGGGCGGGGGGGGCTTTTTCCCCCCCTTAAATTCTTCAGGCGGCTGGATCAGAGAGGGACCATATGCCAACTGTATCCTGGGCTGCATCAAAAGAAGCATGACCAGCAGGTCGAGGGAGGTGATTCTCCCCCTCTGCTCCACTCTGGTGAGACCCTGCCTGGAGCACTGTGTCCAGCTCAGGGGCCCATGGTAGAAGAAAGACAAGGACCTGTTGGAGTCAAGGAGACATGGATCTGAGTCCAGAGGAGGCCACAAAGATGATCAGGGGGCTGGAGCACCTCTCCTATGAAGACAGGCTGAGAGAGTTGGGGTTGTTCAGCCTGGAGAAAAGAAGACTGCGGGGACACCTTACAGCAGCCTTCCGGTACCTGAAGGGGGCCTACAAGAAAGCTGGAGAGAGACTTTTTACAAGGGCATGTAGTGTTAGGACAAGCGGTAGTGTTTTTATACGGAAAGAGGGTAGATTTAGATTAGATATTAGGAAGCAATTCTTCACTGTGAGGGTGGTGAGGTGCTGGAAGAGGTTGGCCAGAGAAGCTGTGGATGCGCCATCCCTGGAAGTGTTTAAGGCCAGGTTGGACGGGGCTTTGAGCAACCTGGTCTAGTGGAAGGTGTCCTTGCCCATGGCAGGGGGGTTGGAACTAGATGATCTTTAAGGTCCCGTCCAACCCAACCCATTCTATGATTGTATGATTCTATGATTCTGTGACTCTCTGGAGGGAGTAGGATGGGGTGGGGGACATAGGCGGGAAATGCCATTAGGGGAATTTGAGTGATGAAGGTTGGTAGAGCCCTTCCTTAAACCCAGGCAAAGGTTGTGACCCCCAGTGCTGGTGGGGCACCTTCGCCTTTGAGGCTGCAAGATTGCTCCCAAGTGAAACTAAGACACAGAGGTCTGGCTTTTCCCTTTTCCAAACTAGATAATTTGTTCTGCACAGTGGTGTTTGCTAACCCAGGTCAGAGATCAAATGCCAGACTGAGCAGGGAGGTTGCAAGCGAGAGTTTGGAAGTCTGTGAAGAAGTGGACTTGGGAGCACCACCTTCAATACCGGGTTTGAATCCTTCTTCTGAGCTGTGCTTTCTCCCCCTGGTGCTGGCATTGTGCGTGGATGTGGGAGGTTTCTAGTGGTGCTGCTCCGGTTACTCAAGCAAAACCAAATTTAGGGTGGGAGTTTGGTAGCTGGCAATTAGTGGCCGCCCAGCCATGTGTGTCTGTCCCTGATTACTTTCAATGACAAGAAAACAAGGTGGCTTGAAGCCCTGGAAGGAGACATGGGGCTGATGTCTCTGCCTGCATTAAGGAGTGGGCAACTCCTCAAACGCAGCCCTTGCCCAGCTGGGGAGGAGGCTCCTGGCCATGCTGTCTGCACAGGCAACACTAGAGGAGAAATGGGTGCTGCCTGCACCGTGCCCTGCCAGCGCAGCCGGGAGGAGCGAGCCCATGGCGCCAGACCCTGCTGTAATTGCTGCCGTGGGTGTATGGTGTCCCGTCCTGCCAGGTAAGTCACGTCTGTGGTGATTTTCCTTCCTGTTGTGCTGTGATTTTAAGAAACCTGCTCTTGGCTGATTCTCCCTGAAGGTTTGCTAAAATATATATAAATCCGTGGTCTGCTATCCGGCAAAGTGAGCTTTGCCAAGGGCTGGGGCTGGGTCAGAGACTGCAGCCCCATAGTGAGCAGCTCTGGTTTGGTATAATCCGTTTAAAATGTTGAAAGTTTCCTTTTTTTTTTTTTCCCTTTGCGGTTGTCATATAGATTATTTGAAGCAGATAATTATCACCAGCTTGTGGTTCTGCCCCTTTCCTCCCCTTTCCTTGTGTGAAGGTCTGTAAGGACTTGAGCTGGGGTTCAAAGGGACTGGCCACCCCTCCAGCCGCTCCCTGGCATCACCGCAATGCTGAGCCACATTGGAAGGTCACTGGAGGAGCCGTTTCTGACAGCAAGACCTTGCTATCCAGGGAAATGCTGTTATCTCTGCGATAAAATGCTGTTTATGTTTTTTTTGGCAAATAGCCTTCTCCCCTTACAGTCACAACTGCTGGAGGAGTTGAATTGTCCTGCGTGGGGTGGGTGCTTTAAGGAGAGAGAGCCAAGCAAGGCACTTGGAGCACTGCTACCCGGTCCCTGTGAACTCCCTCTCCTTAGTGGCCTTTGCTTGTTTGTGGCAGTGTAGCTTGTTGATAGGGAAGCGTTGTCCTCTAATAAATGAGAAATAGCAGATAAGGACACGTTAATGATGGAAGATGCCGCATGAGAAACAAATGCCAAAAGCACTTCTGGGGCCGTTGGTAGTGTTTCCCTTCCCGTGCGGACTTTGGTGCGCTCCTGGGCTGCGCAGTTCATGGACTGCGTAAAGGTTGTTAGGAAGTTACTGTTAGCTCTGAGGCTAAAATCTGCTTTGGCTAATTATGCTACAATACCTCTCCATTTTACACTGTATTTTCTAGTTAAAACATCTCCTGGCATGACACAGTTTTTAGTACTCTAAGCACCTAATGCTCATAGCAAAGGGAGCCAGAAGACCTCCTGCTTGGGGTGATGCCATCTACCCAAGTTTCACTGCTCTGGAAGGGATTCACATCTCCTGGTGCAGCTGAGAAGGTCACGCATCAATGGAGAGAGACCGATCGAAACCACACTGCTTGTCTGAACTGTGGACAAAACAAAGTATAAGACTTCATGCTTTAACTCCTCTGCTAAGTCAGAAAAGAAGGGGGATGAGAAGATAAGCTTGTTCCCATTTAAAAAAACCTATAGCCATATTGGTTCTGTAGCCATTATAGCCATAGTTGAGGGCCACCTCTGCTTTGTCCTGTTGATGAGAGGAAGGATGAAGCGGTCATCAAGAGCTCTGGGCATGTGAGAGATCCTAGGCTGATCCTCTTCTCTCACCAAGCTTTCCCCAGTGGTCCTTGGTAAGTCACCTTGCCTCTCAGTGCCCTAGCCTCCCATCTGTAAGGAGAGAAAATGCTGGGAGGCTGAAGATAATGTATCGGGGGGTTGTAGAGTACTCAAACTATCAAGTGGAGGTTATGTATGCACCTGGTATGTGCATGCTGAAATTGTCTCCTGGTTATGTGTACAAGAAATTGCTGTTATGATAAAACCACATGTGTATAAGGTACTCATTTTCCTAGGTGATCAGGTTGCATCAGTTTGGGTTGGGTTGAAGGACTACCAGGTCATCATGACAAGTGCGTTCAGTAAGTGAAGAACAAGATGTGTCATCCCCAACCAGCAAATCTCTTCTTTGTTGCTGCTGTTATGTACTTCTTCTGTTTACTTATACATACATGCATTGAAATTATGGAGAGGGTTTTGTAGGGTTATTTCAGGAGCAAAACACAGTAAGTGATCTGGATGACTGTCGTCACTGGAGAGAGTGGGTTGCAAGCATTACTAGATCATGTTTTCTTTCTCTATTTGAAACTTTGGAGTATGAGATTGTACGGAGTTGTGTTTTTGAGACATGCAAATCAGTGTATTTCAGTGTACAGTGTAATTAGCAGTGTAATTAGCCTTCTAATTAATGAAAGCCTTGATTTTGACATCCAAAATAGTCCTGATGGTTGGGAAGAATATATATCGATGTGATGGCGTTACATGGTGTCCCTAATGACTGCGCTGAGAACTGCTGGTCCAGGGCACTCCTGCAAAGCTGCCATAGGGATCCCAATGAAATATGTAGGGCAGGGATGCGTGCTAGTAGGAGAATGATGTAGGCACACTGCCATGGAGATACAGGTTAAATCACTGTGGCCTAATGCAGATTGGCACTAAACTGTGCCAAATTAAATGTTCAGCCTTTCCTCTGTCAGAGGTTGCATTAACCAATGGTGTAATTAAGAAAAAAACAGTAATTTTACTCCGAGAGGGAGTTGAGAGGGGTCCTCTACCTTGAGTTGCAAGAGTGAGTAATGCAAGTGTCTGTTGAATTCAAGTGTTCGTACTAACAGGTTTTTACCAAAAATGAGTCAGTAGGGAGAATTAATTCTAGTGCCAAGTAGAAGTTCCTGTTGCAAAATACTGTGGCCTAAAGAAGTGGAGAAGATAAGGTATGGTTAAAAGGAAAAGTAAAAACGCTCTTTTCGTTAGTGAGGTGTTGGTAATAATTGGCTGTTTGGTGGTTGCTTTAGCTGTATCTAATGGGCATAGGTTCGGACTATGCCTTCTTGTTATTTGTTTTTATAAACTGTAACAAAAACCCCACTGATTTTAGGCAGTTGAGCCGTTTAAACTAGATTTTGGGTTTGCTTTTTTCTTTGGCTCCACATCATTCATTCACACCAGTGAAGTCTGCTGGTCTGGAGAGGGCAGGAGCTCGACAGGAGCAATCATGCTGATGTGGTGGCCCAGAACTTCACTGGATTTTATGTTCCTTCTGATGATATTTTTATTTTTTTGAAAGCTCCTTTCTGCTGTAGCTATTTGGTGTCATCTTGACAAGCTGTGCAAAACTGAGCACTGTGGTTGCAGTGATTTTGCAATGCTGGAAGGAAACGGTTTGGTTTTTGTGTTGGGATGACCTGTTGAGTACCTGATCTTTTCTCTGCCTGGTGAGAAAACAGAGCTGTCCCATTGCAACTGATACTTTCCATGGTGGAAATAGCACAAGTGTGTGGGGGGGGATACAGAGAACACCCATTTTCTTGGGCTGGAGGAGCAATGCAGGAGGAGAAAACTTATTTTCTTGGGCTGGAGGAGCAGCAGAGACTCAGTGGAGGTGGCATTCTGCTAGTGGGGGTTACAGTCAGCCAGTCTGCAAGAAATCTTCAAGTGGAGTGAGACTCCCAGGAGCCGTGTAGTTACTGATAATCAAGCCCAGGCTCTGTGAAGATGGTCTCGGCAGCTGTGCTGGTCTTTTCATCTTTCCAGGATGACCTGAGCGCTGTCACGGTTGTTCAGGTATCACAAAAAATCCCCAGTTTAATGGCACAGTCCTGACGGCTGCAGCATCAACCCGAGCTCTGCCAGGAACAGCCCCTGTGGGTGTTGTTTGACTTGACAGATTGAAGGTGCTCGTTCAATTAATGCTGCATCATGGTTCACTTTCAGTAACGCAGGAGGTGTCAGCAGTTTTGTTTACGAGCCTCTGTGCTCTCCCGGTTTAAGTCATTCCTGACAAAAGGAAGTTTAAATGCTTGCATTGATTCCTGGCTCCGCACTGCAAAATATCCGCACGTGGCAAAGACACGGAGATTTTTCAAAGCAGCCTAAAGGATTTAAAGGGCTTTCAACATCTCAGGCACTGAGCTCCCAGGCCTTGGACCACTGCTTTTAAGCATCTGTAAGTCACAAATAGATTTAGAAGATAAAATGCTGGAGGCTATTAGTTCTCTCAGTGCATACTTTAGTTATCATTTCTTTTGAGGAGAGCACGCTTCCTAAATTTACCCTTTGTAATATTTAGAGATTGATATTCACAGATTTGGCCTTTCTAAAAAGCACGTTGGGTTTTGTAAAGAACACTATGGCTTTAGAAGCAAGATTTCTAGAGTCTTTTTCATAAGTGTCCTCCCTCTCAATGAATAAACTACCTAAAAATATAGTCCTTAACAATTTAATATGTGATACATGTAAGAAACTAAGATGCTTTTTAGTTTTCAAGTAAAAGCTTGAAAGTAGTGGAGGGGGGTTGTGTTTTGGGTTTGTGGTGTGTTTTTTTCTTTTCTTTTTTAGGAAACCCAAGTTTTTAACAAAAGTAGTTAATTTTTTCCACTTTTTTATGGACTTAAGATGTTCCATACTTGAATGCTTCCTTGGAAATTTTTTTGAAAAGGCTAATTCTGCATTTGCTGAAAAAATTAGAATATAATACGATAAGATGTCCTAGCATTTTGGGAAAATTGTGGAAGAAAAAAAGAAAAGAATTTCAGTGTGAGACTATATTACATGTCAGATATTTTGGAGTTAATTGGCTTTTGTATCTTGTTCATCTGCAGTGGATCTACCAAAATAGCCTAGATGATTGCTCTGCTCCATCTGGTTATTATCTTACTTCTTGTAATATCCTTGTGCCACGCTGTTGTGGCCGGCAGCGGCTGAGAAAAAGCTTGTTGGAGATTCCTGAAGATCTGCTCTGTTATACGTTACCAACTTGTCAGGGACTCACTTGACAAATTGAAAATTAGCCAAATGCTTTTCCAAGCCAAAAGTAGCCTGAGATGATGTCTATGCATCATACCAAAGAGCTCTTTTTAGTTCCGTAAGGTGACTGACTCCAAATACTCCTCAGATTATTAATAGTGCCCTAATAAACCTGGAGAGTGATCCTATAAATTTCTACATGTTCAGGGGTCAAGCAGTGAAGTCAATATTAATTAATAGTCAAATGCAGTGTTTTATTTCATGTAATCAGCCTCCTGACAGTCTGAGCAGTCTTGGAGGTTAGTTACGCTCGAAGAGTGGGAGCGATGCCAGAGCATCCCATGCTCCCTTGTTATAAAATAACAAATAATCTTGAGCTGTTGCGTGTAATAGCTACAGTTTTAATACATTGCCTGAAATGCTCCATGCCCTTTCATAAGGGGCAGTAGGAGCGATGTTCTGGTGGACCTCGTGGTGGTTTCTCCTTGCCCTCTCCACCAGCTCTCAGCTCAGGAGCATTGCAAAGCAACAGGAGAAGTTGGCTTTATCATGAGAGCAGGAGAGGGTTGCAGAGATCCGCGTGTTGGGGTGGCCTAGGGTGGTTGGTAGCTTCAGTGGCTTCATGGCGGCGGCTCCAAGGCAGAAGGTTGCAGGAAGAAAGGAAGGACACGTGGAAAAGCTCCGCACTCGTAGCACAGATGGGAAAGGAGAGGGGCTCCAGAGAGAGGGAAGAGGATGCCCCCGAGGATGGCCCTGATTTCAGCTCTAGTATAAACTAAATTACTAAAAAATTGTTTAATGTGCACTACTGGGAATATTTAAAGGATTAAAATTCTTTTTTGAGGGGGAGTTGTGTTTGTGTACCTGGACTGTCAGATTACTGTGCTCAAAAGCAAATCCATTTATTTGAAGGAGTGATTTATAGATTATTCTGCCTTCCAGTAGCTGATCTGCAGCTCCTGAAAATTCCTCATAAACTCCTTCTCCTTTGCCTGGCGGGCAGTTGGCATCTCACTGGGATTTGGCTGTGGTTTAGAGACACCCTTGGTGGACAAGGGTAGGCGATACCCAAAACTGATTGCAGGACATTTCTTAATAGAAATCCCATCTTGTCCAGAAGTTCTGCCTTCACTCATTTTCACGCTAGCTTGAAACTGTAACACGCCCCATGTGCCACCCCTCACCCCCAAAAAGGGCTGAGTGGGAAGAAAGGGGAAAAAAAGAATATTTTCCAGGCAGATGCACAGATTCCTCTTAGCCAAGGATATTTGGCAGTGCAAAGATGGATGCTTCATCCAGGTATTTGTATTTTCTCTCCAATCCATTTTAGAGTGAATTAGGATAACTTTTGGCTACCATCTCTTCTCCAAGTGGCAGGCTTCTCATAAGTTATTTATATGGGATTTGTCACCTTATTAATTATATTCCTATATAACCTTATGGGGCTGATGCAAAATGTTCCCCAGCGTGAGGAGGAGTCATGTGTGATGGAGCCGAGCTGGATCCACGGCGCTCATCTCCGAACCTGTGCCATACATCATTCCTGGGGAAGAAAAATAAAAAATTTTGCAGAGATTTGTGGCCAGTTAACCCAGGCAATACTTCACTTTTGTGGAGGAGAAAGAGATTTGTGGCCAGTGAAAGGTTTACTACTGAATTTTTAAAATATCACGTATATACACATGCACGCATAAATATAATATGTGAATATAAAATAAACATATATTCACTGCCAGTGCTACTGATGGTACATTAGTGTTTTAATTCGCTTTAAATACCTTTTGCCTGCCATCCCATCGCAGCTGGAGTTGCAGTCTCCAGGTTGCAGTGTCCTCAGTGAAGTCTCTCACCGCAGGGCAGCTGGGTGGTGGCCTTGCAGGGTAGAGCAGAGCGTGCTGATGTTTCCAAAGCAAACCTCTCTCTTTTGTATTTTTTCCCACTGCTGAAGCTGATCAAATCACTCCAAGAACATGAAATTTTGAATGAAGTCTTCCTGTGTCCCAGTTTCGGCCCCTGTTCAGTGGAGCGCATCTTGAGATTCTAGTTTAGACCCATCACATATTTATATATGTTGTCCTAATGTCATGGTTAAGGCCTTTGCTGAAAGATATGGACTAAAGTGTGTTGTCTGAATGCTGTCTGAATTGGGGTTTTTAATAACATTAACCCGATGTTAGGCAGCCTGTTTTTGGGGGGATGTACGCAGGTGGAGGGTAGGAGTGGCACCTCTTTCTATCATGCTCTGCTTTTCTAACACGGAAGGACACGGTTGTTCATCATTTGCATTTCTATATCCAGATGCAGATGAAGATAAAAGTTCCTGGTTTTAACCATTTTTCAACAAAATTGTTTAAATCCTCTCTCAAAGCTTGGGCTTTCCTTCCATGAGCTCTTCATACCCCAAGTGTTTCCTGAAGGAGATGTTAGGCAATAGCAGTACGTGTCTGCCCGCTCTGTTCCTGCTCAGCCTTTTGACGTTGGTGCCATCTTGATGGATGAAGTTTTCAAAGGCGACGTGTTTGTACAGCTATCCCGAGAAAAAGCTGCTGGGTTTAAAGAGTTGTGCTTCTGCCATCTTCCTGGCCAGGTGTTTTCTCCCATCTGGACTGTTTGGGGTTTTGGGGATGCAAACCCCAGCTGCCAGACGGAGCTGCAGAAGGGATTGCCCCATGGGTCAGCCCTCCAGTGACCTGTTCAGCAAACCTCTGGCCGATGGGGCATCCCAGTGCTGGTGCAATACTGCATACTTTTACAGTCGCTGCCTTTTTCCATGGTTGGTTTTGTTTTTTTTTTTTAATAGTGTTTTGACTTCATCTCTGGCTGTAATCGATTTTGTGCAGTTGAGGAGATAAACTTGAGAAGCTCCACTCAAAGGTACCTCGTTGACAGCCTCTCCTCTGCCACAGGAGTGCTTTCTTTTTCTGGCCGTGTGTGGTTTTCAGCCGTAGCGGCCGAGTTTCAAGTGCATGTTGTTGAGCACGTCGCAAGGCTTTTTGGTCGGCAAAGCATGTGTGCTCACATCATTGAATTGCCCAGCATTACAACAGGTTTTCTTTTAATGCCAGCTACATCAAAACAATTTAGCTAGATCCCTTCTTTCTACATTGGTGCAAAAGCAGGATAAATAACTGGAGAATGATTAATTTGGGAGATGGGCTTTCTGGGGGAGTTATTTTTCTTCTAATCCATGGGGCCGAAAATTGGTCTTGGCTTCAGTGGGGATGAAGATGTGTTCCTGTGGTGTGGATTTAGATTTAGCTGCAATCTGGTATGTCTTCTCCTAATGAGAAAGCTGGCTGTCTCCTCTCCCCTGTAGCATTTCTTGCTCCATTTCTTGTCCTTTTTGTTTAAGTGTGCACCTTCTGTAAAGCCCAGCAGCTTGAACATCTTTTAGTCTCAGTTTAAGCACACGCTTACGCGCTGCCTTGGATAGGGGAGGATTTAAGTCCTGAACTGCCACTTTCTACTGTTCCCCGAGGATCTGTCTAAAAGGTTAACACAAACACCCAGCTTTTTTCAGATATCCATGTGACATGAGTAAATAAACCGCTCAGTGTTTTCCTAAAGCACCAAATATATTCCATAACTATACCAAATAACTCTTGTTGTGGAGACGGAGGTATTTTGGATGAGACCATCCAACTAGCTGGAATTTCTCACTGATATTGCTGTGCCTAAACTCAAGCTTTTATTGCCATAGCTACATCAGCCAGGGATCGCATGGCTGCAATGCCAGGATAAGTGCCACATCAGATGTTTAAATAGCTGGTTTTTGAACTAATTCCTTTGTGGTGGGATAGCACTGGGTGGATGGAGGCTGATTAATGCCTGCC
This sequence comes from Morus bassanus, assembly GCA_031468815.1. Lineage (NCBI taxonomy): Eukaryota > Metazoa > Chordata > Aves > Suliformes > Sulidae > Morus > Morus bassanus. Next base: position 7,142,135 of record CM062567.1, on the reverse strand, counting down.
ACTGAGTTTGGGCATTCGTGCCTGAACTCCAAGTTTCATTTTTATGATGGGGGAGGCAAAAAAGCAGCTCCGTGAACTGGTTTTACTGGTGAAGTGTTGTTGTTGTGTTGTGTGGGAGTAAGGGACATGGCAGCCAGCAGACCCGGGTACCTGCCTTGGCTGCGCTTTGTTCTCTAGGATGGGAAAGAAGTTGTAGACCACAGCCATAAAAAAAATAAAATACTTAAGCATCTCAGTGTCTTGGCAGGTGTGAGCCTTAGAGCTGGTTTTCCAAAGGGTATTGGAACCCTTGCATGATTGTTGGGTTTAGGTGATATCTGCCCAAGCATGCCCAAGTTTGCAACCAGGTTTGGAGTTCGGTCCTCCATCTTCATGCTTGTTCTTTTGCCAAGGGCAAAGAGGCTTTGGGTGTGACGCTGAGACACCCTTTCTCCAAATGGGTACCTCCTGTATTTGCAGGGGAGCTTAAGTGCACAAACAGAGATAGGATTTAATATGAATGCCCCCTCTGTTGATATCTGTATTAAATGGAAATAGGGCTTGTTGGACTCCCCTAATCTCTGGTTTGTGTGGCTGAGCGATGGAGAGAGTCTTGGCCTACTTTGAAGTGAGAGAAAGGGAATGTGTAAAGGGAGGCAGGAGCTGGAGTTGCTAGGGAAACACGAGCGGGGATGCTTGCATGGCTCTCACCTGATCCCTGTCGCAGCAGCTCTGTGGCGCAGGTTCCCTTTCATACAAGTGTCATGAAGCCTCCTGGGTGAATTTATGGTCACAAAAATCTGCTTCAATTGTCCACTCCAGGAACATTTCTCTCCTGAGGCTCAAGGGGCAGCAGCGGTGCCCAGCAGGACCCCAAGGAGATGGGGGACACGTGGTCAGCCCCTGGGCTGCTCTGGGGATGCGCTGCCCATCGGCATCGTGGCCAGTCCCCAAGGGTTGCACTGAGGAATGAGGCAAAGAGGGATTTTAATATCTGGATTCCTCTTGGCTTCCCCCCATCTTTATAAGACTTAATAATATCTTGTAAATGTTTTCATCAGCTGCTCCTGTGCTCTTTAATTGAGCACAGATGAATGAATGGTTTTTGTATGACTGGGGTTTTTTTTCATGTTTAAGCAGCGATCTGTTCAGTTTAAGCAGTGAGCACTTTCGGGGGATGGATGCGGGACTGTTTGTAGTGTGATTATTTTCTTAAGTTTAGAATTAAACAGTTCATGAGGAAAGCAATTGAAACTTCCCTGCGTTGGCTGGTTCCTTGGGAAGCAGCCTGTATTGTGCAAGAATTGGAAGCAGCTGGCTTTACTTTATAATTAATCAAGGCAGCGATTATCTTGCGATAATCTTGCCCCCTTCATCTCCTATTGCATAAGTAAACACAACTTCAGCTTGTATAAATTGAGTTTTGGCCTTCCACCTGTTGCTACCAGAGGTGAAAATTCAAACATGCTGTGATGAGCTTCAGCCCCATCACCCCAGGCTGGTGCAGGAAGGGGCTGGCAGTGATGGAGCCCAGTGCCAGCTCACGCTGGGACCACATTTCACAGCTAGACAGCCGCACGAGGAGAAGGTGTATGTGGGTGCTGTGAGGCTTCGGCTGTGCTCCAGTAACTGTTATTTTTTTTTAAATGAAGCATTTCTGGCCATAGACTGATGCTTTGAGCTTCAAACAGAAGAAAGGGACCAATTAAAAAATAAAAGGCACCTGCTAAGGGGTGAGCGTGGGGCTTGCACTGCGTTGCCGCAGAGTCAGCATCTTGAGTTTGGTGGGGTGGCACTGGGTGTGCTGCGCTCAGATTAGCTGAACTTGGTCCTTAAGAGCCGTGGTTACAGGCAAACTTGCAATGGACTTGAGAGGTGATTGGCACGCACACAGCCGGCTTTGGGGCAAAGCCTCAAATCCCTTTTGGCTCCCTCACCTGAGTGCTGCCGGGAGGTCAGCATTGCCACTTCTGCAAATCCCAGAACCCCAGGCTGGGCTTTGCCTTTCCGTGCTGCTTTCAGGTCCTGTTTAAGAGGAAGGAGAAAGCATGTCTGAATAGCAGACTCTGCATTCATCTCTGATTTTATTCCTTACCATTCCCCTGCAATATATTCCCGCTGGGAATGTGAAACCATGAGCTGGAAGGAACTGGCTCCTTGCTTGTCAGCGGCGCCACCGTGGCCCGTTTGCTCACCCGGAGGTGGGGGATGCTCAGTGCCAGCTCCTGGTCAAAATGCATTTGGTTTCTAAATTAAGTCGGGGATTCTGCAGAAACCCTTGGCATAGGTGAGTTGGAAAAAGGTTTTAAGGGTAAGCAGGTTATTTATACTCTGCCTTGCGTGTGCAGCCTGTGTTTGTGCTGCTAAGTCGTTTATGTTTATTTTCTGGAGAAAGACCTCTGCCATAAATACTCCTCTAACCATCAGTCAGCAGCAAGCGCAGAGTGGCCATAGGGCACAGTGTTCAGCTTGGATGGAGGAGTCTTGCTGGGGTGGGGAGTTTATATGGGATACAGCCCCTTCCCGAGGACTGTATGCTGCACCGTATGACAACTAAGAGGGAGCAGCGGGCTAGGTGGTGTGAAGACGGGTAGTCCTCCCCTGAGTCAGAGGTTAGGGCATCCACGTGCACACGTGTATGGGTGTCCCCAGCCTCCCTCTTCCATCCCTGAGCAACTTAATTTTAAGCACTGAAAAGATTTTCAGGCTCCTTGGGCTGGGAGCAGTCACAGGTTCATGCCTGTGATAATTTTTTAGCAGGGGTTGATGTGTTTATATGAGCCCTGCTATACTATGGCAATGATCCCGCTTGTGAAGTCCCTGGAAAATCCTGTTTAATGTACATTTTGCTCCTCAGGGCATAGGTATGAACTGGCCATTGGGCACTCAGACTAGTAAAAGGGGTTTGGAGGTGCCTCTTGGTTCAGAGGTGGAGGAAAAGGGTTTGGCAGGAGCTGAAACCCATGGGGTATTAAAGAAAATCCCCGTCTTCCCATAAAATGTCTGTAGGGACATTTATCCTCACATTTGTCTCACGGGCTCTTCAGCAGGAAAGAGTTAAATGTCTTCTCCCATGTGTTGATCGCCACAGCCTTGAGGAGGTTTCTTTTCTTCAAGAAATAAACGTAGCGCGTGTTCAGCTAAAAATATTACAGGAGGAATCCTTCCTTGGCCACAGCCCCGATACGGGAGAGCAGCTGTGAGTCGCGGGGATTTTGTTTGTATTTAAACTTTATCTGTCTTCAAAGTGATGCTGTGGCGGTCGTGGGGCGTTAGAGGAGCCAAAGTCCCCATTGATCTTCTTTTGCGTCAGAGGGTGGACACGGACTAGGACTTCTTGGCAGCTATTTGCAGGAGGCTGTTGGTTTTGCCTGCAGTTACCTGCAAAAGCAGAAAACCTGGAGGTTACTGGGATGAGTTGCACTTGGGTGGCTGCAGGATGGAGCATATTTGAGGTTGCTCGTCAGCGTGACAATCTGCTGCTGCACAGAGGTGGAGGGTGAGGAGAGGTGTTTCAGCTTAACTTTTCATGGGAATCAATCCATGACACGGAACCTTCCTCACCGAGCAAGGCACCCAGTTCGCTGTGTTAACGGGTAAAATGAATATTGACCCTGTGAATCGACTGTCTTCCTCTAACCGCGCGTGCCTTTGATCAGTTCACTGCATTTGAAAACTCAAACCGCTCCCATGCGTCTCTCAGTGAGGTGGGATTTCTTATGTTTGGCTTAACCTTCTACTTTAGGGCCTTTTACCCCTGCAGGTAATTTCAGCTTAGTGTTTCCATTCTTAAACCCATAGTGTGGGGTTATTGCTGCCTCGATAGATTCGCAGTGTGGGATGGGACTTCCTTGCTGGCCGTTGAATACCGCAGGTGGATGCTGCTCCTCCTCATCATGAAGGTGCTGGAAAGGTGCACTCAAGGACTGGCGTTCCCTGTGCTAGCTGCTCCCACTCCCATACTGATCATTTTAAATTTTGCCTTACTTTGCATTGTAAAAGTAACCATCCCCTCTTTTTTTCTTTTTTACTTTTTTTTTTTTTTTTTTTTTTTTTTTAATTTGCATGGTTGGCCAGTCATTCACCCACCACCCCAAATCCCAACTGAGACCTGATGCTGAGGGGCAGATGAAGCAGCGAATGCATTCAGCCCGATGATTTCCACATGAGCAGGGCTCTGTGCCGGTGAAAGATGTGAACCCATTGAAGAAACCTCCCAAGAACAAAGCTTTGGAGAAAGGATCAACCTTATTAGCACATTTAAGGAGAAAGGGGGTTTGTCACTGTATCAGTTTATGCTTCAGCACATTAGTGTTGTAAATCTCTTTGTGGAAGGATTGATAAAAAGCTATATTTACTTTCCCCCCTAAAAACCCAGAAAGAAAAAAATAAGTCCCCAGCACACTAGTTTGTAAACCTTTTAAACAAAGTTTATGGGGTTTGATGGTTTGAAGTCTCCTGCAGTTAAAATGATTATCTTTTTTCAGGCAATCTTTTGGTTTCCCAACTATTCTTCTGGCCTTTTCGCTTGAAAAGGAAAGGCAAACTTTCATGAATTGAGCAGGGGTACTCTTTGAATGAGGCGAGGGTCAGTGCTTCTCCAAGCTTTTCTTCACATTGTTTGAAGAATACACTGAGGATGGTAGGAGCAGATGTGTTGCTTCTATCCGGGCTTATTCTGCCCCTAGTACGGATATGAGCTGCCTTTGCATTAATTTCTCCAATGGTGCCTGCAGTTTAGTCTACATTACCTAATGTATTGAGGCTGTTTGTAAGCATAGGACAAGGCTCTTCTGATAAAGAGTTGGTGCTTTATGTTGACACCATCCCATTTAAAAACAACAACAACAACAAAAAGATGAAAAATACCAGTAGAAGGAAAAATCAGTGGAAATCTTTTGGTTCTGTGATTTACGTGGTGGGATGTGTACCCTGCACTTGTGACCCTTTGTAGCGGTGTATCTGCCATATAGTCCTGCCACAGCTGGGGTTGGCAGACTTAGCCGGCTGTGTTAGTGATGGAGGGTGAACTGATACAGCGTCCAGCCATTGATTGCTGAATATGAAATATCATTTGTAATAGTACTTGCCGCTGGGATTTAATTCCAGAAAAAAAAAAAAAAAAAAGTGTAAGGTGAAGGAGATTGCATTTAAAATAAGTGTATGTGAATGATTTATCTGTATTTCATAATATGCAGAAAGATTAGCCGTGCTTTGAACACTAGACTGCTAATGGCTTTTGTTTGGCCAGTGTCTCTCAATTTAACTATGCTATAAATGAAATGGAGAATGAGCGCTCGTGGTCACAAATGTTTTAATGTTAACAAAAAAAAGGTATGTTTTTTATTAGGGTAGAGGTTAAGCAGTCTGGCTTTGGAGCAGAGATGCTGCATTAATTAAAGGCAGCCAGAAACCTGGCAGAGTTTTTGCTTTTGGGGAGAAATCCTGCAAACAGGGGCTTGCTTCTGACTATTCAAATTGACATGAAAATCTCTGCCTTGTGTTAGTTACAGACGTGGCATGCTTGGTTGGGCTCTGTCCTGTTATGGAAATAGTTGTGTCACTGCACGTTACTAGCTGGGTTCCCGCTGTTATGGTATCTTTTAAGGTAGGTTTTGTCTCGTGGGCCCACATCATTGCAACCACTGCTTCAAGGACAGTATCTCTTTCACGAGGACTGTATCTCTTTAACCTTCTGAATCTCTCATCCTCTTGAAACAGAGCAGTTGTTCAGTGGAGAATGTAAAGTACATCCTCATCCCTACCCGCCACTAATGATGGAGGCGGTCTGTTTTGGTTGGGGAAAAAAATAAAAAAATACATGTAATTACTCATCTGTTCATCTCCCTTTCTGTCCCATTCTCTTACCTTGTTCACACATGCGTGTGGGATGCGGTTTACCCAGGGGAGAGGGCAGAGCTGGGCTCAGGTCTGTGCAACACGCGGCAGCTCTGGGAAATCCTGCTTGCGTGAGCGATGGCTCCAAAGAAGCAGGTCATGGTCTGCTTGTCCTCTTGCAGTGGGCAAGGAACAATCTTTACTCCATGAAATGACCATGTGGAAAATCTGTGACACGTATCCCTTTTCCCCCAAGGGGGATATATGGGAAAGAAATCCGGGTCTGCTCCGCTGGAGCTGCCTTTGCCGCAGCCCCCTCCTAATTCAGCCTTGTCTGGAGGAAATTACTGGTTTGCACCTGATTCATTATCGAAAAATATCCACTCGCGATGAGGCTGGATTAACCATGACATTTTACATGGCCAGCTGGGAGAAATGCTTCATGATTAGGTGAAGCTAGTTTCTGCTTGAGCCATGTGCTTTACTCTCCAAAATGTCTCATTTTTGGAGGGCAGCATTCGTATTTCTCGCTTTCTTTCTGACAAGTACATTTTAAAAACAAGGCTAAACTGCAACCAGTCAAACTTACTCCATCCCTCGGTCAGAGTTGGAGAGATGCTATCTTCAGCAGGATTTATGATGCATTTGTGTGCTTAGAAGATGCTATGTGATAACCCAGCCATAGGTTGACCATTCAGGGAAGGGGTCAGATGACAAAGGGAGTCACCCAGCAGAAGCTTAGTGCAATGGGCTTGAGATTTTGTAGACTTTAAGGTTGTTGAAGAGGACTGTTGAAGAGGTCTGTGATGCACTAATTTAACCTTCTGCATGGCACGGACAGAGGAACTTTATCGTCTGATAGCCGCAGCCTGTCATTTTTCTACTGGGTACTCTTTGGGCTTAAAATCTGTTCCAAGATAAGAGTCTACTTAAGCCTCTAAGATTGCTTAGCAGTCATTAGAGCTGGAAACATATGGTCAGCTGAGGAGCAAAGTGATACTGGGTATATCGGTTCCAAATCCTGCGGGGATACCCATGATGTGGCAGAGGCTGTTGCTACCAACGGAAAGCTCTGCTGAAGGAATGGGACTAAGAAATCTGACTGTAATGAAACCTGATATACACGCTGGTGTTTGAGTTGAAAACCATCTGCTTGATCTCTCCTGCTAGTCCAGCATAAGAAGTTTGTGTGCTTCCAAGGGGAACTGTGGAGTTGTGTCCTTCATCTGTAAGTGGAAGATAGAAATAAGATTCGGGAGATAGAAATCTTCCATCCTAGGATAATGAGATGAGACAATATAGCATCGGGAGAAAGTACCTGGAAGGTACGTCTGGCTGGTGCAGATGACTCCTCTGAAAAAAATTTATCAATCCTTAATCTGCCACTGAGGATACCCTGAGTTTGGGATTCCTGTTGTGCCCCAGAAAACATCTTGCGGATTCATCAGACTTCCCTGTGTATTGAAATGCATGAGAAAGAGTTGCTTGCTTTCTAGTGCTGTTGCAGCATGCTCTGTTCTTGCCATCCTTTAGGCGGATGGTTTGCAAGGTGGGATTTCCCAAAAGCACTTGGTATTGATTCAGCCCTACTTCCAGAAGCCAAGGGAAATATCTGCTGAGGCACTTGGAAGCCCCTCCTGTTGTTGCTCAGGTCTGTGGGGACTTCCACATGTCCTTTGATCTTGCTGTCTGCTGCTCTTTGAAACAAAGATTTTGTGGAGAGCAGGTAGTCAGGATTCCTGAAGACTTTTAACTTCTGTTCTGCAGCAGCTCTCAGTACGTCTTACCTTTACGGTGACGATTCCCCATCCAGTGCAACTTTGGCACTGTCTTTGGTGTATGCCTGGCAGCCACAGAGGGCATCCCTATAGCTGTGAGTGGGGTTTTCAGTATGGACAAACTCAGGGCAGTGGCTTTCTGGTTTGCTGACTCTCCTACTTGATGAGTGAGAGGACACCCTGCAGAAGGGGATGAGACAGGAATTTGGGGGAAGTTGGATACAGCCAGCAAGTCTTGGTACCAAAACACTGGGCGCAGTGGGGAAGATGTCCTTGTCTGAGTGCTGTGCTCTTTGAGTCCTCAAGTGACTTTGAGTCTCTGTGGGGAAGGTGGGTTGCTCTGTCCTTCACCAGTGAAATCACATCCACGTGAGGCTTTTCTCCAGTGGCACAAACCTGCCTCGTGCTGCTGCCAACAGCTCCTTGGATGCTGCGTTGGGAAGAGCTCTTTGGACTGCTGTTGTAATGCTCTCGCTCAACGTACCCTGTGTTTGCCTACCCGGTTTAAAGTGTTACTAGTTCCTGAATACAGAAACTATTTGCAGGAATTCATTAGCTTCCCTGCTCTTGAGCACTACAGCTTTCAAGAAGTGGCTGCTAAAGATGTGGCCAGATAGGCTATTGAAATTAAAACACAATATGAATTTAATGTGAAATAGCTGCTCCTAAATGGCTACATGCATGTAGATATTCCTAATCTGGAGCAGAGATTAATTTTTAATCTGTTATATTTCATTGCAATATATCCACGAGGCTAAATTGAAACAAAACAGTATTATTCCAGGATAAACTTGCTCGCCTGCGGGTATTCAGGAGGAACAGGAGCCTGAACAGCTCTGCTGGAATGGCTCCGTGTGTGCACAAGCAGCAAACCGATTGCAGGCAGCAATTGTCTGCTGTGATTTTAAGAGGGAACCCATGATGTGGAAAAGCCTTTGCAGCTGATATGTCAGTCATACCTGAGGATCAGCCAGGAGGGTGGGATAACAGCACGTTTGCTTCCCAGTTAAGGGCAAGCAGCTTGGAAAAAAACTCAAGTAAAGCTGGAAATAAGCTGCTGGGACTTAATGGGGAATTGCAGTGTGGCACACAAGCAGTTATAATGTTGGAGAGTAAGAAGTAAAAACACTTGAAAAAAAGAAATGGAGCCGGTGCTCCTGTTCTTGATCAGTGTCTTACAAGAAGTAAGATTGATGAAAATTTCTTGCAAACCACCATTTTCTGGGGCATTCATGCAAGGCCTGCTTTAAGTTAGCTGGTTCTGCAGGAGCCGTTTGCACCAAGGGTCATGTGAGGGGATGGGGACATTTTCAAGGTGGTTCTGGGAACTCATTAGGCTAAAAAAAAAACCCCAAATCTATGGTGGGTATAAGTGGTCACTGTATTTTCCCCTTTTAACATGCCAGAGGCAGGCTTCCGGCCCCTCCATCACCCTCTCCTTTCTTGGTGCTCGCCTGCGTGTGCAGCTCTGGATGTGCCAAACCAGAAACTCTCCTCCCTGATCTCTTCAGCGAGATTTTGGGGTAGGGAGAGAAGTTCCTGACTCGCAGGGGTTGAGATGCATTCAGGATGCCTTCGCTCCGGCAGGGGTTTCCACACTGGGCTGCCTCCTCATCCTCTCCCTGCCTGCGCCGCTGGCATTGTGCTGGTGGTCCCAGGCAGGTTGGGTGGCCTGGGTGCCAGTGTCCCTGCACCCAGCACGGTTGTTGCTGGACAGGGCGGAGGGATGACACGTGCTGGTGGGACCCGGGGTGTGCAGCCACGAGGCTCCTCCGGCCACCGCGCTCCCCTAGGTCTGCCAGTTGGAAGCAGTGCAGGATGCCACATTTTCCTTGATAGAGTTAAATAATGCTTTTTTCTTCCTTTTTTTTTTTCCTTTTATTTTCTTTTTTTTCCTTCTCTCTTCATGGGGGATTGTGATGCTTTTCTGCTTCAGCTATTTATACATCCAGACAAACCCTGCCTGCTAGTGCTGGTCCCTACTTAAGCACAGCACAGCTCCTTCCTTTGAGGTTGCCCTCACCATTTTTTTTTTTTTTTTTTGTGACAAAATGAGCCCATCTTTGCCCTGGCTTCACCTTCCAGGCTGTGAGTTATCCGAGTTCAGAGCTATGGTATTTTTCTCTTAGTCATGTAGATACTCAAAGCCCTGGTGCTAAACAGCATCAATCCAAGGACCGGCTGTCTGGGGTTGTGGGTGCCTGTGGGAATTGGGTGAAATATCTCTTTGCTTTTTGGGCTTTTGTATAAACTGGTTTTGCAAATTGGAAGAAGCTCTAAAAACTTATTTCCCTGTTTTGTTGCTTAAAAACCCACAAACCCATTGCTTCAAAAGGGAGAAGAGGACAGGTACAGGGATGCAGCTGAGATTGCGGGTGGTGGTAGCAAAGCAGTGAAATGCTGTGGGATTCTGGACTGTTGAGAGTCGTCACACCCCTGTGGCATCTTCTTATCATAGAGAAACATTTGATTTCATCTTAGCAAAACCTGCCAGGTGGTTTGTGCTGGGATGGCAGTGGTGGCACGTCAGTTATATTCCTTGTATTTGAAACTGTGCTGTTTCACCTCCGGTAGAAATGGGATGCTTTTCATCTAGCTCCAACATCATCTGTGCTAAAATGGTTGATGATTAATGTGATTTTTCCCCTAAATTCAAGGAAATCTCAGCAGAAGGTTGGAGCAGAGCAGGAAGCGGCAGCAAACACCAACTCTCCTTAAAGGGAGAGACTCCCCTCCTTCCCTATTAAAAAATTAACAATAATGAAATAATTCCTTTATACTCTTAGCTGGTCAGAAATAACCTGCCCGTCTCAGGAGTCTCCTTATGTGTTTGCTGAAAATCTCTTTCAGGATGCGGGGCTTACTTTTTTCTAGTTCAGGAAAATTGCATCCTCACTGGGAGCGATACTGTAATAGCGTGTTGATGAGAAAGCAATCTGGGCACTTTGGTTTCCTCTTGTATTAAACCTTACAGGGGGTTTACCTGCTGGAATCAAGAGGATTTAAAATGAAAGTGGAGATGTTCAAATGAAGGTAGTGCACTGGGTCTGACAGTGATGGGAAACGGCTGTAAAACATTAGGGAGGGTAGCCTGAAATCTCAGGCAGTCAGAAGGCAAATGAAAAGTAAAGATAAAAAGTTCCTCAGAGGTGTTTGCTTAAAAGAAAAAAAAAAAATCACGTGGAAGCAGTTTGCTGCTAATGCGCACCCAAAGATTTAGCAATTCAAAGAAAGAAAATGCTAAAAAAAAAAAAGAAATTAAAATTCCTTATACTGTTTGAAAGGCAAGAGACTGCTGCCTTAGAAGAAGTGCCATTGGCATGTGTGGTATGTTCTGAAATTGCTTAGGAGAGAATATTGAACTGGGGGGGGTGGAATGGAGGGAGAGGCTAATTATATATAATCTTAAAATGAATTAGGTGATATAAATATAATGAAAGCAAATCCTGTTCCTGGAGAGACTTTTCAGTTTGCATTTTGATATCCTAGGGCAATGGCATGTTGCTCTCTGACAGACAACCATTTGATTTGGAAATATGTGAATAATTGGGAAGTGAAACCTCTTTGAATTTGTTACTTTCCCCTCTAGCATTTGAAGGACTAATTATAGGAAGAGCTGCAGAATGCCCTATGCGGGCATGCATGCAGCCAATTTTGTACTTTGCTGGATGCATGAGTCACTGCACAGCATCCTGTGCTCTTTGATATGTGTCCTTGCTTAAAAAATTATATATTTATTTTATAGATGGAGGGATAAGCATGTTATACTCCGTGTCACTGAGCCCTTGGTAAAGATACATGTGGTACAAAAAATGCGCAGCAGCTCTGTGGTCGAGGCTGGGGATGGACTGGGACGTGCAGGTGGTTGGGTAGGAATAAACTCACGCGCGGCTGATGGGAAAAGTGAGCGACTGAAAGCTTAAGCATCTCACCAAGGCTTTTGCTGCCTGCTTGATTGAGAGGCATCGCCCTATTTTAAGATTATTTTAAAGTGGGTCTGAGGGTCCTCCTGTCTGCAGGTCTCTGCTTACCAGCAGCCGGAGGCTGACCCTGCGCCGGGCAGGAGGGACCATCTCCCTGTGCCCAACGTGGCCACTGCCGGTCCAGCGGATGGCACAAGCAAAATCGATGTGACCAACCCAAGCTCTCCAAGGAGGAGAGAGGGTTAATCAGCTGTGTGGCTGGTCCGAGGCACTTGGTCTCATTTATCATCTCTGCCTGTGCCCAGCTGCAGGATGGTGGGTTTGAAGGGGTGTTAGGGCCAACATCGGGGCAGGAGACACGGAGTGTGTGAATAAAAATACTTCTCAGTCTGGAAAAAACCAGTATTGTGCTACTTGGAAGAGCTCACAAATCCTAAATCATATTACTGTATAAATGTATGAATGTCTTAAAAATAGATTACGTCCTTCCCTGCCACTGAAGGTAGCATTCATGATGGGAGCAAAACCACTGCTGGGTTGGGCCGTGCAGGGGGAGGAGAGAGGGACACTTATGGTGAGGTGATGGATGTAAAGCCACAAGCCTGTGCGCGAGATCTGTAGTTCCCAAGCTGCGCTCAACAGACCCGATATAGTGTCTTACATTAAGCTTTTGTTGTTTAGGTAACACGGAAAGTTTGGGATCTTCTGACATTGATGAGTCAAATATTCCTAGTGGCTCGTTCCTGACCTGATGTATAACCTTGGACTTGGAGCTGTGCCTCCTCCTCCGGCTCTCCCCACCTGTGATAACTGGGATAACAGCATTTGCTGCTGTTTGTAAAGCAGTGCTGGCATGGAGGGCTGCAAAGTAAACTGGGATGCTTCGCTGGGCTAGGATGCAGGAGGGGTCCGCTCGTGGTCTCAGCTGAGAGCCAATGCGTGAGGTTGCTCAAGATGCGGTGCATCCTTTGTCTCGCCTTCTTTAGGCAATATCCTCTTTGGGAAGAGACTAGTGCAGTGAGGACCAGATGTATGTTAAGCCCTTGGGGCCATATTGAAATGCAAATGGAAATGAAATGGTGTATTACTTCCAAGAGCAGTAATGGTGGTATAAAGATGAAAATGCTGTGTTGGTAGACCGCGCATCAAAAGGAGATAGCTGGGTATGAGCCCTGACAATACTTTATCCTGTTGGGAAACCTGCATGCAATGCAATGTTGTATTTGGGGTTTTGAGGTCATTGTTACACAGATTATTTAAGCCTGGATGCATTTTTAGCTGGACTTTGTCTAAAGAATAAACATAGCCAGGGCTGTTTTCCAGTCATCAGCTAAACAGCCAGATTGAGGGCTTGAGTCAGCGATCCTTGCAAAACGTTACTGGCTGTCTTCAAAAAAATTTCCTAACACTTTTTGCTTTTGAAAATGTAATCGTGCATAAAGTGCTGCATGTTATTTTTGCTTCACAAACGATTCTGGTGCCTGGACCTTGGGGGTGTGTGTGTCTTGGCTCTGCTTCTCACTTGTGTGTGTGGTGCTCTGCTTCCTACGTGAATCCATGCATGCCTGGGATGGCAGCGTAAGATGGGACTAGTCCTCTTCCAAGAATAAAAGAGCTTAATTATCTCCTTCTGAAAAAAGCAGTGGCACAGGGGCAGGAGTTACATTTTTGCTATGCTAGGGACATGTGGCTTGTATCAGCATAACTAACATGTAGTCCCTATCCCACTAGAAAAGCCTGCTGTAAACAAGGGACTCCAGCTCTTGCTGCAAGGCTTGTAGTTCTGCCCTTGCTTTTGATTCAATCTGTAGAACTGCTTTTCAGTAGAAACATCAGTATTGTTCAGACTTCACTATGAAATAGCAAACCCCCAGTAGTTATCCCACGCTAGAAATGCACCTTTTATGGCAAGGAAGACAATATGTGAATTCATTGCTATGCCGAGATCAAAGGTGGTTGTGAGATGCCAGCTTGGACTGGGCACTATGGTGACTTCTCCTCTCTGCTTAGATTTTTCAAATCTGTGTAGTGGCTTGTGGATACTTAATTTGAGACATTTTAAACGTTTTTTGTCCCCTCAAGAATCAGGCACCTTTTCAAGATAGCTTAGGCTGGCTACCCTGCATGAAAATCTTTACTCCCTTTGAAACTCTTGGCCCACATCTTCCAGAATACAGCTGGGCAAGCACAGCAGCTTCCTCTGCATCAGTATAAAGGTCACTTATGATGTGTTGTTAATGAATAATTACTACTGCATGCTTCCCTCTTTAAATGGCAGGGGCATCCTTGCTACATAAAACATTAAATAGTTGTTAAGATGGAAAATACCACTGAACAGATGAAAATCCCTTGCAAAATCTCTGCCCATTGGGAAACAGTTGCAAGGGTTGATCTGAAGGGGAGCAGGGATAGGCTCTGGCAGGGAGGAGCTCGTGGAGGCGTTCTGTCCTTCTCCCAGCAGCTGTTGGCTCCAAATGGCACTTCTGGGCTCGGGGCAGTTGTTCGAAGGGATTGGGTTCCTCGAATCCCAACATGAAAAGAAAAGTAGACTGTCTGGATAGGTCAAAGGGAAATCAAGAGCAAAGTCGCAGTCAGTAACATACTGTGTTTGGTTTACCAGTAGCTGCTTGGGTCTTGCAAAATTTTAAGTATTTTTAAATTATGTTTTTCAGTTTGAAGGCATTTAATATAGGAAGTGGACAATGGCCAGACTGGGACAGAACAAAAGCCCACCCAGCCCGGTGGCCTGTCCCTATCTATAGCCAAAAGGTGCCTGGGGAGGAATGGCAGAACAAGCAAGTGCATGTGGTTCTACTTAAAACGTGATGGGGCATCTTCTGAGAAGGGGTTCTCCACATCGCCTGCCCTTTGCATGACGAACCGCCTTCTCCAGGTTTGTTTTGAACCTGAATCTCACCAGCTGTGAGTGTAGCTTCATCAGCTGTCTCGCCCTTCATCAGTTGTCTCACCCTTGCAAAGTAGGGGCCATCTTTGAGATGGAGGAGACCGATCAGCAATATTATTCTCCAGTCTTAATTCAGCATTAAGAAGAGTGCATCTCTTAGTGCTCACCAGAGGTCCCAGGATAGCTAGAACGTTAGGTTGTTTTGCTGGGGTTATTATATTAAAGGAAGTGAATCCTGTACTAGAGTATTTATATTGAAAAGCTTGAACTGTGACGTGATACCGCAGGGAAATGTGTACATGTAGAGGTGGGCTAAAATCCTCTTACAGTCTTATCTTTGCTCCGGCCTTAAAAAGAAAGATATAAAAGGTGGAGAGTTTCCCGTCCTTGTTGCGGCCTTGCCTGGGGCAGGTGCATTCACCTGCTTGTCGGTGTGGAAGCAGATGGACGGTCCTGCGCTTTCTGAAAAGTTATCAAAAGCTTTGTTTGCTCTTTTCGGATACCTGCAACACCTTACCAAAGTTCAGGAAAATTGGCTGAAGGGCTCTGAGACCCGTGTGTTCAAACCTAGGGGATAGCTTAGTGGTTTTATTGCTCAACTGGCTGCTGTCTCAGTGAAACTTTTCACATTGCCTTGGAATTTTTTATTATTTTGTTTAGAGAAAAATGGAATTTATTGGTGGTATGTCTTCCATTTCTGTTCCTGCTGATTAACAGGAGTGTACGGTAATGTCTCATACTGCACCCTTTTATTAGAGAGGTGGGAGTAGTTTGCACGCCCGTGTCCCCGGTTATATCTGAGGCAGGGGGAGGCAGCGAGAAGATGTGTTCAGGGTTGCAGTTTGCTCATCTCGGTGTAGCTGCCAAACCCCTGTGTGTATGTTCCTGCAGGCACCTCTCTCATCTTACAGCTCATGCACACAAAGGTAAACAAGTGATTATTGCATCTTGCTGATGAAGCTCTTGAGGAGAAAGGAAAGGGTTTGACTGCAGCCTAAAATGATCATGTTGCAGGTTATGGAGGGAGTATTTGAAAGATTTTTTGCAAGGTGGTTTAAACAGGAATGAATTGATCCTCGATTGCCCTCTTACTGAAATCTGGAGGCGAAGGAAGAGAAAGAAGTGTAAAGTATCTTCAAGTTTTGAAATTGTTTGCTGTCTCAAGGTCAAGGCCTGACCTACTCTCTGATACCAGGAAAGGTCTCTCCACTGAGCGTTCAGGTTAGTAGAGGGAGGACTTATATAAAATTATTGCTTAGAAATTCAGCTAGATCTTATATAGTGCTTCAGATCTTGTCGCCTGTTGTAGTCCTTTTTATCTACAGGGAAACCAAGGCATGGCAAGTCAGGGGGTGACTTGGGGCAGTTAGTGGCCTGTGGTGGAATCAGGATGGTGACTTTGGCAGCAGAGCAGTGCTGTGTGCTCTGGGTCACAGCTGGTAACACTCAGCATGATGACAGTCACCAGGGATCAAACATCCTCTTGTCATCACAACAGTTGTGTAATAGGGGCTGACAACCATATACTGTTGTTTTTCTTTCAGAGACCCGACTGTCTCCATTATAAAATCACAGAATGGTTTGGGTTGGAAGGGACCTTTAAAGACCATCTAGTCAAACCCCCCTGCCACGGGCAGGGACATCTTTAACTAGATCAGGTTGCTCAAAGCCCCGTCCAACCTGACCTTGAACACTTGCAATGATGTGGCACCTGCAGCTTCTCTGGGCAACTTGTTCTGGTGTCTCATGACCCTCATCATAAAAAATTTCTTCCTTATGTGCAATCTAAATCTACCTTCTTTCAGTTTAAAACCATTGCTCCTTGCCCTGTCACCACAGGCCTTGGTAAAAGGCCTCTCTCCATGTTTCTTGTAAGCCTCCTTTATACATTGAAAGGTTGCAATAAGGTCTCTCTGGAGCCTTCTCTTCCCTCGGGTTCTCCTTGCATTTCCAGTGATAAATCCCTCTAAATACTTGTGGTGTCCCTGAAAGTGCCCAGACAAGCACATCTCCATCTCCTTATTCTCATACATCAGCACCTGAGTACGTGGGAGTGGCATCAGGGTTGGGGCTTGTGGAGATTTCGACCTATCTGAGGTTAGAAAATTGTCTCGGAGTACAATACTTTCTCTCATTTTGCTTAATATTGGAGCCGGGTCACCATGGGAACAGGCATCTAAATAGAAAGTTGAACTGAAAGGGGATGTACCCAGTTTCTGGGGTGGAGCTGTTGAGCTCATGATACCCAGAAAGCTTGGACATGGATACAGGGTAAGTGCTTCTTCCGTGCCATGTGCACACTGTGGTCCAAAGTGTTTTAGTCTTCCTTATGGCTTGAGAAAACTAGAAAACACCAGGAAGGAGAAGACCTATCCAAGAGCACACAATTATTTTATTGCTTTCCACCTGTGTAACAAGCAGAGTTTCAACTTTCTGGGACAAACTGCTTGGAAACATTTTTATTTCAAAGTGGAATCCAGAAGCTGGTGAGTACATGTAATCAAGACAAAAGCTAATAGGTGACTTTATTCCGCTCATCCCCCCTTTACATAATATCTCTTCAGCATCTCTTTTACAACTTGTCTTTAGAGAATCACTGTAGTTATCCAGCCGTTTCTTCTATGCCTTTCATTATTGTAACAGAAACAATCACTGGAAATTGCATGATGGTATTGGATTGTGCTGCATTCCTTCCTCAGGTCATTTGACGGTAGCTTTTTTCAGTAGACCCAAAGGAGAAAGGTACATTTCTGTAAACACAAGACAAGTCCTAGATGTGCTGTAGTCACTTGGGAGAAAACTCCATTGTAAAAGAGGATTTTAAAATTGCCCATGTGGGATTTGCCATTAAGAGCGTAAATACGGGAGAAATGGACTTCTGATTCGGCTGACAACTTGCTTCTCATCCTCCAAAGAATTTTAGGAATGTCTTTACTTCCTTTTGGTGGGCTTAAGGCTAGTGTGTGATTGCAAGGGCTAGAGAGTTGCTTTTCTTCCTGCCTCCCTTCTCTTTCAGGCTAGGTTCAGCCGCCTTCTCATGCTTTGAGTGAAGCTTGTTAACTCTTGAGATACCAGTGTACGCTGGGAAGGGGGCTTTTAAAAGTCAGTGGTTTTTTCTTTCGCAAAACTTGAATGATCTGAAGATCTAGGATGTAATGTAAAAGACGTCGCTTGCTTCAAGGAGTTATCAAGTATTTTCGTACATACTGCTGTGGGCTGAACTGAGGAATCTCTCACTGCGATGTGGTAACACATGCTTGTCCTTTGCCAGTGTAACACTGGCTATAAATTGTGATAGTGCTTGTTTGTGCACTGTATTTCGACTCTATTCCTACTCTTTGAGCTAAAATGCACCAGGGCATCAGAGCATTGGTGATTGCTCACGTGCTGGGGAATGCAGGTCAGACTGGCAGCTAAAATTTCCATGTTTTATTCTCTAGAACATAGGGAAATACAGGAATTTTGCCATACTGTATTTTGATGAGAATGGTCTTTGCCCGAAAGGACTTAATTACCCATCAAAATATTGAACCCTCAAGCACGCTGTAGGGAGCCATGGGCTTTGCGGCAGCTTGGGGCTCTATGTAAAGACCTGGGCAAGCATGCCCCGCGTGGTCTTGCAGTGTTTCTTCTTGCTGAAGCCCTTGGTTCCTGTGAAGAAGAAGTTTGGTTTTCTCGGGTGAATAAAGTAGAGACCCCAGTTGGGATCAGCCAGCAAACATCCATCATCACACTGGGACTGAGGTTTGAACTTTTACATCTGGTAAGGTTTTCTCTGAGCCATTGCCTCCCCTTCAACTGTCTGGCAAGGAGAAGCTCAATGCCTGTGGAGTAGCAGAAAGGTAATCTTAGAAATCTGATTTCTAAATACAGAGAATCTTCTTCTACTGACAAAGAGTTACCAGATTAATTCTTCCCTGAGTTTCCCACTTGCTCATGTAATCTGCTGATTAAGTGAGTCGTATCTATGGTTTATTTGAATTTTGGTCAGTGATGGAGTTTAAAACAGTGGTTTTGAGCCCTGTCCCACAGTTTAGAGTGAGTGTACTATTTTATTTCCTTTCTTCTTTCATCCTGCTGAGAAAACTGCCCAACTCCGAGCTTTGATTATTCAAGTGGAAGAGGGTGACAAGAAGACAAACAAACATAATTTAGTTCTTGGGGGCACGCTTTCCTGATGCTTGACCTTTTGGACTTCCAACATCTTCTTGTCCATTTACATGCATTACAGTTTTTCCAATTACCAGTGCATTAAATTTGGAATTGTGGTATTTGGAAATGTCAAGCAGAATCAATAGAAAAGCACTTGGGGCCCAATCTTAGTAGACTCAGCACATTTTAAAGCATATTTGAAATGTTCCTGCTGATAAATCTTAGAGAACCACATGTAGATTATGAATTGAGGTGCTGGTGTTTGGGCACCGAAGCTCTCTGTGGCTTGCCAGGTGGGCTGTGGTGTGTTAGGCATATTAGTCTCTTCCTGGAGAAGACCTTAGAAATCAGGAGCTCTGAAAGGCATTTCTGCTGGTGGCAGCAGCATGGGAGGATGAGATGGGATGGAGCAGGCACACATGAGAGAGCTGGGAAAGGTATTGCCACGTGGTTATTGCTATTCCTTAAATCTCTGCACTCCACAGGGAGATGCTCCTGTATCCTCATCCCTTTGCCTGGAAGGAAATGTTTTTTGTAGGTTTGCTTTGAAAGCTTTTCAAAACGTCACTCTGTGTGTGTGTGTGGGGGGGGGGGGGGCGAATATTTATGAACATACGTGATTTCACTTCCTCCTCCCATGCTCTTTGGAGACCTCATGCTGGCTCCCGAAGAGAACAGGAGAGAACAAATGATTATGTTTTAAATGTCATTTCAGAATTTGCTGCATATTTTACTTAGTGATTTGTGGCATCTGGTCAAAATCTGCCCTCTGTTTGATTTTTAGGAGTGTAGTTGGAAATATCTTAATCTTATAATTAAACTCTTAATATTTTCCGTCACTGAGGCTGCAAAGTTTGGGGGCTGAGACAGCCTTCTCAGTAGCTTATTTGCACAGTGCTTAGCCCACAAGGGTTCATTTTTCATGCCAGAGAGTAGTCATTGCTGTTACAAGCCAAATAAATGGTCTGCTTAATGCTTTTATAAATGCACACCTCATATTTAAGAAAAAAAATAATCTCGGTAACTATATGCTTGTTTGAAAACTTGTGGTCTGGGGGGAAAACACAACCTCTCCTCTATGGAAGTCCTATATAGAGCAAGGCATTTTCTTGGTGTAGTGGTGGAAAGGAAGCCAGGAGGTGCCTCCGGATGAGCAGGGTGGATGGAGGAGCAGTCGGCATTCTCCTGCTACACTTGTGGCAGAGGTCCTGCACAAGGTGGCATCCGTGGGGATGGTCACACACGGACAGACAGCAGCTCAGCATCTCGGGAAGTTTAGCCGGCCGGTCTGCAGCTTCACGCGTTCTCCACCCCACACGGCATGCAGCGGGCGGTCGGTGGTGGTGCCCTTTTTGGGTGCGTAACTTCCTGTTAATCAAGGCTGACTTGATTTTGGTTTTATCCTCTTGGGTGTAGCAGAGGTTTGTGTATCTGTAAAGGAAAAAAAAAAAGAAGAAAAGAAATTAGGCCTTTTTGTGTGTTATTACTAATCCAGTTTGAGCTCTGCTGTCCAAATTGCCTCGTTTGTGTCCCAAAGTGCATTTAAACATGAACTGCAGAAGCACCACAGCATTAAATGCTTTTGATTGATCTCCCTGATGGTTTTATTAAAGAACTAAAGCCATTTTTGGGGAGACAGATACAGTTAGTGATGCGAAGGGAGAAATCTAATTACATTTTGGCTTTGTCCTTAACTGAAATGCTACAAAATAGGATTTTTCTAATGGATAACTAAAATGATCTCTTCTTTAAATAAAATATAGAAATGACCAGCAGAGTTCAAGTCAAAAATGCACTGCTTCCAAAAATTGATTAACTGCTGGCAACGATTCTCTCCTGCCGCACACCAGTCCAGCCGGTGACCTGGCCAAACCTCCTTGGATTGCTCTGCCTGGCCAGAGGAATGATTTACTAAATCTTTTCCTGAGTGATCCTCCCCTTTGGGCCAAGAGATTAATCTCATCAGCTCTGTGTGTGTGTGTGTACACTCAGTATTTCACTAAATCGAATAATGCTGTCATCTCACTCAGCTCCGTCTTCCCTAAACAGGAATCTGTCTGGTTTTATGGATTTGTAAGGAGCTGGGATGCTGCATGTCCTTCTCCAGATCCTTCTTCTATCCACCCTATTCCACTTAAAATACCAGGGAAATTATTCAGAAGAATTAAACCTTTATTGCATCCTTTCCCCGAGCTGGTAGTAATGACTCTTAAAACATGCTCCCTATATTTTACAAAACAGGTTTTACTAGCAGTTTGGGGGAAGATTGCAATAAAGCTCTAATTCTTTTGAATAATAATTTCCTTGTTATCTTTTACTGAGTTAAGCCCAAGTTAAAAAAGAGCTATATGGGGGGGGGAAATTGCTACACAGATGTCCGTGGACGCTGTGAAGCGTGAGTCATGGTGTGAATATAGAAGCCCTGAGTTGTCATCCCTGGTGAGCAGGGAGGATGTATTTCTTAATATTAAAGTTCCTTTTTTAATTTTAAAAGAAAATGACTTAAAGCCTCCTGTCCTTTTGAGACTGGTTGTCAATGGCATCATTGCAGGTTACCATGGCAATATATGCTGAGATAATAGATTAACAGCCATTGATTGACTAGAAAACTTAGAGCTCTTTTATCGTGGGATATGCCAAATGTATTGACAGAAAACAAAATTCAAAGTAATATCCTCCCTTGGTGTTACACCGTTGCTGTTCTCGGTGCTGCATGGGCCCGGTTTTACCTGATCTGGCTTAAGAACCAAAACATTTTGAAATAGTTGATGCTTCACTAGGTTTTTTACTAAGCCAGGGCACTGCCCATCCCTGCATCCAGCCAGCTGGAAGGGGCAAGCCCTGCATATTTGATGGCTCTGTGTCTGGGCATATGCTGGCCATGGGGGTCCCCAAAGGTGGGGTGAAGTTTTGGCTTGAGAAAGGGGGTCATTTCTGTTACGTGGTGCTCCACTGTTCCAAGGCTTTTGTGAAAGAACAGGGGATACAAGCAACGAGTCTTCAAGTCCTCATGTACAGTTACGTACTTAACCACAGATGTCATCGCTAGTTTGATGCTTTGCCTAAAAACATATTTAGACCCTATTATTTAAGTACAGCAGGAATGAAATCACTCTGCTTGGGGAATAAGTGCTGGAGCAACATTTACTAATTGCGGATTCATTATCGGCTCTGTAGAGATGCAACTGGGTGGTCTCTCTAGAGCAACGTTTTCCAAACTTTCCCAGTTGCAAGCTTTCCTCCGGCTTGATTTTGAGATCCAAAATGCTAGCAATAACTATTTGAATTTCTTTAATTTGCAGTCCTGCGCATAACTTCTGGGCAGGTGTCTGGGAGAGGGAGAGCTGGGGGGCAGCAGCCCTTTCCTGCCTTTCCTTTCCCACCAGTGCCTCCCAGTGTGCTCTACACATGCTTAGATCGTGGTTCCCCCCACTGAAGGTTGTGCCAAAATTCAGCCCCGGGTTTGGAGGCGGCTGGTTTAGCATCCCTGCAGGTGCTGAGCGATGGGAAGGGGCAGGCGTGAGTTGCTGCTGAAGTAACTCGTCCCTGCACATGCTGTGCTGCAAGGTGAGCACCCAGCAGCCTCTTATTTCCCAGCTCTGCTCAACCATACCATGGTTTGAGGGATAGCTCTTGAAAACAAACCCAAACCTCAAACAAAGGGCCCGACTTCCATAATCACACATGCAAGAATGCATCCGCAGTTGCTTAATTGCTACATGCAATTACCCTCCAAATTAGAGGGCAATTACCCCAATTCAGTGTACAATCTCTGTCATTTTATATTATAAAATTACATGTACAAATAGCTATATAGGGACATAACTAAGTGTTTGCAAATAACTTCAGTTGCATACACAGTTTCATGTGTAAAGCCCGGTGGTTTTGACAGTTAGGCAAACAGACTGTCTGGTAAATCACTCAGTGTTTATGCAGACTATTTTGACACATCCCATCTTTTTGTATATACTTTCATTTTAGGTTTTAAAAAGGGGACAGGCAGAGATAAAGAGCTGAGATTTATAGCAGCCTTCAGCCTTGGGGAAGATATTCCCTGTGTATCTAATTATGAGTTAGGAGCCCAGCAACTGCTAACACCTAGACCCGGAGTTGCTACACTGGATCTTGGCTATAATTTAGCAGCTGTTGGATAATGACACAGCCTCAGTGATCTGTCAGCAGCTCCAAATTAGGAGAGCAGAGTTTAGTCTCAGATCAGCAGCAAGGTCCCATGCCTCAGCAGGCTGAAGTCCTTCAGTTCAAGAGGACCCTTTTTAATGAGCTCCCCCTGTGCCTTGCAACTCCCAAGTAGAGAAGAGAGGTCTTCCCGCGTCGCACGGTGTTTCAACTGCTCTTCCCATCATTATGTGCCTCAGATAGGTGCTGGCGGTCTTGCTCTGCAAAATCCTAGTGATGCATCAGTCATCTGGAGCAGAAAATTGACCCAAGGGAATCAGCATAATGATAGTTTCTCAGGACTGAGGTCAAAAAGTTGACTTCCACCCCAAAAATGGGTGGTGGTGGGTAGCCTCCCGCTGTCTTCATGATGTGTTGGGAGTTATTTGGGCTTGGTGGTGTTTTGTGTAAAGGTATTTGCGTGTGGCTTTTGTTCGAGGAAGGTGTTGGGAGAAGCCACTCTGCGTCATCCCCGAAGTGCTGGATGGATGCAGTGGGATGCCAGAAACCCATCTGCTCCTGCAAAGCCTAATTCTTCCTTAGACTTTGATTTCAAACAGGACTTCAGACTTCATTCCTTAAATATTTGTGGATCGTGGTATTAAAATGTATATTGTTTTTGCCCAGCTGCTGACTCGAGGCTCTTTTTCACGGAGAGAACTGGGGCTGGTAGCAGGCTGCGCTGCTGGAGATGCCATGCTCCTGCCCAACGTGCATGCTCCTGGTTTGCTTGCTCAGCATTTTCTGCAAAGCGCTGCCTGTGCAGCAAAGCAGTTCTGCCTGCGGTAGTTTCTGCAGACATGGTTGAAACATCTCCCCTGCAAAATGCATACATGTGGCAGGGGGCAGCACATCCCACCTGCGTCTGTCCCTCTTGCCTGTACCTAATGGGAGTTCCTGCTGGGTAGGAAACAGCTTTTTTTCCCAACTTTTGCTTTGTGTCTGGCAGAGTTGGGTTAAGTGGGAGGGGCATGGGGCCCCAATGAATTAAACCAAGTTCCAACAGCAGTCTTCCAACACTTGCTTAGCAAATGTCTTATATCTCGTTACACCCAAGTCCTGTTGACTTTCTGCCAAAAGCTGAGCATGGGTGTCCTTACCAGGCAATGCCACCAAATAAAGGTCAGGAGCTTTCATACCACATGCCAATGCTGGCATGAGGGAGATGACAAGAGCATCGTGGGGAGGGAAGGGCAGGACTGGGGGGACACAGCCCCTTTAGTCCATCTCAAATTGTAGTTTGTGACTGCACCCAAAGGCTTTTGTTTCAGGGAAGGCTTTTTGTTCCCAAAGTTAATCCTGTCCCTTCCGTCAGCTGCTCAGGTTTGGTTCAACACCTCCCTGAAGCCAGGTTGTGCTGCTGTGGGTTGAGGGAAGCCCGCTCAAGTCCAACCCAATCCTCATTGCACTAATGCGTCATCTGTGTCCAGTGGAAGGAGAAAAGCGCCTCCTGCATCTGCAGGGGCAATACCCTCCAATTTTTTTGCAACTTAAAATGAGAAGCAGGACATGGTTGATCTGTGGCTCTCCCACCAGTGTTGCTCTGCAGAAGTGTCCGGCTCAATGTTTCTTACAGAACTCTGGTGGCCTTGGGGGAATGGGCACTTCCATACCCATTGACCAGGGGGGAAAGAGGAGGCAGGAAAAATTATGTGGCGTCCCAGAGATGCAGGAGCAGAGCTCAGATTTCCTCTTTTTAGTAACAACCACCCCACCGTTCTCCCTCAAAGGGGCAAAACCCTGTCTCAATTCCCCCTTCCTCCATTCAGCTGAGGGTTTTAACACGGTGCGTGCAGATAAAGCAGTTGGCTACAAACTTTCGTCTCTGCATGATCCATTACAGAGCAAGGTGTGAGTGTTTCTTGATGAGCTAAAGCAGCAGGTAAATTAACACCCAGTCCTGGAGCCGTGCCCCTTCCCGCTGAGACCATCTTGGGCACAAACAAAAGGGTTTCTTGCAGTCCTGAGAACCCAGCAGGATAAGGATCCTTACCAAAAGGCTTTTTAAAAAGATCTGAAGGCAGGTAGCAAACATGCAGGTGTTTAAAGTGTCTCCTTAATGCAAGCATCCTTAGGAGCTGTTTTAAGGAAACATACATTTATTTAGTCATCCAGAACTTTATACATGCTTTTATTCAATTCATCTAAACTTTGACAGCGGGGAAAAAACTGCGAAAGGCCTTTTTCCTGGCGCAGTTGCTGTTTGCCGAGTTGGGTTTGCGTGTTTGCAAGCAGATCTTAGTCTTCAGCTGAAACTTGTTCCAGAAAAGACAACTGTCTTGGGGGAAGGGAGCCTGGGCTCAACACAGGATTTAGCAGCCTTGGTTTGCTGGTCCCAGAGCCGATATAGCTCTTGCTTCACATCTTTTTAACATTCCCTTTTCAAAGCACAGTGGAAACATCAAATCTCACCACAGCTTTGTGCATTACATTGGCCCTTGCTGCGGGTGGAGAAAACAGAGGCTACACAATATTGCTCGAGGTTACAGACGGAGGTAGCTGAGCCAGGATTAGATTTTGGGGCTGTTTCCCAGGCAAATGGTTCATTAAACCTTCCTGCTTTCTGGGAGATGGGGTTGGGGAGGGAGAGAAAATTTCCATCTAGGGATTCAGTTTGGGATGATGGAAATGATATTACAAAATGCATTTCAAGGATTGGATCAGAAGGTGATAGTGAATATTAGCTATCAGGTATCAGCTGGAAGCCATGTGTAGTATTACAATGAAGCTAAGATATTTAGTTATTCTTTTATAAATAAAAAGATATCGTCCTTCCTGCGCACAAGACAATGCTCCTTCACTTCCCTGCTGTTTTAACCAGTATTTAGCCAAAATGCTTCATCTGCCCTAAAAAAGCATGGTGTACGTATCAAGAGAACAAATATCAAGGCTTTAACAAGGACTGTCAATATTGACACTATTCTGTGTTGAGGGATATTGGTAGGTTGTTTTTATTATAGTAAGCAACTTGTCAGAGGAAAACTCAGAGCTTTGCAAGTGCCGATAAAATCTGCAGGTGCTATTGAAATTGAGCCCTTGTTCGTGTGTGCTTTGAATACAATTTCCAGTTTCAGAAGTCAGCTTTATGACTTACTCATACCCCTCCTCCCTTGCAGTCTCTCCCACAACGCAGATTAAACATTCTTCCCAAAAAAGAGTTATTGAAGGATTGAACATCTTTTCAACTTGGAAAGACATCTTCCCAGTCTGATGAGTTTGCTCCATACCATGAAAATTACTCATCGCTGAGTCCAAGTGTTGGTATCAGGAGCAGGCTGGACGTACCATCCCTAGCTTGTGCAGAAACTATGGCTTCTCCTGTAACCTTCTTGCAGTTCCACTTCTGTGCCATGCCAGGTCATCTGCACTCCTTGCTTGATGACTGCTGGCAGCAGAAGGTTGGTTACCTACAGCAGATCAGGCTACATTCAGTAGCGTGAATGCAATCTCTAGCTCAAGCGCTGTCTCTAAAGGGCTCTTCCTGCACTGCAAAATTGGAGGTGAATCCTGCCACCAGGTAACAGCTTGGAGACTTGGCAACTTAAGGAGTTGCAGGCTGTGGAAAGGCAGGTCAGGGTCCCCCCAGCATCCTGCTCACTTGGTACAAGTTGTTTAATCTTGGCATGTTGGATCTTCACTTGGGAGTAATACCCCTTCTCCAGTTGGGTGTTGTGAGGGTACTTAAATCGGTAGTGGATGGGTATTCACCTATGGAAATTACGAAGCTACAGGAGGTATCCAGGGCCTGGAGCTGGTGGCTGTGCCCAGGCCGGGTGTTTTCCCTGCCGGCTGTAAGCCACTCGCTGCTCAGTGTCTTATGAAGACTGAATTGCATCACCTTGTAGAGACCTTTCAGAAGTGGCTGTTTTGCCGTGTTGAGTGGGAATCACAGGCTGGGATCCATTTAGAACTTCCAGACATGGCCCTGACTGCCTTGATCTCAACATTAAAGGCTGCACGGCCTTTGGAGAAGGTAGAGTCATGAAAGCACTGCAGAATTTTCCAGCCAGAAACTTGGTTCTGTGCTTTGCAAAGGTCTGGCTATTCTGGGAGCGCAGCGCTTTCATTTCACCATCCTGCGGGACACGTTCATGTTTTCTACGCAGTTGTCAACACGTTTTATTGGGATACCTACATTTTCCATGATTGCAATCCATCAGAATAATGGCCAGGTCTGACCTTGCCCTAGGTTGGGTAATCCCAAAGAGAGATGGCTGCAGGGCATCTCAGGATTTATGAAATCACAAGCTTTGTGGTAACTTTTCTAGGTGTCTGCTTACATGTTGTGTTTGTTTCATTCTTCTCATTTTAAACTAATCTTCAGAATGCCACAAAGCAGAATATTTTCAAATGAAGAGAAGATTTCTAAGGCTTAGGACAAAACAGGTCACCTGCAGATATCGGTGTTCTCTTACTTGTCTCCATTTTTAATGGATGTGTTTGTAATCGTGTTTCAGTTCTATGCCGTGGTAGCTATGGGGGAGTTGTTTCACTTGGGGCAGGAGGAACTCTGTGGTCCTTTGGTACAAGGCTGTAAAGGGGGAAAGACCCACAGGCTATGGAACTCCTTTGTTTGTGGTAGCCAAACGTCCATTTGGGGTGGCCAGAGTTGTTTGGGGAACAGAGTTGCTTTTTGCTCAAGGTCTTGCTTGGGTGGAGAGGCAGTGTGAGCTGTGTCAACCACAGCTAAAAACGTGGCATTTATCGTGTGGAGGCTTATTGAAATAAGCCTGAACTGGGGTCTAAGTGAGGAATAGGCACTGGTCTGGCCCTCCTCTGCAGGACGAATGTTACCTATTCTCAGTTACATCCTACCCATGTAAGAAACCATTTATTTTTAGGTAGTTCTTCCCAAAATAGTGGTGGAGAGGGATGGTAACTCCATTGTGTTACATCCCAACAAGCAGCAAGTTGCACCCTGGGAGGTTGTCTTTCCTAAACAGGGTTTCTGTGGTTAGAAAATACTGAATATGGGTTGCCTTGTACATCCCTCTGTTAGGGTCCTGTGGTTGAAGCACTGGCCAGAGGAGACCTGGGGGGGTTCTCAGCTGGTCTCTTGACTTCACCATGAGCTCCTGTTGTGAGCCTAAGCAAAGCTGACCTCTCTGGTCACCACCTCACACCATCAAAGGAGAATAACTCTCCACACCATGCTGAAGCTCACATTGATGAGCTGCTTAGCTTCCAGGGAGGCAAATGTATGCATCACCTAAAGCAAAGCCACGTGGAGATGCGTCTTCCAGGATGTTCCTGATTTTGCTTGAACGTACTTGGGGTTTGACATTTCCTTCAGGACCAGGCCATGGGGAGGCTGAGACAAGGGAATGCATTTACTACAACGCCAACTGGGAGTTGGAGAAGACCAACCAGAGCGGCGTGGAGCGCTGCGAGGGGGAGAAGGACAAGCGGCTCCACTGCTACGCCTCCTGGAGAAACAACTCGGGCTCCATCGAGCTGGTGAAGAAAGGCTGCTGGTTAGATGACTTCAACTGTTATGACAGGTAATAACCTAACTTTTTTTCTGAATACAGGTTTAATTGTTCCTCTAAGTGCAAAGGCTCATGATTTTTGCATGGAGGAAAAGAAAGCAAGTCCAAGTCAATTGGCCCATTCATCCCCTGTAATTACTTCTGTTGCTAATGCAGCTCTCAGGATTGTCACTTATCTGCCTTGACTTTCTAAGTAGAAGCTTGCAAAAGGCACTTTTAGGGTTTTTTGTTGTGTGTTGTTTTTTTGTTCTTAGCAAAGCTTTGATAATTCTGGCATGCGTTGAAAAACGTGTCCTGTACCATCAAAAGAAGAGCAATATGTTCTTCCAAGAGCATTTGGCGATACAAAGGAAAACTTGGAATCATTTGGAGCTCTCTAGAAAAGCGCAGATATCTGGGGGCAGTTAGAGGTTGAGATATTCTGGCACTTGTGGTGTTGCAAAAAGTTTCACTGTTCTTCGGCTGAGTTAACAGACGGGCCAGGATAAAGAGCGGGGCAGCAAAAGCAATACCTGTGTTTGTGTGTGGCTGCCTGTAGCGAGCTGAAAAGGAGTGATGTTTTGTAGTATGAAGGCTCCAGCCTCATTATATAGCTGAGAAAATAAACTAGTCTTTTCTCTTTTTCCTTGATGCAATTCTACAGAGGGGAAAAGTATTACAGATAAAGAAAATAGCCCTCTGAAATTTCACGGTTTAAAAGGACAATGCTCAGTAGCTCTGGACTCACTCAGTGTTTCTGTTAAAAAAACCCCAATGACCAACCAACCAACCCAAACCCATCCCTTGCAGTAAGGATTAACAGAACATAAAATTCAAGGATTTCCCTTGATATAACAGCAATGTAGGTTGACCTCACCTTTGTGCAGTTCACAGCTGTGCATCTTTGTAGCTTCTCATTCCGAAAGCTTTAGGACATCAGGTTTTAAGCTGTGGGGCTTAAACTGGGACTAGATTTGTCCCATGGCTGGAGAGTTTTTTCCCTCCGGCGCTGTACGCTATCCCTGCTTTTGTGCCTGTTGTCTTAGCTTATCCCGACTGTGAGTCGTTCCACATCTTCCTTCTACTATTAGCACTGGGGTTACTTTCCCACCACACCTATTCCCTTGCCAGTTGCATAGTCAAGCTCTATATATAGTTAAATTTTTATTCTTTCCCGATAAATCAATCCTCCTTGGCCCATTAGTCATCTTAATGCCGATCCTTCTGAGAACAGAAGGTCACTCTAGTTTCCTACTTCCAAGCAGAAGTGTTTACTGTAAACAGATTTCTCCTTTCAGTGCCTGCTCTCGTATACAGTGACACTCGTATTGTCACTGAGTGTCTCTGTGCAGGGATGTAGTGGTTCTTAAACTTTGTCATAATGTGTTGCTCTGTTACAACAGTAAAAAGTTCCCAGGGCTTCTCACAGCCTTTTTGCAGCCCTGGGGTTGAGCATCCATTATCCTGCAGCCTGATTCTTCAAAGCCGCAGTTCCAGGGCAAAGCTAAAAGATCTTCTGAGAATTAACAAACAGTACAAGTGTTGAAAGCAACATTTGAAATAAAGGTTAGCTTTAATTAAATAAATGCTGTTTAAATGGAGTCGTCTTTTTTTTTCCTTCCCTTGAGTGTGCTCAGGAGCCTTTCATGCAGGTAATGTTGCATCCCAAGATGGCAAAAATGGCTAAA
Organism: Morus bassanus; assembly: GCA_031468815.1. Taxonomy (NCBI): domain Eukaryota; kingdom Metazoa; phylum Chordata; class Aves; order Suliformes; family Sulidae; genus Morus; species Morus bassanus. The sequence continues at coordinate 7,112,228 of CM062567.1, read as the reverse complement.
AAGATGATTTTTCAATCGACGGTGCTGTGCTGATGTCCTTTCTGTCTCTGTCTTCAGCACCTTTGGATGCTGAACTCCTGGGTACAGCCTCAGGAGATGCACCTCTACCTGTGTCTGCAAGCATCCCCTGGATGCAGTGCACGGTCCTGTTCTGCCAGGCTGCAGCTCTTCTCCTAGCGCAGGCAGCACATGCTGCTCTGTGCCAAGTGTTGCTTCCTTGTCACTGGAAGGTGAAAAATTCAGAAGTGCAAAGGTTGGGACGTTGAGGGTGATGGCTCCTTACTCTGTTCTTTATCTTAAGGAAACAAGAACGTGGCACATGTACATTTAAGGCTATAGGAAAAAGGTAGTGTTTAACAATCGACTTGTGTGCTCTTCATTTATTTACACAGCCCCACCAGAGAGGTCGCGTTCACGTTCCCTTGAAGAGCATGTGAACCACTATGAAACGTGCCCTCGCTGCCATAGAAAAATGTGTCGTTCTCTCCGACTGTCTCATTTGTAATATTTGCTAAGTATAACATGTCATATGTACCTAGATGGCTGCCCTGAGTGCACACCAACTCAAAGACAGGGATAATGAATTGCAGATGTGGAGCAGGCTGTTTTCACTCATTAGCTTGATTTTTTAACTAACAGATTTAGCAAAGGATGTGTTTTCTATTGAAGACTCCGATACTGATACTGTTAAAATCCAAACGGCTTGTTATCTGATTTCACGAAAAAGCATCTGGAAACATTGCTTAACTTGTTGAAACATCTTTGTTCATTTGAATAAGTCAAATAGCTGCTCTTTTTCTTTGAAGTTTAAAAAAATAAAAGCCTGAAAAACAAACCAAGTGCTTCCCAGCTGAGACCTTGCAGGAGACATTTCAGCTATAGCTGCTTTTTTTTACCCAAAAGGAATAAAGCAGTGAAAACTACCCTATGTTATGATTGAAGAGAGCCCTTTCCGTTCTTGTCGTGGCAGTATGTCAGTGATACCACAGAAAGGGAGGCTTGGCATGGGTTCATAAATGAGTAATAATGTCAAACACATATGATTGTTTTGCTACTTCCTCCGCGTGGTCAAAGGAAGGAAGTTATGCATATAATTTAGCTGGGCTTCAGGAAATAGTTTGATACAGTTCTCTGTGGAGAGCAGCTCTGCAACCGTAATAGCTAAAAGGAGAGGGTAACATAGCAAAAGGTGGCAGGGAAGGGAAGCAGGCATTTAAGAAAGAGAAAGAAATGACTGCTAGAGCACTGCAAAAATCACTGCACGTCTCTTTTGGCATTGATCTGTGGGAGGGGGAGGATGTGTGGAAGTGGAGTTGGTCTGATCCGTGGAAGTGCCCTAACGCCTTGCACAGTGTGGAAGGAAACCTCAGTGCTGAGAAGGCTGTAGCGCTACCTGGATAAGAGGCAAATATGAAAAATGAGAGCTGCAACCTGATTTTTGTAAAGGCTTTTGTGCAGGAATAAGTTTTTTAAACGAGAAGAAGATGGCATTTGAAAATTAAACATTAAAAAAAAAAAAAACGAAACCAAAACCTGCAGCCTTCCTCCTACCTGCAGCAGGACTGTTGTTGCTGCTGGTGTCTGGTGCCCTTCTAGTGCATATAGTGATGCTAAAATCTGTGAGAGCAGTCTTAGCTCAGCCCACGTCATACGTGCTTTATGGCACAATCTTTAATTACATGATCAAACACTACTCTCCCCTGATAGCATACATATGGGCTGCGGAAAAGGCGATGTTCAGGGAAGGAGGCATCTCTCCTTTGTTTTTCTGCATCTCATTCAGTTAGCGGTGGCGGCTTTTATTTATTACTCACCATCTAATGCCTTTGGTACATATGGCAGCATTTGTTTCCTTTACGGTCTTGTCAAGGATCTTTGCTATCCACTGGGGTATTTGAGTGCCAAGTTGTTTTCTGTAAGTGGAGACTGCCGACCTGTGCAGCGCAGCAGCAGAAGGCACGTGGAGAAGACAATTCGGGGCAGGTTGAAGACAAGAGGCAGGAGTTCGCTGACAGTTTTTCTCTTCCCTTTATTACCGTGTCTGTCCCTCCCTGATGCAGGCAGGAGTGCGTAGCCACAGAAGAAAATCCTCAAGTGTTTTTCTGCTGCTGCGAGGGCAACTATTGCAATGAGAAATTTACCCATTTGCCTGAAGTCACCGGCCCAGAAGGTGAGTGACTGGTTGGATGGGGAGTTGGGATCCCTTCCTCTAGACCCAGTTTATGATGACTTTGATCTGTTGGATCTTGAGCAAAAAAATACATCTGACAGGACACAAAGTACCATTTTGGTTACAAAGTCCAGAAATCCTTCTGCTGGGATTCTTCAAGAATAGTTTTTTAATGTTTCACTCTGTGGGTGAAGTGTGTTGTACCGACACCTTGTATACCATCATTAGATTTTCTTTATGGTGGATGTTCACAGTGGGTTTTTACAAAACAAAATCCCACAAAAGGGGAAGAGGGCAGCGTGATTTACACAATATGGATCAACTCAAACTCTTAAAAGGTATTTGGCAATTCCTTCATTAATTTTCATAGGTCACAGGTCTCCAAATATCTTGGGCATCAAGGATTTTTGCATTTGATTGGTCTTTTCTTGGTCTGGGGATTGAAAGGGAATGTCTGTGTCAGCTTTCAGAGTTTGTGGGTATACTTCAAGGAAGAAAAGTAATAGCAGGTCCTTCTTCAGAGGCTAATAGAAAAGTGATGATTCTTTTAGCTGTAGGCTTGCTAAAGTATCATTCAATAAAAATTATTAAAGGAGGTGGATCTTTTCCTTAGGATGGTTTCTTTTGCTGTCAACTACTTGCATTTACCAAGATGTTCCAGTAGACCATTATCAGATTTTCCTGGTCTTTCCTGTTAGGTTTTTAATTGTTTACATGGGTTTTATTATCTCCTGTTATTAATGTACCCGTAGCAACCTAGTAGCAAATATTCTTCTCTCACAGTTTTTTTGTTTAATTTGGCAAGCCTTGCTATTTTTTCCTTCCCTGTCTCCAACATAGCAACATGGCTCCATTTAGTATTCCCATTGTTTGTGTCTCAACTGCACTGATGTAATTTGGAACGAGAACTACAGTGGGAATAGTGCATTTGATTGTGGCTCCGGCAACATTTTACTAAAAACTGACATCTTGTCAATCACTGTAAAAGGCAAAGCAATGCTGCGAGGGATTTCATGCTCGCTTAATACATTCGGAAGGGTTAAGAGGAGGAAATTTTCTGCTTTTACGTATCCCAGCAAGAAATACCTATCTTAAATAAAGGTCAGATGGAGGCTCGGCTTGCAAAGTGTGGTTTGGATCGTTCTAACTCCATTACTAATAGCCATATGGAAAAGAGTAAACTGCGGCGCCTCATGAATACTGTTGGATGTGATGGGACATGCCACTAAGCATTGTCAACTTTGCATTTGAAGGAAGGATGGGGTTTGGTTGCATATGGACATGTAGCTGACAGTGCCGTTTCATGCTTGAAGGGTCCTTTCCCTCGTTTACCCTGCTCTTTTCTCGCAGTCATATATGAGCCGCCGCCACCAACGCCCTCCCTGCTCAACATTCTGGTGTACTCGCTGCTTCCCATCGCTGTCCTCTCCATGGCCATCCTCTTGGCCTTCTGGATGTACCGTCATCGCAAGCCTCCCTACGGCCACGTTGACATTAATGAGGTGAGGGAGTCGCTCCCCTTTATTCGGACCTTACAAAAGGCATGGAGGCTGCTCAGTATATGTTCACATCCACTTTTGCTTCACTCTTTTCAGGTGGCCTAACTTTTCTGGTCTATCTTTTTGAAGTTGGTGGTACAGTTGGCCTCTGTGGTGGTGTTAGCATCCCCTGTGAGGCTGATGGGTTTAGACAGGGTTATCACCGTGTCCGAAAGTCCAGAGGAATGGAGTTACACAGCCCTGTTTGTTGGCTACCCTTCCCCCCAAACTCTCAAACCTGTTGCCTGATTTCAGCCAACTTTGTGGAGGAGCAGAGATTAGAGAGATGATAAAGTTCCTACCAGCTTTATGGGGCAAGGGGAGATGCTTTCCCTGTAGAAGCTCAGTTTTTATGAGCCATCAGAGAATGCATGCAAGAGGTCATCCTTATGGCCCAAAGCCATCGGGAGCTGGTCCTTGCTGGCTTTGCTGTGCCCTGAGCCTTCTGGTTTCTTATGAAGAGCCGAGCAGCTACCTCTCCCTCCCTCCTCTGCCCATTACAACCCATACTGTGAACATTTCCCATTCTGAAAGCAGATAGGACAGAGCTCCAACCCTGCATTGTTCTCCTGGACAAATACAGAATTTAAACAGATACAATCTTTATGATGCTGACAGACCTGTTTACTGCCCATTGCTAGGGTTATGTGAAACACGCCTAATGAAGTGCAAAGCAGTGGGAGGTTTTAGGTGTAGTTGTCTGTTGGGTCACAAAGATCAAAAAGTTCCTACTTTTGGCAGGAGGTAGCTTTGAGGTCATTGGTGTTTTACAGCCCAAAATAGCTCTTGCTTTGAAAACATAGAATTCAGGATTTGCAGAGGATGGCAGGCAATAGTTCGACACACAAAGTGACACTTGGAGGCATAGATCGTTGTATATGTTTTGTACAAATACCCTACAAAGCAAGATAGGGAATTTTGGGCTGCAAATAGTACCTCTAAATAATTTGTATTAAATAAAATGTCACTTCTTTATGCCTCTTTCCCCATATGCAATCTCTCCATTCCTCCCCTCCCTTTGTTTTACAGTCCAGCTTCAGCTGGTGACAATGTTTTTCTCTCATGCAGGACCCCGGCCCACCACCCCCTTCTCCCCTGGTTGGCCTAAAGCCTCTGCAGCTCTTGGAGATCAAGGCGAGGGGACGCTTTGGCTGCGTGTGGAAGGCTCAGCTGATGAATGACTACGTAGCAGTGAAAATCTTCCCTATTCAGGTGAGAGGGGTATTGCATTAGGTTCTCACTCGCCAGGCTTCCTCACCAGTGCTGAGATGCTCTAAGTGCCTATGGAGGTGTTTTTAAGACCATAACAAAGATGCATTTGGACTCTTCTGCTGGAGGAAAAGTTCAAGGACCCTCCCTTCCTACACTTTTCTCTGTGTTATCTCATTACCAAATGCTTCCTGTAGTTGTAGTTGTTGCAAGAAGGGCAAAAACAAGCACGTTTTGAAATCTGCAGGGTATTTTAACTTCACTGCAAATGTCTGTGTTAGTTAAAGTCCAGCGAGGCAGTGTGCAGCTGCACTGCCCAAAGCGCACACAGAGGACCAAAGCCCTGGCTTGGTGTGTCCTGCCTGGGTAGATGATAAATCCGGACCCGAACCCAGCAAACAGTTTACAGCTTACAGAGGCACGGCCCTGGTGCTGTGAAAGCTAATTGCACTGCAGCATTTCTGTCAGCTCACGTCTTCCGCTCTAGGAAACCTTTGAACACTCCTGACTTGACTCTCTAGGAATTGCAGATGGAAGGAGAAAAGCAATCAAAAGTCAAATGAAAGCAGAATGACTGAAACATGTTTGTGCTCCTCCGCTATCTCTTTCTTCGTTAATTTTTTGCCCCATATTTGTTGTCATAGTGTTGCTAAAGGAGATTTGTAGGAGGCTTCTGTCCAAGCCAGCTGTGACCTACTAGTAAATATTCAATGGAGCCTAGATTAGATTTTGCAATCTTAACAATTACAGCTATAATACAGATCTGGGTGCTGTATGCACAGGCTTTATTCTTGCAAGCATCCTTAGAAAATCTTGACAAATCTTATTTCTCAGTGAGGTTGGGTTTGGATTCCGCCCCCCTCCCCACACATGTGCTTTAGGAATAGCTGAGGATAATTTTGGAGGAGGGAGGCTGAGAACAGCAACTTCCAGTCTTTCGCCAACATCTACCCTTTAGGAAAACAGCCTCATTTTGAAGGGATACATCACATCCGAACGCCAGAGGATGATATTAAGAGGAACGTGAGCAGCTCTGACTGAGCTGAAGGAGCTGTTTGCTTTAAAGGGTATTGTGATCTTTGATGGTGCATTTCTCCGTGCTTTAGGATAAGCAATCTTGGCAGAGCGAGAGGGAGATTTTCAATACTCCTGGCATGAAGCATGAAAACCTTTTGCAATTTATCGCAGCAGAGAAAAGAGGGACAAACCTAGAGACAGAGCTCTGGCTGATCACAGCTTTCCACGACAAGGTAACGTATCATTGCACATACATTTTGGGAAGGCAGAGAGGCGGCTGGTTGTGAAGCAGTAGGATTAGGATTTGGTGTTTAATATTCTCCCAGAAGCTCCCCTGTAATCTATCCAGTCTGTCCCTGGTGAGCCATGGCTCTGGTAGTGGAGAAGTGCTCCTGCTCCCCTCCTTCAGAGGCCCTTCCTTTAGTTTTCAAAGCTTTCCAATGCAAACGTAGGATTAATAAAGGTGGGAGCTGGGGAGAGAGGCAGGCACAAAAGGCCACAGCTCACGTATGTGGTGGTCACCGTCTCTTAACGTGCGTAGATGAGCACGTGGGAGTCAGGTGTCACAGACCGTTGCAGTCCCCAACTCACCCCTTTCAGATGGGCTCTGTGTATGCTTTTGAAGCTCGGGGCATATCTCCCATTTCATGGATTGCTTTAGTTATCAAACATGCCTAACACTTAAAATAAAACAAACACGCACAAATCCAGGGTTGAGCCAGCAGTGTTATCCCTCTGTTTAATCCAAGGTCTACTGAGCCAATCATTGCCACAACCAGCTGATACGATGCATCGTCTTCGTGCATGGAAGGCTTTCCTCTTTCTTAAGTTAGATGAATTGCTCTGTTTTGAGATGATTTTGTCCCTTCCTTACCTCCCTCCCCTTCCCTGGCAGATTAGTAGACTCCTTTTAGACATCCATATACTTTCTGTGCTGTCAAGGGCTGAAGACTCATGAACGCTTCTGTTTTTTATTTCTTCTTCCTTTTCACTTTCACTAGCGATTTTTCCCCCTGTTAAATCAAGGTTCAAATTTCTCAAGCACTCATTAAAACCATTTTCTAAATCAGTTGGCACATCTGTCACATAGCAGGGTCTGCGATTAAGAACATACGATGTCCTGTTTCACAGGGGTCTCTGACGGATTACCTGAAGGGCAATATTATCAGCTGGAATGAGCTCTGCCACGTTGCAGAAACAATGGCCCGTGGCTTGTCCTACCTTCATGAAGATGTCCCATGGTGCAAAGGTGAAGGACACAAACCTGCTATAGCACACAGGTACGGCCTCTTTCGTTGACACCATTCAAGTACTGTGTTCAAATGTTCGCAACCTCTTTGAAATGATGTTGTTAAATGGAGGAGGAGATTGTGCTTTTAGGAAGTAAATGCCTTTTAACCCAACAAATCCTATGCTAAGACAAGAATTTTCTTCAACCACATAGGAAATGGTGAAGGGCAAGTAAGTGTCTTGTCTGTGAAACAGTCATTATGGTTGGTAGTGGTTTATGGCAAATGTCTGAAGGGTAGGTGCTTCCCTCTTCCATCAGCTCTTCTCTTGACATGTAGTGGGAAGGGAAGTCTGGTTGCCGCAGAGCCGCTCTTTGAAAGGACTGTGCTTGATAAATCACATTATAATCCCTGTACTTCTATGGCTGTACCAAGATTTGGACCCTATTTTTCCTTAAGTGTTTTAGGCTGATAACTCCACTGCGTGTCTTCCCACAGAGCTTTTGATCATTAGGTAAGAAATGGGGAACCTGTAGGAATGCAGAAAATGGCTGCTATTTATTTTTCACTGTAGTTTTATAGTGCCCAAATTGTGCCAGGATGCTTATGAGAGGTCCCACAGCAGGCACCACTGTGCCTCTGAGATCTCCCGGCACACGCTTCAACCCACCTGGGTGGCAGCACCACAGGGACAGCATGAATCTAGAAAGCAGTGGGTTAAACCATCCTTATTGCAACAATACTTGTTTTAGCCCTTCTCTGCAGTCTCATATTGCTTGCCCTGGACTAAAGCATTGCTACCGCGCAGGAGGCAGGGAGTTTTCCAGAAGGGATTTAGGCAGGCTACATGCCGTAATCCGCGGCTGTACTCCCCCGCCACCCACCGCATTTCATCTAGGAAGGACTTAAACCCCACATCCAGCTGCAGCAATTTGTACCCAATCTAGCAGGGCCCTCGTCATATACAGCAAGATAATCCCTGTTTTTGCAAGGGTGTCCCTGCCCTCAAAACAACCCCCCTCCCCGGACCTGAAGGTTTCTGAGAGCTGGGGGCTGTTGAAAGACTGCAGGCAGCTGCCTTTGTGCTTCTCCTGGAGCTGACCCCTGTGTCCCTGACATTTGTCCCTGTGGAATAAAGGCAGTGGTTTATACATGAAAATTCCTGAGGGTGGGGAACAGAGGAAGGCTATAGAAAGGCTTTAAAGCAACAGATCGTGCTCATTAGTGTCCCCATCCCTTTAGCAAATGATAAAAGACGGAGAATGCACCATTTGTGTGAATTTAGCACATACCTATGGAAGAGGGATTTCAGGACACAGGGGATTTCCCTTGGATTACCCCAGTCCTTTTAGTTTTATTTTTGTTTTAAAAGAAAACACCGAATACATTTTAAATCAGGGGGAGGGGTATTTTTGAGTGGCTTAACACAAGGCGTGTGAGTGAAGATGCTGGAGTTGCCAGATGGGACTCCCCGAGTCATTGCTGGACAGGGGTTCAGCTAACCCCTCACTGGCCCCTGGCACTACAAGGAGGATTAAGGTTATGCGATCGCTTGTTGGTGCGAAAGTGCCCCCACGTGGAAGCTGAAAATAAAATCTCTGGTGTCTGAATCGAGTTAACACACCCATCGTTCATAGTCTGCTCGCTCTCTTATTCCCTAGTTTGAAGCATTACACGGAGAAAGATGTTTTCTTCTTTTCAGGCCACTTTCCTTTATCAGTGACCGTTTTAGGAAGGTCTAATGCATACGGTGTTAGTGGAAATTCTTTCTCCCTGTCCTGGATATGTTTGCACGGCAGCTCACACTCACCAGTTCAAGGCGGTTTGTGGAAGGAAGGAAAGCATGCAAAAATGGGGAAATGTATGGAAATAGGAAAAAAGAAGGAAGCGCAAAGGGAAATCCCTGCACCATGTATCAAGATGTAGGAGTTAACTGTTGCATGCCCAAAGGGCAGTGCAGGTCAACAGCAGCAGCAAATGCCCATATAATAATACTGGTTTACATCTCGCTTCACTTTGGAAATGCATCGTTCAGGCAGACTGTCAGATAATTTCTGTGTGGTCCTCGCTGAGCCACTGTTTTGCAAAAATCTCGTGCACAATCTGTACTATCCTGGAGGGCATAATCCCCTAATGCTGACCGAACAAAGGAGTTTATCTATGTCATTAGATGATGGCTGTTTTCTAAGCCTGTGGGGAAACTGCTATAGCATGGAAACAGTCAGTCTCTAAGATGACATGGATTAGGTAAATGGTATTTTTCTGTGTAACGGAGTGTTACATATGTTTGGCAGGCTCTGCAAAACTGTACTGTGTCCCCATGAGATGATGGAGGCTGGTTTCTGGTGGGGTTCCCGTCTGTGTGATGCTGTCCAACTTCACACCCACCTCCCCCATCTTAATCCTCGAGCTAGAAATGCCCATCACCTTGTGTTTAGCTTCGAAAGGAAAAATCCTTTCTTCTGATTTTTTAAGCTCAGAATCAGGGGCTGGGTGGTACAGGATGATTTTTGCTTGCGATGCTTTGAGCTGGTGCTCTGGCATCCGAGGCTGCAGCGAGCAGCCCTTCTCTATGGTCCAGCAGTTTCTCTCTTCCCAAAGAATTTTGACAGGTCCCTCTAGTGTGGAACAATTGTATCTGCCCTCATTAATTATTTTGTGCAGGCCTGCAATGTCCTGCAATCAGCAGGGTCACCGAGTGAATTGATGATAGGGAAATTATAATGCTGAGCATACAGGACAATTGCCATCTGCTGTCTAAGGTCTGTAATTTAATTACATTGCCAAACATTCCTTTTCAGATGAAAATGCGGGAAGCCCAGGGAACAGGGCTTGACTGGTTAGGCATCTCAACCCTCCTCCACCCTGCTTTTCCAGCCCCTGCAGATTTACCTGAGCTGCCCTGAAACAATCCTGCTGCAGCACAGGACTGACACAAATGTGCCCTTAAAGCCACCACCAAGCACAGACCCACCATCTCTACTGCAAATGCTTACACCTGCCCGTCAGCTGCCCCGTCCCATCCCGACAGCTTGTCTGAGTGTGGGCTCACTCCCTGCCCTGCTTGCTTTCCAACCCTCCGAATTCTCTTGGGAAGATTCGTCCAGCAATTAAAACATAAGTGTAATAGATGACTATGGCAAAAGTCTGTTGAAGTGTGTAGTCAGGGTAAACAGGTTCCCACTGGCATCTGCTAATTTCCAGAAAGATCTAATTTTGTAGATAGGAGCAAACATCTTTACTAAGATAAAGAGTAAATTCACCTCCTTAACCTGTCTTGCATTTGTTGTTGGGAGTGAGAAATGTAAGAAGAGCCCATAGGTGGGGGTCCACAGCTGGTGCTCAGAGCAAGAAATGGTGCCTTATAGTGCCTGGTCTAATTAAAACACCTCCTTTATATCATTCCTTGCTTTTATTTTGAGGTTAATTCACTGTAGGCTTCGGCTGACTCTGTGCCGGGCAGCACAGAGCTGCTTGGTTGTGTTTTAGGGATGCAGGCAGCGAGGAGCTGCCAAATTTGCCGGGGCTGGCCATGCCAGGGAAGGAAGGAAGGAGCTGGTTTACTGGGGGCTGCTGAGCCTATAGACTTAAAACGTGTTGCAATGTGATTTAGATGTGTGCCGTAATAAACCTTTCCCAAACTTGCTTCTTGGCTTCTCCGTAGGGACTTCAAGAGTAAAAATGTCTTGCTGAAGAACGACTTGACGGCAGTGCTAGCCGATTTTGGACTAGCTGTACGGTTTGAACCTGGAAAACCTCCAGGGGACACTCATGGACAGGTAATCATTATCTTTAACAATAACATTTTAAAAAGTTGGGCTTGCCATAGCTCCTCGGGGGTGGGGGGTAGTTTCTACAGATGCATTTAATTCTCTTTGAGATATGTATTTTCGATAAAAGCTTGTGCTCAGACATAAATTCCAGGAGCTGCTTTGATCTGGGTGAGCGGGGAGAGTGCTGGGACCCTCCTGACCGCTGTGCAGGTGGAGTCCCCCCGGCCCCGGGGGCAGGCAACTTCTTCCTTCGAACACAGGATTTGCTGACTCTTCATTGTCTTGGTATTAAATATTAATACTCCTAAAATTATTCATTTATTTTTAAGAATTCAGCCAGGCTGGCTGCTTGAGTGACCTTTAGCAATGGCAGATCTTGCGAGCTGGCTGTGCGCTGCGTAAACAATTTACTGTGCTTTTATGAGTTCTTAATTTTCTGCCTTTGCATTGCGGCAAGCGGCCCTTCGTTCTGCTCTTGTACCAGGGCACAGCAAGGCCAGCATCCCCTCTGTGTGCCTCTGGGGTTTTTTGAATGCCCATTTCCAATGCTCCCTTTTTACCTTTAGGTCAGAAGGAGTGAACACTTCTGGGTTAGTACTCCCTGGCTTTCCTCATTTTTGCCCTCTTTGTTTGGGCTTTTCCAGTATTTTCCATGCCTTTTCACATCCTGGCTTCCCCCTATCCCCACTGCCTCAGGTAACAGCAAGAACAGATGAGAATTTCCTAAAGGAAAATATTAAAGGTATTTCAATTCCCATGTTAAAAATGTGGGGTTTTTCCCTTGCTCTGCTCTCCACTGTCCTACATTATAAGCTATAATTCTGCCACGTATATAACCACAACCACGTGAGGAGCTTGGTTTAGCCTGGGCTAAACACAACAAGATAGGTGCTATAATGAAGACTGAATCCCGTCAAAGTGAGAGGGGATCTTCTCCGAACAGATCACAGCAAGCCAGGGCAGGGTAGACTTTGCAGGGTTCATGCTTTACTACTCCTGTGGATGCGGGAGACTTGTTTTATCCAGGGCTGTCAAACCAACACCTTTTCCTACCACTTCAGGATATATCAATTTTACTCTTCTCTTTTTTTATATATATTGAATTTTTTTTTAGTGAAAGGGGATTGAACTTTCAGTGACTATGATAACTAAGTCTGACTTGACCTCAGGGTGTTTTGTGTGTCTCCGAAGACAGCATTTTCTCGTGCAGCGTGTGCTGCTGGAGCAAGATGTGGTGGGACACAGAGAAGGCAGGATTTCATCCGTACTCACCGCACCACACTTCATTTAAATTAGACCTGTAGCGTACACTGAATGACTTTTCACGCACATAGCCGCGCACTTTGGCTTTTTCCTTCAGGTAGCCTATCTTTACTTGAGTGATCTTAATGACAGTCGGTGTCAGAAAAAACATCCCCCTTTTGCTTGTTTCTCTAGTGAGGTGCAACTTGAGCAGAAGTAGCCTTAAGGCTAATGAAACCAGCTGTCATTCATCTCCAACCAGCAGAGGCTGATGGGCCCAACTGGAACGTAACTTGAGTTGTTTTTTATCTCTGTAGGTGGGAACAAGGAGGTATATGGCTCCCGAAGTGTTAGAGGGAGCAATCAACTTCCAACGAGACGCCTTCCTGAGAATAGACATGTATGCAATGGGACTGGTGTTGTGGGAGCTAGTCTCCAGATGTAGAGCAGTTGATGGTAAGAATAAAGATTGTCTCTTCCCTGGGGAGGGCTCTGTTTCAGCGTGGTTTAGTGGTCCAGAGAAAGGGCCTGGCTTTGTTTTAAAAAAATAATAATCAATGGCGTCTTTTTATTAAGCTGCTAACCCGTTTTTCACTTGCTTGTTTTTTAACACAAGCTGTCATTCTCTGTAGATAATAACCTTTGTAGCATTCAAGTCTCAAAGTGCTTTTAACTACGCTGGTTACCTTGCAAATTGGCTGAGAACTCAGAGGGAGAAGGAGTAGGTGATTCCTCCATCAGCAGTGGGTGTCCTTTAGTCCTGAGCCTGCTCTGTCCTGCTGTCTGTGGCACTCTGCATTCCTGCCTGTGACCAAGGCAGGCTTTGAGCTCCAGAGAAGGGCCACGGTCAGCTCCGGCTTGGCTGTCACACCTCGCTTCTGCAGGGCAGTGTGGAAGCCTGAACGGAATGCCCAGAAGTGAAGCACCTCAGTGAAATAGCAGGAACACAGGGCTGGAAGGATCTTCTTGGGTCAGCAAGCCCATTTCCCTGCTATCGTAAGCGTTAGGTTTAATCTTTGACTTTTGCTGATCAAGCCCTCTCTCAGCTGTGGGCTGAGTTTGTTGTTCCATCTACAACTTCGGAGGATCTCACTCTCTCCTGAATGATCCAAAAGAATGAACTTTCATAGTGTCTCCTTTCTCAGTTTTTTTAATCCTAAAATGGTGCTGCAAAATGGGGCATCTGTTCTGTCCAAATAGGACATCTGCCCTTGGGTGACACCCTCACCATTTGCAGGACCTTGCCCTTGGTCAGGGAAGCAAACATTTCATTGTAGTAGCTCCAAGGCTGCTTGCTCCAACTTCTTTCTTCCTGTATAGATATGGGTGCTCTGGACTGAATATCAAGTTCATAAATTAACAGCACCTCACCTGGACTTCAAATGTTTTTGTTAGTATTACAGTAGGACCGAGGAGCTTGATTATAATTAGGATGTCTGCATAGGTGTGCGGTAAGGGAAGGTCTTTTATCCAGGTAAAATGCTGAAGGAGCAGGGAGGTAGTAGTACAGTGGGGTGAAACGGTGGTACCCAGATCACTCATGTAGGAATAACCCTTCTCTGTTGAGGCCCCCCAAATATCCACTTGGATTTTTGCCTGTCATGTCTGTGATCTCCTTCCAAGTCTTCTCAGGCAGCAGCTGGCCAAGATACTCCAGGTGCCCTACGCAGCACCGCTAAATCAGAGGGAAGGCTTCCTTTGGGATGATGGGGAGTTATGCTGAACCTCATCTGCACGTCTAGCTCAGAAGTGATGTGTAAACAGCAGATTTGGCTTGGAGATCACCAGTGCAGCTCTTCATAGCCTTGATTCCTCTTGGAGGAAGAGGAAGGGAAAGTTGTGAGCGTTCTTGTGGCATCCGCTGGAACGGGTGTTTCAGTTTGGTTTAGTGACTGGCATTGTGTCAACAAGAATAATGATAAGCTGTTTTAGTGATTTCCTTTTTTTTTTTAGAGTACCTAAACATGATTTTGTTGGTGTCACAGTTCATGACCAGCTAAAGTAGTCAGCTCTTTTATTTTATTCTGGAAAGGCCCTCTTGAAATATCTCCACTGTTGAAAGAGGTCACTGTTTGCTACTGGGAAACCATAAGTGATGCCGCGGAGCACCCTGAGAAAGCCCATCAGTTAAGCTGGGCTGCCGTTTGTGCGAGAGCATCTATGCATTGCCAAAAGCCAAATGACGTTTCAATAAGCAGAAGTTATTGCTACCGTCCGGCATCTGCACTGATACTCATAACAGTTGTCTCATTCTTGTGGCCCAGGGCAGTTCACAGCCATAACTGGTATAACTAAAGCGTTCAGAAATCATTTTGCACTTAGGAGCTGGTACTTGGGACAAGTGCATCTGGCTCCAGCGTGTCAGGGCTGACTCAAACCTATGAACAAGCCAGATCACAAAGCAAGAAATTATAAGCGTTGTATATGCTTGACCTTGCTAGTCAGTGCCTAAAATGAGATTGTGCTCATGCTGAAACCTTTCTCTAGGTTATTGTGTGTTGAATTGCTATGCTAAAATGAGAGAAGGATGGGCTGATTTGCTCTTTCTGTTAAAATAAATCACGGACTACCCAGCAAGCCTCCTCAAAGGAGAGCAGTGGGATCGGGAGGCCCGGCTGAGGGTTCGGTTTCGTAACTCGACGAGATGGAAAATGCGTGGCCAGACAAGCAGCGGGGACAGCAAAGTCCATTGTGCCGGAGGAATGTAAATCGCATTTGTCTGCAATGACATGTGAACTTTGGGCTTTGATGTGGTGTGTGAGGTTGCTTTGGAGCCGCAGCTCACTCATGCCTGGGGAGGACGTGGCTCTGCAGAGGACATTTCTCTACTAACCCGGTTCTCCATGTGCGCCTTAGGTCCAGTGGATGAATACATGCTGCCTTTTGAAGAAGAAATAGGTCAGCACCCATCCCTTGAGGACCTGCAAGAAGTGGTGGTTCACAAGAAGATGCGCCCTGTGTTCAAGGATCACTGGCTGAAACACCCCGTACGTCCCTCCTGGTTAACGGTGGAAAATGTTTTCCTGTGTGATGGGAGCAAGGGATGCAGTTATGCATCACTCGTTAGCTTCAGAGGGAAGCTAACCAGTCCACCCCAGTGTACGAACCCGCTACCCGATGCTAGAGAGAGTCAGCGCCGGGGAATGAGGTGTTGCTCAACACCTTCATGCTCCCCTTTCCATTTGTCCCTTGTATTTAGAGAGTAAACCAGCTGATTAAAGTCAGCCAGTGCTGAACATGGAGCGTGTGGTGGTTTAGTAAGACTCCTTTAATATGGTGAATGAATGGAAAATAAAGTCCCTTTTATTAAGAAAAAAACCCAATCCATACCGTTGGAGACGCGTTCCTCACAAGCTAGATAGCATGCAAGACTTGAACATTTTTTTGAGGAAAAATTAATTAGACGTGAAGGCAAGCAGACAATGAAGCAAAATGCAGTGTGGGTTTCCCAGAGGTAGATTATTCCAGGCTCGCATTTTTAATAAAAGAGGTGATTTTTTTTTCAGACTGGGGAACTGAGCAGATGATGAAATCTCACAGGGCTTCAGTAAGGAGCTAAATGCCTCTATTCTGACTAAACGGCCATAGTTTTGGCTAGACTCAGGTGTACTAACTCATTGCCCAGAAGTCAAGGAGAGCTGTGGGTTGTAGATAAAGATGAGTGTTCCAGTTCAAATGAGGGTTCAAATAAGAGCTGCGCTCTTCCAGCGGTGTTGAATTCGGTTATTTGGGGGATATCTACAGAAGTGATTGCAAACAAAGCAGCGGTTTCGTAGTAGCTGATACAATGCTGCCAGCTCTCATGGTTTTATCGTGGGAATCGTAATACCTGATGTCTTGTCTTTTAAAGCTTTAACTGCTGAATCTTGGGATGTATGTTGATATTAAAAAAAGTACTTTTAAGGCTATGAAAAAAAGCTGGCTGTGACCAAGCCCTACAACCTTAGAAAGCAGAAGCTTAAAAAAAACCCGAAAATACACATATAAAGTAATTTTTAAAGCTAATCTTGTGATAATTTGCATACCATGGAGAAAATATTCTTAGTTTCTATGTACGGTGTTAAGCTATGTTACGTGGACCTCCTTGTCTGCTGCAAAGATGGTCCCCGGAGCAGACTTTGTTGCTGAAGGTGCTTTCTCCCCCTTGTTGTCCGCAGGGCTTGGCGCAACTCTGCGTGACCATCGAAGAGTGCTGGGACCACGATGCGGAGGCTCGGCTCTCGGCGGGCTGTGTCGAGGAGCGCATTGCGCAGATCCGCAAATCCGTAAACGGCACTACCTCGGACTGCCTCGTCTCCATCGTGACGTCTGTCACCAACGTGGACTTGCCGCCCAAAGAGTCTAGTATCTAAGTCCTGGTTCACTTTTGTCTTTCCAGACTCAGTGGATTTAAAAAAAAAAAAGAAAAAAGTTTAAAAAAAAACCCCCCACACAAAAAAAAAAAAACAAAAAACAAAAACACAAAAATCCAACAAACACATGAATGCAGCTGCTATTTTATCTTGACTTTTTATTATTATTGTTATTATTATTATTATTATTTTTTGGATTGGATCAATTTTACCAGCACATTGCTCTACTGTATTAAAAAAAATGGACATTTCAGCAAGCATTCAGGTGCCGACTAATGAATGCAGAAAAGGTGCAGGTACCTCAGAACCTCAACAAACTCACTTCAGTTGTTTTTATTTTATTCAGTTTTCTGGGTTTCTCTTTATCGGTCTGTCTTCTGAGCGGAGCATCTGTGACGTAAAGGAAAACCACCTACTATCTTAGAAAACGCAATGCTGCAAACTGTGGAGGAAACTTAAGACTGTTATATAAAGAACACACCTTCCTCAAAAGGATTTTTTCCCCATTTTGTTTTGGTTTTGGGTTCAGTTCCTTTTTTTATTTTTTTTTTGGAAGTGAGCTTCAAAAAAAAACAGCAGATGTGTCTTTTACGGATCTAACGGGTGTCATTGTAACATGGAAAAAAAAGTAACTGGGCGGAGAATGTTAATTCTTGATGGTAGAATCGAAGCGGGGAGCGTAGAATAGGGGTGGGGAGAGTCACGTTGGACTTGGCAGCATTTGGGGAAACATCATTTGCTATGGAGCTACTTCTCAGGTAACCATTAGAGGAGGGGAAGGACATTTCTGGGCAGAGTATTAACGGCTGCGGCGTATGGAGAAAGCTGAGTTAAAGAGCCAGTGTTGTAAGCAAGGCGCTAGTTCTTTCTTCCTCCAGTATCTCGGGCTTGGGTGGTAAAAGAACAAAGCAGAACTAGAGTTACCTTTTATTTTTCGACTCCAGATAGTAATGGAAGGATGCTTTTAAGCGGTGTAATTTGAAGAGGTGGGAAAGTGTGTTCTCAGAAGCACTTCAGTAAAATACTGGAAGATGGGAAAATTTTTGCATCTTGCTTTAAGCGCGAGTCAGTTCAAGAAATTCGGCCTTGGGGGTGAATCTGTCAGCCCAAGCTACCAGTGCAGATGGTGGAAAGAGGAGAAGTGTGAAAACTGGCTCTGTAATTTTTTTTTCCTTATTAATTTGGGGCTGGGGGGGGTGGAAATACCTGAACTGGTGGCAGGTGGCTCCTGTAGCATCCGAGAAGCCTACGAACTGCCCGGTTGCAGGATGCAGAGGCAGCTGAGCAGCAGCAGTGATGATCACAGCATCTCTCCGACTGGTTTCTTTGACGCTGCTTTCTCCTTACTCTGTGACGAAACTCTTTTGTCTTAAAGCGGTGCATATTCTAAAATACCATTACTCTTATTATGCCATAAACTCGCTCTAGTCAGTGAATGTTCCTAATGCTGCTGATTCAACATTGAAATATTTTTTTAATTTGCAAAACATGCAATGTTTAAAAAAAAAAAAAAAACTAAAAAAAACCACCACAAAACACACACACACACACACACACACGTTACGTGGCTTCCGAGGTTTAAACTGAAAAAAAAAATTAAAAACTTCATGACCACAGACCACCTCAAACCAGAAATACCTCAGAATTTTCTACTTGTATGAGTTTTATTATATATTTTGTTAGTTGTGTTGTCTTGTAGTAAGTATATTTTAATGTAAGTTGGCTTTTATGACAAGGGAGTTTTAAAAAAAGAAAAAAAAGAAAAAAAGTTCCAAAATCTTTTAGGAAGTGCTACCATTTTTTTTTTGTTTTATAAAGCACCATTGTAAATAACTGTATACAGTTGTAGAATAACTGCCTATATAAGGTACCTGGGCATTATTCACTCTTATTTGTGAAGGCTGTTTTCCATTCTGTGTTATTTTTTGGTCTGTTTTAGTGAAAGGACAGTACATCTTTTTTTTTTTTTATATTATTATTTTATTATTCTTATTTTTTTGACTTTGAATATAACATGAATTTTGTGTCTTGCTAGACTGACAAAGTTATGTCCGTTGGATGGCCAGAACTTCTAAATTTTCCTTTGTGTTAAGCCAAAACGCAGTCCTGAACTAATCACCCTGTGACGAAAATGTAAAAAGTCTGTATTATATAAATGAATTGGACTTCTTGCCATTGCCAAATTGTCAGCGTGCCCCCTTGCACAGATACAATTTATTAAGCAAACAAAATCGCTAATTGGAGAAAATAGAAAGAAAATTGAAATATATTTCTTGAAAAGTATAGCTTTAAAACCCAGAGGTCACAAATGAGGACACCGTCCTTTATCTTGAAGAGACATTAAGATAATTGCCTTAATTTGTCTATCTGAATAAAGTCTTAACCTATTCTTTCAAGTTACTGAATGTATATTGCATATTAGTATGTACACACCTGTAACTGTATTTCCGTGTGTAGGTTTGGAAGTTCCTGTTTCTTAATGTGCTTCTGTTGAGAACACCTGGACAAAACCAGACAGAACGATACCATTTTGACCCGGCCGATGTCCCCCGTGGTGGTTGACATCTTTGGGCCTGATGCTGCAACGCACTTATGCTTAGCATTAAGCGTGTAGGTAGCTCTTCTGGTGTCGTGACGTTAGGCACTCACTTAATGTTAAGCATGGTCCTAAAGGTTTGCAGGATCAGATTTTTCATGTTTAATACATTTCTGCACTGAAATTTATATTAAAATGTGACTATGGTTTATTAAGTGAAGTGATGTAAGGGTTGGGGTGGAGCTGAGAGCAGTTATAATTGAGTGAATACTTGCTTCGAGGTGGGCTTGCGCCCATTTCCCCGGGAATGGTAGCCAGTTCATATTGCTGCAGAAAGAAAAAAGCTGTACTGTCTTTTAACTGTTAATACCTGTTTGCTGTTCTGGATTTTTTCCTTCAGCATTATGTATTGTGGCTAAAACAGGCTTATTACAGCAGTTGCTTTTTTATCCTGATTTCTTTAAGAAGCTTTAAAGTATTTATTGAAAGTGCCATATGATTTTGATAGCCTATTAGACAGTCTCTGAAATCTTCTCTTTCGAGAAAGCATAAGCAAAAATTCTCACGTGTAGCTTATCTTACCGCGGGGAACTGCACGGCCGTACAAACTTTGACCAAATGTTGATTGTAAAGTATTACATCTCCCCTGGTGTAATGGTTCCTTATAGATCATCTTGTCAACAGGATTCAGAAACTGATTTTAAAAAGAATTTCCAAATTGCGTGTGCGCTCAGTTACGAATTTTAAATGTATGTAGGTATGTGTGTCTTGCTATCACAGCAGAGAAGGAAATCCTGAACTTTTGCTTATTTACAAATTTGCACCAGTTTAGGTAAAGCTGTTCTTTTAAACTGGTATTTATTTATTTTATTAATGAAGACAAGCTCTGATTAACTTATTGGTCTTTGAACACTTGAGCTGTCAAGCAAGTCGTTTCCTCACTGCTAACCTAGCATTTGAACTCTCATTGACAACATGATTTTGGTTCTGTTCGGTACTGCAGAGGCTTTTTCCAAGTCAGCTATCGGGCACATCCATAGGTGTAGCTGCAATAAGCAATTGCAGCTCTTTTCCTCTTAACACTCCCTTGAATGTGATGGGTACCACGCCTCTTAGGTTACTTCCCAAGCACTAAATTTCACTTCCCATTCAGACTTAGAGGAAGTAGCTCTTCAAAAACTTCGCTGCAGAATTTTATTCTTGACCTTCCTCTCTTGTATGGCAGTTCTTAGGTGAATATTTACCTTGAATATCCTGGGTAAAAATTCTCCTTGGCTTTAGGAGCCAAGATTCCCCATCTCTCCTGTGTAACTCCCTCTATGAATTTATTGCACTGGCTGGGCTGGTGTTTACTAGGTGGAGGAAGTTTGAGTTCACGTTTTGAAACTGGAAATACCACAGGAATTAAAATTGCTTTTTTTTTTTTTTTTGAGACGATAGAGCTGTGATTTGCTAATGAAATTGCATTAGTACAGCAAGGCTGGAAATTGTATGTGGCTTATGTTGAAATCTATGAGCGTGTTATAAGAGATGGCTATAAACCAGTCTAACCATCAGTTAAGTAGCACCAGGCTTATTCATTATGATGAAGGATTTTAGCTAGTCCTGATCACAAAGTTTTCTCCATTTAAGACAAAAGAAACCCACTTTTTATTCTGCCTCATTCTTCCGCTGAAATTCTCTTACAGAATTAACTATGCTAGATAAAGTTACACCTATGGAAATGCCGAGATCTTTGTGTATGTTTGTTTCAAAGAGAAGGTCCGTGAGTGCCCCCCAGTAACTCCACTGCATTTTACTTGGGTCTCCTGACTCACTGCTGTTGCCACTTGATGTTTTTTGATTTTGGCAGAAGCAGCAGAAGCCTTGGGTCCGCTCAGTGCAACGTTGCTGGGGGCTATTTTCAGGTTGGCTGGGTCAGGCCTCGCCATTAGGAATCCTGATCCCCCTTAATATCACAGCACAGAAACCACAGAACACGTGTTTTATTCCTCTTGTGCTACTTTCTAGGCAGACTGTCAGAACTTGCCCTGTTTGGCGTGGGAAAGATCTGGTTTCACGTAGTATGGAAGAAACTCATATTGCAGAGGAAGGTGCTGGTTGATAACGTGACAGTGCTGTTGTTGCAGTCCTCTTCAAGCCACACTCCGCTTGAGAAGTTGCTAAGCAGGAAGTGTCCCGCAAACTATTATCACTTTTACATACAGAATATTGTTTGGTAACATTGTAAATAAAATAGACTATATAATAGAGGAAAATAAGGACATTATGACTTTTTTACTTTTGGAAAAATATATATATATTTTAGTTACATATACAAACAAAAATTCTACATTGTGTGAGAATTCTTTTATACCACAAATTATTTTTGTAATGTCTAATATGTTTCTGCAGGGAAAAGGGAGAAAGGTCTGTGTACGCACAGCAAATAAATAAATAAAAATATATATATAATGTTTAAATTAAGTGTGCACTACATCAAAGTCTAGAGGATAGAACAAGTTTAGCCTGAAACCAGTTTGAGGAGCAAGTTTGGATGTACTTGGACATGCTTCGAGGGCGGCACTGAGTATATGTTTCGGTTATCTTGCATGTCACATCCCTTCTGCTAAAGATGCTCATTGCTTTTCTGTGACCATCTTCAGTTTAATCAGGAAGAGTTATTTCATGTATTCACGCGAGTATCCATGTGTGAGCAGTGTGTCTTTTGGCATATGCTGTGATGCTGCAGTGAGTTGTGAAGTCAGGGTGTTAAGAAGAATTTACCGAGACCAAATAGCCGGGCTGATCTCGCTCGCTGCCGTATCCGTTTATAGCAGCCGCGACTGCTGCATTGACAATATGATCTGTAAGGAGCTGTTGCCAGTAGAGTCCTGATAAAACCAATTCCTAGAAGTTCCTTCTCTCTGAAGTGACACAACTAATCAGGCTTCACCAGAACACGCAGATACGTGCTCTGTGTTCCCAACGTCAGATTTTATGGTCTGGGTTGAAGGCACTAAAGAAAAGGAGCACTGTCAGGTCCAAAGTCCTACTTAGAAAATGAGCATTCCAAATCTGTGTAACCAATCCAAGGTATTCTAAAAGTATTAAAGAAAAAAAGCTTAAAATGTATTCTTTTCACTCAAGCTAAGTTTTCCCATTGGACTGAAAATTCACTCCGGTCTTTTTGGTTCCCTTAACCGTGACAGCACAGTGTCAGTGGGGTAGGAGTTACTGAAAAAAGCTTTAAACCAAACAATACATAGCGCTACCGTGAAGCTGGTTTGACGGTGTGCCTTTTGAAATTAGTGCTCAAACGACTTGGAGCAGGCTCCTGCCATTGCCGAGTCCTACAGCTGTGTTCTTGGTGAAGTCCTGGCCCTGTGGAATCCAGGGGGAGGCTTGCCATCGAATTCAGTGGGACCATGAGTGTGTGGGTGTTCCTAGACCACTTTCTAAACACACCTGGTCCCTTGCTTACACGGGACTTCTCTTTTAAAACTCTAGTTTTAGGGTGGCGCTCGGTTCCCTGACTGAAGTAGTAACGTACTGAGTAAGCAGTAATCCTTTTTGTCGGGACACTTCCACAGAAAGAGATCATACTTGCGTTATGTCCATCCAGCTGTTCTGCAACGTAATGCTATTCTGTTGTGCCTTTATTTTTCCATGTAAAAGCAACTGCTGTAAGCTTTTGGTTTTTCTTTTACTAGTTTTTTCTGTCTGAAAAAACACTTTTCATTGCCCAGCTGTTATTTCTGGATGCAGTCTGTGATCCAGGTATTTCAAGAACCAATTACCTCAAACCTCATGTTAAACAGTGTTGCTATCTGGATTCTCCTTGATACTACAATATTGGAACATACACAAACAGGAACCTTGCTATATATGGGTGTTTATATATATGTATCATATACATATCCACGCGTATATATGATATATATATATAAATGGAAAGTGATCCCCAAGGACTGAAGGAAAAAAGCAAAACTTTTTTGTTTTCCAACATTGAAACCAAAAGGGCTTCTCTGAAGCTCTATAATGGCATTGTGCTGGATATATAATCAAGAAAGTGTTTTGTGAAAAGTGCTTCCTTTGTTAGCCATTTATTTCAGTATTTTAATGGGGCAGATGATGTGATTAAAACACTGTTTCTGCATTTTTTGGCCCATTTTGAAGCAGAGGCCTCTTAATCTTTCCAGTTGTTAAAAAATAAAAAAAACTCAGTGTACAACATTCCAGTAAGGTTAGTATTGCAAAACTAAAGCATGTTCTGGGAAGACTTCGTAGCTTCTGTTTTTTCTGAAAAGGCAGGCATTGGCCATACTTTATTCAGCTTTTCCACTGTCTTGAGGAACTGAAGTTTAACCAGTAACCATCCTAGTCAATTAAAATCCTAATTCAATAGTTGCTGGCATCTCTGCATTGCCACCCCTATTAAAAACAAAACACCCCCAAAAAACCCAATAAACAACCCAAACCAAAAATCCAACCATCGCAGAGGAGGAGGAGGAGGAGGAGTTGGAGCGTCTCATAGCTCCTGGAGGTGGGCATAGCACCAGAGCACCTTTGTAGATAGCAAAAAACGTGTTGGCAAGACCTAGAACCTGTCTAGCCCTTTTGCCAATTACCTTCTCCCAAGAACCTTCTGATAAAAGCAGACCTTCAACCACAGTGACTTCTTCATGGTACTTTGCTGAAGAGAATTCTGTTCAGGATGTATTTTCCAGGGAAAAATAAAAAGTTGGACCATTCTTTTCATTAACATTTTACTGTATGTGTTCCCCTCCCAAATGTCTGTTTTGAAAAAATGTATCCATGTAGCTGATGCAACGTCACAGTCTGTATTTTACTTGGACAAAACAGTAGCTTTCCAATCCAAATAGAAATGAATTTACTATTACTAGTAATTCTTTTAATTAATTAATTACTGGTAATTAATGGCTAGTAATTAATTTACTGCTACTGAAGGAAGACAAGGAGATGTTTCTCTTTCCCCACTTGTTCCTCGACTGTCTAATGTTTCTATGGCTATTGATGATTCATGATTATCTTTGGTAAATCATTTGCAAAAGTACTAAAATCTCCCAGAAGGAGGCGTTTTGCAATGCTGCTGGCCTTCCAGTGGAATAACTATGATGCAAAAGTCGATCTGTTGGTGGATGAGAATTGAAGGAGGTGGTTACTGCAAACTAAGTAACATTCTTGACCTCAATTCTATGCCATAAGTCCGCACAATGCCATTGTCAATCTGCTCAAACTATCTGCGTATGGATTCTGCATGATCCTCATGATAGAGTTGAAAGCCTGATCTTTCACCTGTTAATATTTTCACATTCGTCCTTAAGTTTGACAAATTTTATACTGTAAAGTTGACTTAAGTACAGTTTGATGTCAATTCTTGTGGAAAGAGCTTTCTGCATGTAACATTAGACACATACAGTTAAACAACACAGCATAGTACAAAACTCACAAGAAAATGTTTTGGCACCAGCAGAAAGAAATCTCACCCTAACCATTTGTCATTTTAAACCATCTTATTGTAAGTTTTACCAGCTACTTCTAAATTTGTGCTTTATTTAAAGAAACAGAAATCCTAAGACTTGTCTAGCGTAGTGAAATATGTGTATATCAGTTTTAGGATAAATAGCTAAGTCTTATTACGCTGTGTTACTTAACTTGTATATATAGAGTATACATAAGAGTTTGCAGTAACCTGTTTCTCCAGGATTTCCAGTTTGAATGGATTTAAACTCAAACTGAGATTAAATGATTTAGAAGATTGCAGAATAAACTGAGTGTAAATTACAGGAAGCTCTATCAGATGGTGAAATAATTTTTAAAGAGTCTTTTGGTCCTTGGCTCAAATTCAATAAGTACTGTTTGTATACCAAGATATGTGAAATGTAAATGTTGTAGGTTATATTTCACTCTTGTAGCTATAAAAATGTAGAACAGAGATAGCTTGTACTACTGAGTTAACAAAAGTTATACTAAAGTATCCTGTTAAAGAAAAAAGTATACAGAGAGTTAAGCTCGTTGCTGTAACCCCTTTTGGATTGAAGTGTGCTGATTTTTTATATATGTATATTATATATATATTCTGCAAAAGTATATATATATAAAATGTATATATAAAATGGCCTAATGCAGACATCCATTGTATTGCAGTTATGAAATGAAGACATTTTGGAAAGAACATTGTATCATAGTTCATGAATTTGCAGTGGATCTTTGTTCCTTTTTACTGTGGTATTTTAGAAATGAGTCTCAAGTTTCAAATTAGATCTGCCAAGTTGGAGTTTTGCTGCTTCAGCTTTGCACTGGGTGTCCGAATAAACCAGTATGAATGTAGTATTTGCCCTGTGTGAAGCAGCTACACCCCAACAGATAGGAGGAAAAAAACTAGAAAGAACTATTTCAAGTTTATCTTTTTGTATATGAAAATAAACAGTAAATTACAAATAATTGCTTCTCTTGTTGGTGTGACGTTAAAAATTGTTATTTTATTGTCTTTGGCATCTAGCTGGAGTATTCCTTTTTTATAGAAGAATGTTTTGGTGTTTTAATGGCATCTCTGCTATCCAAATCCCTAACAAAATCCCTGCAGAGGCATAGCTGAGGCCTCTACTACCCATCATTGGCTAACTCCTCCAAAGGGAAGAGGGAATTAGCTGAGATCGCTGCGTTCTTTTAAGTGTGTTGCCTCTTGTAGCACTGTGGTAACACTCTTGTCATTCCCAGGGAAGAACTGTTCGCGCTGAGCGTTATGTGCAAGTTAAGCTCTATCAATACAAAGGCCAGCAACATAGCTGCAGCTGCCAGTGTTGGGGGGTTTAAGCTAAATCCCAGGACCTTGCAGTGAAGTGTCTGCCCTTCCTTTCCACCAGCTCTAGCAGGAGCAGAGCAGACAGCAAGGGACAGTGATTGCCTAAATGGTTCCAACCTGATTTACAAAAACTTGCCCACTGATACCTTAACAGTTGCAGGAAGTCGAAAGTTACGCTGAATGTACAGCTGCTATTAGAGCCGTGAACAGTATGAACCAGCATGCCCCTGCTCATGGTGTGCCCACTGCAAATGCACAGCCAGGTTCTTGGCTAGGACGGCTGGATATTTCCTCAGGCAAGGGAGGCTGTTAGCAAACACACAACATGCACAAGTGCTGCGGGGCTCACAGTCAGGGAAATAGTTTCAGCGTGAGGTACCTGCCATCAGGGCGAGCATCAGACCTGGGACCGACATGCAGCATCCATACACCATGGGTTTTGTTTTTTTTTTTTTTCCCCCTGCTTCAGCTGGGCACTGAACAAGATTCAGCGAGGCAGGGAGACTGGACCTGGAAAAAGATTAAACAAAAATTAAAAAGCTTGAACTCGCTGTACTCATAGCCACACATTGAACTCTGTAATCCCCACAACATGAGGCAAGAACATACCCTCAGCCACAAACTGAAGCATGGCTGGACCTCTCCGGGCAAGCAGCCTGCAGTGAAGTGATGGCATGGCAACGCAGCCCTCATGTTTTGGTGTATTCCATTGCTGAACTGATCCTTTTACTGTTGACGCTCTCGAGGGAGAAGACAGACACTCTCGAGGGTCCTGTTGCTGTTGACACTCTTCGAGGGCAGAGAGGCACTGCAGAGAGATCTAGACAAACTGGAGAGCTGGGCCATCACCAACCGCATGAAGTTTAACAAGGGCAAGTGCCGGATTTTGCACCTGGGGCACGGCAGCCCTGGATATACATACAGCCTGGGGAACGAGAGGCTGGAGAGCAGCCCTGCAGAGAGGGACCTGGGGGTTCTGGTCGACAGCAAGTTGAACATGAGCCAACAGCGTGCCCTGGCAGCCAAGAGGGCCAGCCGTGCCCTGGGGTGCATCAAGCACTGCACTGCAGCCGGTCGAGGGAAAGGATTCTCCTGCTCTGCTCTGCGCTGGTGCGGCCTCACCTCGAGTGCTGTGTGCAGTTTTGGCCACAGTACATTAAAGATATAAAGCTACAAGAGAATGTCCAGAGGAGGGCCACGAGCTTGGGAAAGGGTTTACAGGGGAAACCGTATGAGGAGCGGCTAAAGTCACTTGGTTTGTTCAGCCTGGAGGAGGCTGAGGGCAGCCTCATGGTGATCTGCAGCTTCCTCACAAGGGGAGGAGGAGGAAGGGCAGGTGCTGATCTCTTCTCTCTGGTGACCAACGATAGGACCTGAGGGAATGGCAGGAAGATGTGCCAGGGGAGGTTTAGGTTGGGTATTAGGAGAAGGTTCTTCACCCAGAGGGTGGTGGCGCACTGGAACAGGCTCCCAAGGAGGCAGTCACGGCGCCAAGCCTGGCGATATTCAAGAAGCACTTGGACAACGCCCTCAGAGATATGGTGTGAATTTGGGGTTGTCCTGTGCACGGACAGGAGTTGGACTTGGTGATTATCGAATCATAGAATTATTAAGGTTGGAAAAGACCTCTAAGATCATCAGGTCCAACTGTCAACCCACCACCACCATGTCCCCTAAACCATGTCCTGAAGCCCCACGTCTACACGTTTTTTGAACACCCCCAGGGCTGGTGACTCCACCACCTCTCTGGGCAGCCTGTTCCAGTGCCTGACCACTCTTTCAGTTCAGAATTTTTTCCTAATCTCCAATCTAAACCTCCCCTGGCGCAGCTTGAGGCCATTTCCTCTCATCCTATCGCTAGTGACTTGGGAGAAAAGACCGACCCCCACCTCACTACAAGCTCCTCTCAGGTAGCTGTAGGGAGCGATAAGGTCTCCCCTCAGCCTCCTCTTCTCCAGGCTAAACACCCCCAGCTCCCTCAGCCTCTCTTCATAAGACTTGCCCTCCACGTTGATCCTTCCTGAGTTGGAAGGATCCCTGCAGGTCCCTTCCAACTCAGGACGTTCTATGATTCTGTGATTCTTTTTTTCCACAAAAATGCCTCTCGCTTGGTGCTGGGTTGCAAACACTTAACAGCGGACACGCAGGAGGCCGATATGAACATTAGCAGGCACCTGTGAGGGAAAAACAGTAATACCCGGGCTGGTAGTTTAGCCGCCCTTCTCCCGGCGGTCCCTGTACCCCCGTGAGGGTGAGCCCCACGCCTTCGCTCGCCCTTTGTCACAGGGCTCGGGCAAATCCCGCTCCCTTCGCCCGCCGCCCGTCGTTTCCCCGCGGCGCCGCCGCGCCGAGGCGATGCCCCCACGGCAGCCCGGTGCCCCGCGCCGCCGCGGGCGGGCCGGCAGGGGGCGCTCCCGCTCCCTCCCCGCCCGCCGCCATGGCCGCCTTCCCCCGCCACCGCCGCTTCCTGGGCGGCTTCGTCTGCGGGGCGGCGGCGGGCGCCGCCGCGTCGTGCTGGGCTGCGTGGCGGCTCCTCCGCAGCCAGAGCCAGCCGGAGCCGGGGCCTGGGCGAGCCCTGCCGGAGGGTAAGAGCCGCGGGCAGAGGGCAGGCCCGGCGCGGCGGCAGCGTGGCTCCGCTTGGCGGGAGCGGCGGCGCCTCAGCGCGGCCCCGATGCCCGCAGACGCGCCCCCCCCCCCCCCCCCCCCAGCCCCTAAACCCGCTGCCTCCCCTCAGAGCAGCCTTCTCCCCGCTGCCTCCCCTCAGAGCAGCCTTCTCCCCGCTGCCTGCCCTCCCCTCACAGCCCCTAAACCCGCTGCCTCCCCTCAGAGCAGCCTTCTCCCCGCTGCCTGCCCTCCCCTCACAGCCCCTAAACCTGCTGCCTCCCCTCAGAGCAGCCTTCTCCCCACTGCCTGCCCTCCCCTCACAGCCCCTAAACCCGCTGCCTCCCCTCAGAGCAGCCTTCTCCCCGCTGCCTGCACCCTGGGGTGCCCAAAGCAGGCAGGGAGAGCGGGGAGTGCCCCGAGTACCTGCGCCGTGCTGAGAGGGGAGATTATTTGTGGATGCTGGGCTATAACTGGCATTAAAAACGCAGCTTCCCCTGCTCACACTGAACTGTTGGTGATGCGCGAGGAAAGTGGTTTCCTGTGGCTAGCACGATGGCTGCAAATGTCCCATGTTGCAGGGGGGAGCAGCGAGCAGTTGCCCTGCGTGATCTGGTAACGTCCTCATGATAAATACACACATCTCTAAGTATGTTTAGTTTTAAGCACACAGTTCAGGTCAGGCCGTAACTCAATTTCAACTGTTGCTTCCCCTGCGCTTCCCTGGGGAGATGAGGCCAGCACGAGTGGTGGCTGTTTGCTTTGGAATGCCCTGGCTCACTCGCCGTGGGGGCTGACGTGGGTGGGAGGCATGGGGAGGGGGCTGTTGGGGGGCACCAGAGCCTGCTAGGAATGAATGGTTTTCTCTGCAGCCTGAAGGCTTTAAAAGTATTGAAGTGTTGGAAAGCACAGGGAGAGAGGCTCTGAAAACGTGAGTTGCTGTTGACCACATGCCTGGAGGACGAGGAAGTCAGTCAGACGGATGTAAATATTCCTCCATGAGATAAAAATGTTCCTTGTAAAAAACAATAATCCCAAAGCGAAGCTTTCATTCATTCCACAGAGTGTAAGCGTTCCCAGTGAGGGCAGGACTCGTGCTTGTTTGAGAGGAGGAGTGCGATTTCCAGCTCTGAAGGGTGAAATGTGTGTGTTGATGTCCTGTGTCCATAATTCTTTGTTGCCTGATTTGTCCCTAAATATCTGACAGCTTTTCTTCTGAAGGCCAGCCCAGAGCAATTGCTAGGTAGATGTGTGTAGGCATTAGAGTGGATGAGTTAGTCCTAGAGCTAAGATCCTCATGTGAGGACATGATGAAAAGCACAGCTTTTTTGGTAGAAGGGCGTTTCACTGGATAGCTCTCTTCATATTTTTTTAGGGCTTAATTGTGGCAGTAACCTCAAGTAGTTCCCTATAACAGTATGTTTACGTCCACTGAGATGCTTGTCTTACTGTCTTGTTTCTGATCACATTTCATCTTTGGATGGGTTTCTGTTTGTTTTTCTCCTTAGAACCAGTAGAAGAGTTTCTGCTGGAAAAATATGGATTCCCTGAAGCTGGAACAGAGACCAGATGTTACACAAATCATGCACTGTCTTATGACCAGGCAAAACGGGTGCCTAGATGGGTGATTGAACATATTTCAAAACAGAAGACACTGGGTATGTAGGTATTTATTTTCTTACATTTATGGCACCCAGAATGGGCTTTGCAGTTCACAGAAGGTGGTTCCAGGAGCAGGCGAGGAAAAAAAGTCCTATAGTGATCTCTAGGTATGGATTTTTCCACCCATTCCCAATCCGACTGGAGGCAGCAGGCCTCTAGGTAGATTTCAGCTTTATGACAGTATTAAGGCTGTTGTTGACAGTGCTTTAAAAGAGATCTGTCACTGCAGGTTGGCAGGCCTCTTCAGTGTTCTTTCTGTTGTTGGGACTAATCTGGTATTGAGTGTACAGCATCTTGGGGCCTGCAAGACACACTTGGCCCAAGGGCTGAGTATGAAAGGGAGGAATGAAGAAAAGCTAGAGCTACCTTCCATGAGAAATTTCTGTTACGAATTTATGAAACAGTCTGTAAGCACCAGATCAATATAGCTGTGTCAGTGTAAACACTGTAAGTCATGTTGCAGGAGGGAAGCTTAACTTACCTCTTTCAAACATGAAAGGAGAGAAGATGAAAAGCTGAAAATTAAACTTTTCTTAACCTGATTCAGACCTGCAAAGTTCAGTGTTATTGCTCAAGCGCATAAAAATTGCTCTTGCTTCCTTAGCTTGTGTAGTTAGTTCTGTGGGCCAGTTTATGTCAGTTTACGTACTGCCCCATATGTGTGAATGCTTGTGGAGTCAGCGCCTTTAGTGGACAGACTGTTTCATCTACAGATGGTAAAGAGATTTGCTCAGAATGGGGAGAAAAGATGAATGTCCGTTTCTGAGATAAAAATGGAGCAAAAGGCATCAACAGTTGTAATTGTTCAAAGCTAGATAGGGCATACCTACTCACTGCAACCATTATTTACTCTGATGCAGTTCTATTGTATTTTCTGATGTGCATTATTTAATACTCTTTCTCCTGTTCTTTATGCAAGACAGAGGCTCAGTGATTTCTTTTGCTGTCAGTGGTGAATGAAATATAAGTGGTATACAGTCATTGTAAATTAAGTTTATAGCATTAGTTCAGTTTTTATAAGAAAAATTATTAGTAATGGAGGTAACTGAATGATTGTAAAGTTTTATGAATGCAGCAGCCCTCTAAATATATCTTAATCACTGTCTTCAAATTACCTTTCAAAATTAAAAGCGTGATCCTGAAAATATTTATAACCAACCCCTAAGTAGCATCGTTGATTCCACTTCTTTCTGAGAAGAACACAGTAATTTCTGGCTTACTTTCAAGTGGTCCTTAACAGCTGAATTGTTAAAATGTTTTCCAAATGATCAGATACAACTAACCTGCAAGATGAAATTAAGCATCTTGAGGCATTCAGCTCTGATTTATGTCTGATAGCTACTCTAACTGAGATTTGAGGTGGAACTGTGTTGTTCAGGGAAGGTCACAAAAACCTTTCACATACTAGAGTTTTGAAACCATGTGATGTAAAAAAAAATTATTGATAAGTAAGAATTTAAATGTTTAAAAAAACATGGTGGAAAGAAATTAGCTTTACATGTAAATGAGATGTACAAATCTGATTACAGAAGCAATTATCCATTTTTATCAAAGCAGTGAACAGAGAATAAATGAGGATGCAATGAGGATGCATTTTCCAGTTTTGAAATTTAATTGATAAATTACACTTTGTCTTAAATACCGAGATTAAATACGATTTTTTAAAAATAAGAATTGTTTTGCACGCTGATAAACTTGTCAGTGTTGCTTCCTAAGCATCAAACCTGTGTTAAAGTATCATGTCACATGCTTTACCGAAAAAACAAAAGAAAAATGAAGCTCTTTCCTTCTGCCTGCACTGCATAAAGATGCTCTGACCACCTCTCTGTTTTGTCATCATTTCCATGGACCTGTGCACAGATGGCCAGCAAAGAAGAGGAAATTGCTTACAGGCGCTGGCTTCCAAGAGGTGCATTATCCACAAGCGTACTAATTTTCCACCCCTTCCCTTCTTCCTTGTGGTCCTTGCATATTCTTGGGTTCTTCAGAGAGCTGCCAAGTGGAGAGCGGGTACCACACTTTCTTCTCCGTACAGAGCAGAAGGGAGCATAGGGTGCATATGCGCTCAGTCATAATGTTGACGTGACAAAAAAGCCAGAGTGCATGCAGTTTGTGTATGTATGCACAGTCAGCTCTAGAAGAAAGAATAATGTTAACAACTAGCAGTGATCACTGTTGAAAATTGCCCCTCACTTTGTATTGTAACAGGAAGTGCTTTATAAAGTGCCAAGTTTGAGGAAAATTCTCTCTGGTGTGTACAGGCCCTGATTCATGCTTAAATGAAAAGAGACTTTATAATGGTCTGGTCTTGTATATTGCATCTGTGAAATTATGCCTAAGATGATACCCTGAATTTTATAAAGAAAATTCAATATGCTGTAGATACTTTGAATTATATTGTCATTTGGGGAAAAAAAATTGTGGACAACAGTGATGGTGCTGTAAGCCAGTTATTTTCCAGCTCTGTTGACCCATTGCACTGTCAGCCCTTGCGCATGCCTCCGCTGCTTCTCAGGAGCACCTTCCATAACTATGGATGTTTTTGGGTCCCAGGCCATTCCCTAAGAAAGATGGTGTCTTACTGGAGGTTGTCAGTGCAAGAATAATTCATGCAAGTCTCTTCTGGCTATCACTTTTCCAAGGAAGCAGTCGGTGTTTGGGAGGAAAAGATCTCAAAGTTGCAGCCCACTCAGAGTAATTTCTTTTCCAAGGAGTTGACTGGGACTTTACACAGTGCAAGGACACAAATGTAGGTGTATGGCCCGTAAACCTGGGAAGAAGGCACAGGCTCCCCAGCAAAGACAGCAGCTTAGAGTGGGCTGCCATCTCTGCAACAGTTAAGTTAGCTCCCCCCACAACCCTTCCCCCAAAATGTTTTTGTCTACCAGAGACTTTAGGCCTAGTCATTTTTGTGCACAATTCCCAAATGTCTGGAAAGGCAGAAGGGAAATCTTGGAAAAGAACAGTAAAGCTCTACACTTATTTCTGTGCCCATGAAGAACAAACGACTTAAGACTTTCTCTTGAATGGGTTTATTATTTTAGCAAGTGTAACTTTATCAAGATACACCCAATCTGCTTCCAGACTAGGCTTGGAAAAAGAAGAAATACTTGTAGTGGCTCAAACATAAAAATGCAATTGCAGCTGGTGAAGATCTGTATGTCTTAATTGTCATAAGAAGTGAATCTGTACTGGTTTATATCTTTAGTAATATTGCCTTTAATACTAATCTGCATTTATGATAAGGCAAAAGTATTTTGGTTTTGTTTTTTCTCTATAGAACAGTAAGCATGCTAGAATTTCTAGTGTATAGTGGGGAAGATTTTAGAACTGGAGCACAGACATTTAAGCAGAATTATTCTTTTTTGTGGCTGAGGAGAAAAATACCCAATTTAGATTACTGTGTTGAATCCTTAAGCATGGGTCATTTGGCAAGATATGACAGAACCAGTTCTTTTGGTCTTGTTGTTATGATGGTTTAATGATAACCTAACAATTTAGTGTGTTATTCCTCAGGCAATGCAGATCGAAGGCACTGTAAATTCAGACCAGATCCTAACATCCCTCTAATGTTTAGTGCTGTCAATGAAGACTACCTTGGCAGCGGATGGTCACGAGGACACATGGCACCAGCGGGAGATAACAAATTTTCAACAGTAGGATTTTTTTCTTCTTTCTTTTTAACTTGTGTTTATCAGTCGGAAAGGGTCAAAAGACCCTTAAAAGTAATGTGTAATGTTCCTTTTGCAGTTTGTTTTGAGATGGAACATGATCTCATTATTGATGCACAGTCCTGGACTTGGAGGTACAAGGTCTATTCCTGACTGAGCACTGTAGGATGCTCTCACAGTCTGCTTCAGGCGTCTAAATCAGGTGCATCCTCTGGTGACATACCTCTCTTCATTAAATCACACCTAGATTAGCTTGTTTGGCAGAGGTGATGTGAGTATGTCTTGTACAGTACAGTGTTTAGCAAGTCTTCTCAACCTCTTGTATGTCACATCGTGTACCTGTAAAATGAAGGTGATAACCTTCACCAAACAAACCTCGAAAGTGTATTCCGAAGCTCAGTTAAAGGGAGACAGGGAATGATGACTTCATTCTGGCCAACAGGTGCTGAGATGTTTAAGGCTAGATTGGGCAAAGCAAAGATGCTGTTAAGTACTGTTCTTTATTGGCAAGGGGATTGCCTGGATGATTTAAAAGGCTTTTTCCTTTCTGGCAGTGCGTATGAGGTAAATTAGAACCATCTTTTGCCATAGTTCTTTCAGTCTATAAAATGTCTTCACCTGCCATTTATTTGAGCTATAAGAAAGGCATGCCCTAATGCCTTGGCTGACTAACAAAGCAGCCTTGGATTTATTGGATCCTCTTGTGAAATGTGCCTAATGCAGCAATTTGTCAATTAAGAAGCAGTTTGAATTTGTATTTCTGCCAGGTAGAATAGTATGCAGTGGGGCAGAGTGGCAGGGCAGTGGCACGTGGTGGATGAAAGAACCAGTCGTATTATTTCTCCTGGAAGTGTCTTTGTGGTTATTTATTTGTGATATCTGGGGGTTTTTTGCTGGTGAGCTACTTGTGCAGAGAGACCCGATACCTGACTTGAAATGCAGTGAGATGATACAATCTTTCAAATACATGACTATAATAATTTAATTTCACAGTTTAATTAGTGCAGGTAGTGTTTGCTCATTATCCTAAGGAGTTCTCTCAGCTCCTTCACTTCGAATAAGTAGTACGTGACAAATACTGGCAAGTACAGGACCTATGAAGGTTCTGGGTTAAGATCTTGGCAATTTTTTCTGCTATATTTCTCTACATATGCGTTGTTTTTTATTGCAGGATCCTTCGCATCTGGAGATATGTGGGCTTCAGTTCAGAGAGGTTTATGACACAATTAAAGATAAAATTAAGCAGCTATGTAGCTGTTTGACCATTACGGTCTCATAAATCATTTCATCGCCTGCATGTTATGTATTTGTAAAATATTGATGAATTTTTTTAATAAAACCTTTTCTTGTAAGGGAAAGAAGCAGCTAGACATTAGGCAGTCAAGTAATTGAAAAGCATGGATGAAAGCATTCTTCCCATTCAAAAAGAAGAGTAGCTAGTTGCTTCCAGAGACATTATAAAACTGACACTGGGTGACATGGTAATTCATGTGCCTCTAGAATTGGACATTCTCGTGCTATGTTTCTGTCAAAAAAAAAAACCAAAACAAAACCAGTAGATACCTTTTACAAGGTTTGCACCCCAGTTATGCAACTCTTAATCCAAAATAATTTTGTAGATGTTCTGACTCAGGTTTTGTCTGACCTTTTGTGTTGATAATGTTAAGACTAAGTTAGAAATGGATTCTGATCCACAAACCTCTTAAATATGTTTTCAGCTTGTAAATGTTTCAGTGAAATTGTATTATTTTCTTTCTCTATGCAGAGAGCTATGGCCGAAACGTTTTATCTGTCTAACATTGTGCCTCAGAATTATGAAAATAATGCTGGATTTTGGAACAGGTGAGAAATTACTTGTACATAAACTAAGTGAAAAATATCAGACGGTGGCATAAATCAAAAATGCTATATTTATAAAACTTCCTCACATCAAAGTATTCTAGAGCACTTTGTAGGCTATCAGTAGAGATGATAGTGACTTTCTCTGAAATGAAAAGCACCTCAGTCCTCACAGTGCAAAAACAGTATAACGACTACTTTAGTTCTTTATTCAATCAAACTGTAGAGGACATTTATTTAGAATAGGCAAAATTACTTCTTCTGGCTGATGTGAGTAAAGGTACCAGGCTTAACATCTCTGTCCTTAAGGAAAATTCAGTAGAAGCAAGGAAAGGGTTTAGATCGTTCTTTAACATCTCTTCCTCAAAAAAGTGCTTCCAGTGTGAGAGTATTCACATCTCTGTATGTGGACCTTGGCTCACTTGAATTGGAGAACTGAGTGCTCCCCACTGAGCCATGACCACTTCAGGTCTTAGGCGTTTCTTCGGGTGCTGGCTTCCAAGTAGCAGTCAGGCAGGTTCTCTGTCACTTCTGAATGCCAGCTGGATCGGCTTTTTGGTGAAGTGAGTGGTTGATAAATGTAAACTTTCTTCATGTAAGATTTTTATTCTTTCCTTCTTCTGAGCAGAGAAAAACTTTAATAAAAGTAGCATTCATCCGGTGCTTCTTGCGTAGGACTTACAGAATGTTAAGACTGAGAAACAGGATGGGAAAATATGAATTTCACAAGGTTCGCTCAAGGGAATATTAGCAGAATTATGTACAGTATTGTACTAAAAGTCTATCAAAAATGAATCATCGTTCAACTACACCCTGCCTTCCAGTTTTACAAGAATGCATATGAAATCATATGAGGCATTCAGTAAAGTTATACTGTTTTATAGACAAATAAAATGCTGTAACATTTTAAGAGATTTTTTTTATATTGTTTTGATACCTCAAGTATTTGAGCATAAAATTTCCTTATACCAAAGCTAGGCATTGGTACCAATTAAAGGTTGGAAACCCTCTTTATTTCCCTTCAGCAGGACCTCTGCCTAACCAGGAAATCATGGGGAGTGTTTGAAAATTTCCCCTGGCACTATCAGCCCCGCAATTTAAGCAGCTATTATCACTTTCTCCCAACCCCAGCACCCTATCCCCACAGTTTAAATAGACAAACAAGGTATTTGTGCCACTTGTTTTGTCAGTCACTTGTTTAATGATAAATAGTTTTAAGGATACCGTGTGTCACGTGTGTTGTATTCCTTCATGGCTTCAGTACTCTCTTCCTTTCTCTTTTTTTAATTGCTTCCTTCTTGAACTGTCTTCTGAGGTGCAGGTAGACGATACAGCTTAGTCAGTTTAACAATCTGTTGCTTTTTAAAGTGGTGTTCGCCCTCCACCTATGTGTTTTTGCTGCTTTCCCAGTTCCAGCTCTGGTAGTAGCCTGACTGTGGCGAGTCAATTCCATTTGCTAACCCAGTTAAGCTGATTCGCATTTTGTTTTCCTCGGTTATGCTTCTGCTAGATTAGAAAATTGCATCAACTGGTGAGATGAGTGCCAGAGCCAACACGGAAGGTAGAGTAGGACTGTTCAGCTGGGGCAAACAAGGGGAGCAGTAGGAAAGCGGAGAGCAGGACTGCTTCTTTCAGCAAGCTGTTAGATAGTAAGCTATTAGATTGGTTCGGTGGTGTGCTCGAACTGCACCTTAGTATTTATCCCTCATTCTCTTCCCACCAACATGCATGCTTCTTTCTTTCCTGATATTTAACTGTTGTTTTCTGTCTTGTTTTGAGTGTGATTTCATGGTCACCATAATCTGATCTCTGTCCCTACTGCCACCAAAAGCAGTTTGCTCCCTAGCTGCATTTATTCCCATTCTTTCCTTGTGCCAGGTGGTGTTTGTATTGCCATGCCATGAAACAGCCTGAGGAGCTGAGCTGCTTGGAAGCAAAGCTGACGACAGCAGGAAAAAAATGAGCTTGTGGTCAATGCTTTGGCGTATCACATGGCAGCTCACTATTACCAAAGAAGAAAGGGCTTATTCCTGCTAATTCTGATTTGTGTGAGCTGATTTAACTCACTAACCCAGCACAAAAAAAGGCTGGTTTTGTTCAGCGTTATTGACAGATGAAGAGTGCTAAAGGTGGCCCAAGGGAGAGGTATGAGGAACAGGGCTGAGACAGAGAAGGGGGTGAAACCTCCCCCTTTCAGTGGCAGCCAGATTAGCTGGGCTCATTTGCCTCATGTTCTGGTCTGTTCGTCCATTTGAGTGAAGTGCAACTCTGTCTTTAGTAAAGGACCAATGGGTGCTCACTGGATGTGATTGCTATAAATCTTGGGGTGTTAGATCTAAGACGGGCTATAATCTTTTGTTTTATGTAAAATAGGTATGATCCAGAAACCTTCTTATTTGGAGAAATGTTTTATGCTATAAACTGAGTCAATTAATTTAAAAAGCAAAGATAATGTTAGTATTTCTGGAGTTACTACTTTATTTTTGAACAGTTTTATATAAAAAAACAAGTAGACTTCATGGGAATGGCACGTAGAAACTTTCCGAAGTACTTTGAGGTACGGAAAGAGCTGTCTGTTGGAGGACGTTCATTCCTTGGGGAGGAATATACCAGTCCAGTAATGTGGTAAAACCTTTCAAAGTAAGAATGCCACAACCTGCTGTTTAAAACAAGTATGTTACTAATCCCAAGTGACCATCAACAGTATCTTTCTAGTGTCAAGTGTGGGAGTAAATAGAGAACTCAGATTTTCAGGACAGGTGGTAAGGCTACAGAAGCCATTTTCAAATGTGCACGATAACACGTGCCTACCTGTAAATAAGTGAACCTGGCACAAGCAGGAAGTATGACTTGGGCCTGTGTTTTACCTTCTTCGGGTTGTGAGTCAGTCACATGAGTTCGGAAAAATGCTGCCAAACTGTCAGCAGTTCATCTTGCCCTTCACAGTATATTTCAAAGATTATTATGTTAAGTTTTCCCAGCTGACTTTACCCTATCTGACAAATATGTTGCAGAATGGAAATGTATTGTCGGGAATTGACCGAGAGATTTGAGGATGTTTGGGTAGTTTCTGGACCTCTGACCTTGCCTCAAACAAATGATGATGGAAAGAAGAGTGTTACTTATCAGGTATGTATATATGTTGCTGGGTTAACAGTGCAGTGGTAATAATTTATTTATTTAAAATTGATATCATAGCTTGATTAAAAAAAAACCAACAAAAACCAAACATCTTAGTACATGCAAAATGTACGAAATGCCCAATACTAGTTGGGACAAGTTCAGCAGAGATGTTACATCTTGCCTACGCATGAAAAAGTATAATTTTAAAATAATTTGTTTTATATTCAGAGAGATCTATTAAATGTCTGTTCACAGTCTGCAGTAAAACTGTTTTCTGACTTCTAAGCAGAGGTTTAGTGGGTTTTGCTGATGTGTAGGCATCTATTCAATCATTTATTGATATATTTTAGAAACGGTGTGATACAAAGGTAATGTGGGTTTCTCAAAACTACGTAGGCTATTGGAATGCTTGTGCTCCATTAATTTCAAAAGCAGTTGTTTGCTGATATCCCATATGCATCACTTAGACGAGGCCTTGTAATTGAGATTCTGAGCATAGCAAAGTCAAGTGACAGACTTCATTCAGGTTCAGTAGGTTTTAGGTGAATGCAGTGTAATCACTGGTCCATGGTAGTGGTACCCCCTCTTCTTCTTTTGGTCCCCCGTTTTTATTACCCGCTTAAAATACTCTGCAGATTTAGGATTGATCATGCACAGTCTCTAGAAACTGTCACTGCTAGACAGATAGGAAAGGCTATCAAGTTGAGAGGTGAATTTATTATTGGTTATCCTGACTTATTCTTTTTGTAAGCATGTGTTTAGACATCTGTAGATCTGAGCGTAGTAAGATATTCAAGGGAGGGAATATTACCTTCTGCCCTTGCTGTAATGAGATTTTATTGCTGTTTTCAGTTGCTAGATGAAAGCTAGCATAATGCAAATAATAAATGCTGTATTTTGCTCCTCTTGAAAAAACACTTTTCCTTGAAAATAAGTACTCAGATCAACTGCAGCTTCAGCTCATGAGTGATTCAGCTGTCCAGCTAGTTCTCTGAGGAGCAGTGAGAAACACAAAAGAGAGAGATGTTCAGCTTTCACACTGGCTTGTTTAGCAGTAAGATTTAGGCACTATTTCTCCATTATAAATACACAGCTGATTTCCATTTGATTGAACTTGGAACTCAGTCGTGAAAGAATGTAGTTTTTCCTGTTTGCTTTTACATTTTTCTACTTTAAAAACTGTCCCTTTTGTCACCACCCACTCACGTCTGTAACCTTGACTGTGACGAAATCACGGCTTTGGTATTGGGTTTGTTGTTATTTTTTTTCCAGACAGTCATATGTTATGCATATGCAAATGCAGTAATAATAATTATTTTTTTTCATGTTCGGTGGCAGTCCCAAACTTCAGCTCTCACCACATCTTTGTGAGGAAGGTGACAACTGTGCTCATTTTCAAGTGGATAAATAAGCTGTGGTTAAGGGATATGACCAATGTCACGTGATAAGTTAGTGGCAAAGCCAGCTTAAGGCTGACAGTGGTTCCTTGCCACCCAAAGGGAGAGTGTTGACTTCGCTATTGCCCATTATATTTTCCAGTCCTTTCCCTTGTCTGCCAGCGCTGATGACTGTCAGATTCTTCCACAAGATGCTTAATTACCCAATGCAATAGAAAACCATCCATACTGGACTTTTTATTTGCTTACTGGGCTTGTTTTCTACTGCTGTAGAAAGATAGAGCAGCATACAGAGGAGTCCAGCACCTGCTGGTGCCAGCATGAGATATGTCCAAAAGAACATAGCTGGGAGCAGGGGGGAATGTTCCCTTTCAGCAGTGTCGAGCTGAGCGTTTGGCTTACTGTCATGCAGAATGGTACCATAAGAGTTCTCCAGGCTTGCACATAGCTTGCTGGTATTTGCCTCCTTGTAGCTGTCAGGATATTGCATTTATTTTTTTATCCCTAAAAATATATATTCTTCTTACATTGCAAAGAATTAAAAATCCTGAGCTGACTTGAACATTTTATAACTGAAAATGATTATCCAGGAGGCATTTGAATCATCTATCAATTGCATCTATCAACTGCTTCACTTTAATCTTGGTCATCTTTTTCTAGTTTTTCTCTAGAGAAAGTGTTTACTTAGAAGAGAAAGATTACGTTTTCTGAAAAATGATTTTGGCTCTCCATTTTGGTTTTGAAATGTAAATTTTAGTCTTCCACAGGTAAAAATAAGAGCAGGCACTGCATCTTACTGCTTTTATTCAAAGTAACTTGATACTAGGATACGGTGATGGAATAATAGTGGCACAAAATGTCCATGCTGCTTTGATTATCATATTGTTCTGTTGTTGTCTGCTGCCAAGATGTCTTCATCATCTTTGGGTTTGATGACAACTCTGGTCTTTTATGAATGTTTTATCAGTTTTGCTCTTAATATAAACTATGAAGTGAAGTTCAGTGTGAGACTGAAAATGGTGGAATGATGATACTCATGTTTTCATTTCACCATTTGGCCACATTCATAAATCCTTTTAGTTTCCTAGGGTGAGATTCATTATGTAAATTGATTTGTATTTAAGCTGTATTAAGTACAGATAATGCTGTCTACAGGTGGGAAAAGTAAAATGTTGATTTTGGGGTTTTTTTTTGTTTTGTTTTAAATTGTTGATTTGGGTCCTCTTTGGATACACTCCTAAGTGTAAGTAAATACGGGCTGTAAATTATTTCGTTATTTTGAAATCTCATTATGGTATAAGTTCTTGTGCTTGCCGTTGAAGTTGTCTTTTGGGGAGAGAGACTTCAGGGTGGAGTGGTATGTTGTTTTGTTGTTTTTTTTTTTTTTTTTCTTCTTACATCAACACAAACACTTTAGAAGAGGAAACACAACCTGTCAAAGCACTGGAGAGATGTTCTTTTCAAACTGATACCTTGGATATAATTGCAGTCACTGCCATTGATTTTGGCAGTCTGGGATTCTGCCCCTAAACCAAGAACGCTAAGAGTTGGCAGCTGAACGAGAAGGGAAGGTACCTGTTAGCTGTCTCTCGGAGTGAACTCTGCTAGGTTCAAACAAGTGACTTGGAAATGAAAGGCTTTTAGTCCCCATTGTTGGGGCTTATGAAGCTGATAAAGTGTCCTTTTGCTTTGTATGTGCTGTTTAAGGAGAAGTGCTGTAGTATACACAACAGTGCTGAAACTCACAACCTGTAATCTGGCAGTGTGACTGTTAAGGCTGAGCTCCTTTCTAATGTTTTTCTTCTCCTCTGAGACTAGAACTGTGGAAAAAAGAAAAC
This sequence comes from Morus bassanus, assembly GCA_031468815.1. Taxonomy (NCBI): domain Eukaryota; kingdom Metazoa; phylum Chordata; class Aves; order Suliformes; family Sulidae; genus Morus; species Morus bassanus. The sequence goes on along the minus strand of CM062567.1, from coordinate 7,070,223 downwards.
AGAAGTACTGCAGTGAAGGTATCTGCACGGATTTGTGTCAGCTCCTCTCTTCAATCTTAGTTTCCGTGTTTTTGGCTAAAGGAGTGGTGAAATATGTATCCATGGCTTTAGAGGCTGGTGTTTTTCTCATCAGACATCCAAAAAAGTTATTTTTAGATCACTATAGAGGAAAAACAGAGCATCGGTCATGGCATTGTTCCCAGTTCCTGCTTGGACTCTGGTACCATTTGCTGTTTAGTTCCAGAAAGGGAATTAACCTTGAACTCCTTAGATGCCAGCGTTGTTCTATCTATTGGCTGAACTTGTTGTATCCTCAGATATGTTCTGTCATTTCATCTGTCTCCAGTGGAGGCTTTTATTGCAAAGAGTAGATTGATGACCATGCTTGGTATCTGAAAAACATATTTTGAGAATATATGTAAAATAGAATGCCAACAGGAAAAATCTGTTCTGTGCCATTGGAGAGGCAGATGCAGGTTTTTCATCTTTGTCCAGATCAAATCAAAATGACATTGTCTTGTTTTATACGTTACTGTTCTCAGTGACTGTCACTTTAGTGACTTTCCTCTGTCAGCAGATTTAGAGTTTGAAATAAAAATTTTGCAATAATTTTACTGCGTCATGCGCAATGCTCCACCCTTCTTATTCCCAATGCCATCGTAGTAAATACTAATTTAAGAAGAACTGGCTATGGTAGGTGAACAAAAGTACAGTTTAGATAACACTGTATGTTGTTTGAAGATGACATTTTTCTATACTTTTTAGTGATATACTGGGTTCATCCTGGAATCATGTCTGCTGTTTAATTTTCAAAACTGACTGACTAAGATGGGCCAGACATGCACAATAACTGTACCAGAAGATACACTTATTTGTCATCTCCTTCTGTGGGAAATAAGTCCCTGGGAAACAAATTGTACCTCTCAAATATAAGATGGTGCTTTTTGGTTTTCCCCAGTCAACTTTCAGAATTAGTAGAGGTTTTGTCCTAGCCAAGTTACTATAGGGGAAGAAATCCTTGTTAAAGGAGGAAATAAACCTGAGGACTATTACTACTTGTTGGCTGCTCCAAATGATTTCAAGGCTACACAGGCACCTAACGGATCTAGGTCCATTATACACGTTCCATAAAACCTATGTTCAAAGAGCTAGATCTTAGATCAGCTGGTGTAAACGACTAGAGTTCTGTCAGCCCTAAATTTAGACATGATGTACAAATGAAAATAATAGGCACTGGTTTAAGGTTGGAGGAGAAGAGACACCAAAGGTGCAGGATAGATTTATGGGGCTGCTTTTATTTAGTACTTTACCCACCCCAAAGGTTCTTTTATTATAGGAAGAATGGTGATAGGGACTGCAGTGGATTCAGAGTTAAGTAACCTAAATGGATTCTGTGGAAGTAGTAGTCTGTCATCATGTAAGTACAGTATCATACTGTGTATACACACCCTCTTTATTAAAAAAAAAAAAAAAAGGGGTTGGGGTATCTGTCTTTTAATGCCATAACTATGTATTTAGGCACAGCTTTTCTTTTGCCATCTCTTCTTTTTTTTTTTTCTTTTTTTAATTAATTCTTTCTTTTTAGGATTGCCGAATGATTTCGCAATAGCGATCAGACCAGCCATGAGAAATTAAATTTTCCTGAAGTACACACATTTGCGTTTTGGAGTGCTTGGCTGTGCAGTGTTGTTGCAGATTGTTACTCTGATTTTTATCTGTAGTATTTTCTATTTTCTGTATTGCTAGGTTTGCCTTTGCACCCCTCAGTTCTCCTCAATGCCATCTGACAGAGTTCTCTCAAATATTGGGGAAAAAACACTATCAACAGAATCAGTGCTGCCTAACACAAATCTGGAAGGAACTGGAGTGAAGGCAATTAATACTGTCACAATGATCAACTAAATAGAATTACACTGATAGCAAAGGGAATTTTTTACGCTGTCAGACAGGCTGGTTCTATACAGAATTTAGTATCAAATTATAATAAAGCTCTGGATTGTTAAACCTGGGGTCATATCAGCAGGAATGATATTATCTATAGTAAAACATCTGATGGGCCTGGTCAGTATCATGCCTCAAGTTACAGCTAAAACAAAACAAATGCCTATTCAGAGAAAGCTACAGTCTTATTTTGGGTGACAAGACTGATGTTCTTCAATTCTGTCCATCAAGAAATGTGACAGAAGTCTTAATTTTGTTATTGCCAGACGTAGATGGAAGTATCAGTACATAGAGAATTGTGTGGATGCTTGTTTTCAGTCAATTCTGGTTTGCAGTATGGCTTTCTTCTAAACTCTGGTTATTATACAAAGAAAGACAGGGAAGAAACGGTTACTGGAGTGTAGAGGGAATTTCTGGAGCTATCATTTTAATGTATTTGATGATGGTACCCTCTGATGCAAGGACTCCTCAGTGTGTGCTGGCAGTTAAGTCATGATTGAATGTGATTTCTGTTTACCAGGTTTTAAGAGAATCTCAGATAATTGCCAAGCCAGAGCTGGCTCTTGCTGATGAAAGGCTAGTCCCTTCTCCTAATTCTTTTCGCAGTTGATTTTCATTTTCTAGTCACTAGGTGGCAAAATACTACTTTTAGATTCATGAGTCCTTTCTTTTAAAAATTATTCCTACCCTTTCAGAAGAAGATAATTTTCTTACCACTCTGGGAAGCTGTAACAAGTCCAGTATAAAAGGAAAGTATGATAACATTTGTGTTTGTTTTAAAATTTCTAATAAGAGTAACACTTCTGTTTTCTTCTAATATAATCTCAAGTGTTCTGCCATTACACCTTATATATTCCTTTTCTCCTGTTTATGTAAGAATGGAGTTTTCTTTCTCATAAACTCCAAACTGTCATTTTTAGGGACTGCTTTGCCTCATATTTATCTGGCTACCACCATGAAGGTGTTAGTTAATGCCATATGCTTAAACTTACCCTAGACGCCATTAGCAAATGTCTTCATTATTTATTGTGATACTTAAGCGCTCAACAAATATTATCAAATTTTTCCTTCCTCCAGTTTTAAAAACTACAGCTGAGAACAGTTTAGTGATTTGGCCAAAATCATGAGGAAAGCCAAGCTTAAGACTAATCCCCATCCAGTGACTTAGCTATGAGACTGAATTTATCAAAGCTCACGGAGTTCTCTCTTTTTAAGAAATCATATTGCTTCTGCCCTTATCTTTATCTGTCCCTGTGAGCTCTTCAAGTTTGTATAACTGCTTACCAACATGTTTGTTGTTTTAGCAATGTGTAAACATCTCTAAATGTCAGGAATTGCACACATTTTAATGGCCCATCCTCATGACAGCTGTCCACGTTTAATTGGGCATCGAGGAGTATAACAAATTTATACACACTTGTGGAATGTCAATAACAATGTCAATAATAATAAAAACCAATAAACACTATGCTGAAAATGACATTATCTTAATGTTGCGTTATTAGACGACACCAGTTCAGTTGTAGGGCTTCAGCCATCACCAGATCACCAAAGAAAAAAAGAGCAAAGCAAAAGTGAAAGGAAAAAGCAGCTGCAAAAAGTTAGGGCAATGAACATTTTTATGTTGAACTGATACAGACAGCAAAGAGAAATAGTACCTGAAATTTCACATTGGTTTCCCAAACAATGATGGGAAAGGAATATTTTTAATGCTATAAAAAGAAGTCTTTTAGCTTGAATGCTTTTTTCCTGTTATGAGGCTGTTGAAAATTTGAAAGATGAAGCAAAATTTTATAGGAATAGCAAAATGGAAATTTTCAAAGGATGACACAGAAATTTACCTTGTGGCCTATTATCAACAGGATGTGAAAGCACATGGGACAGACAACAGGCCACTGCTGTATTTTCTGCTTGTATTAGCGCATGGGATTTTCTTTGAATCACAGGTACTATTAAAAACTGTTGCTCTTTTCCAGCTGGGACACATAGCTGTTTCAGGCATTGATTGCTGAAAGATCATCTGCTGCCTGTGGTTAGACTAGCACAAATCAAAGTCAACATCTGTGCATGGATAATCTTAACCCATTTTCTGTTCTGTTACATTAGGAGCATATGCTATCTGCCTCTGTTAGGCATGCATTGAGATAAATGGGATGGTGCAGATCAGAGTAGTGATTCAGACTGCTGTAGTTAGGTAGGAAAATCCTCTAGGTGGCAATAGGAAATGAATTGTTGAGTTTGTTTTTCCTACCTATTACTTCTGTTGCAGACTTCCCTTCTGCAGAATCATGCTTTACTGCTTTCCCTGGCTGTGGAGCTGTGCGGGTGGCCAACTCTATGGAAACACTCATCTGTAGCTTCTGTATCTACTCCCATAAAAAAGCAAATTGTGGTATATTACAGAGCATAATGGTGGAAATACTATGGCATGCTCCAGAACTGCATTTCCTTTCTTAACAGACATCATTGGGTCACACTGGCTGCATAAATTATCGGTGATGCATCCTGGGCATGGTTCACATAAGCGTTAAACTGCAGAAAAAAAACCCATATATATTCTTTGTCATGCATATTTACTCTGTCAGAGAAATCAGGCCCCCTCCTTTGATGGTATTCTCCTTCAGCAGAATGAGCTGGGCATAGAACTTCTATGCCACATTTTGTGTAAGGAAGGGACGCTTGTGGACTCTGGCCGTTTGGCAGGCTGAAGTTTGCTTTAATCACTGTAACAATATTAGAACTCAGTGAAGTAATTACAGAAGTAGTTTACTGCTATTCAAAGGACTAGTATAAAGCCTGAGCACTACTTAAATTTTATTTAAGTCCTCAAAAGAGAGCTAACATGGAACTGAATGGGACATAAATTACATGTGTGGCCATTGCCTGTATAGAGTTGAGTTGTATTTAGAGCTACATTTCTCAAAAGGCTATCCCTTCCTTAATTTTGAACTAATTCTCTTTTTCCTTCTTTCCTTCGCTCCTTCATAGGGGCATATACTATGCATAAATGTGCATTATTTTGCATAGAATATATATATTTGCATAATATTACATAAGCACAGTATCTGTTTTCCTTAACGCCCACTTCAGGCATTCAGCATTTCCATTTCATACCTAACTAGTCTATGTGCAGCTCTATTCATTCCCCAGCCTTTCTATCCACCCACTCAGTCCTCAGACTCAATCCCCTGTTCCCTCTGCTCTCTCACTCAGCACGCATTCACCTGTTTGTTTTACATATGCCATACACCCCCTAATTGGAGATACTTGTAGCAGCTCCATCTGCGTGTTCACCCTTCCACTAGTCTTTTATACAACAGACAGAGAATGCTGGTATGTGTATGTGTGTGGGAGGTGTTGAGAAAGGGAGGGAGCCGAGCTAAGGAGGACCTGGTACTTATACATGTATTTATAGTGGGGAAAAAGTACGTGAAGAGTCCTGGAAAAGGCAGCGCAGGCCATACTGCCCAGGAATGCTGTAGGTCAGGAGAGTGTTAGCCCAGAGAGAATCTGGGGAACAGGGTTTAGTCTCACTACTGCCTTCTCTGAGGAGGCCAGAGCAGCTTCAGGGTGCAGTGCAGCTGTGCACAGCCTCTTCCTTCTCTTCCGCCCTGCCCTAGGAGGGTGCAGGAGGTGGGAATCCAGCGCAGGCTCTGCAAGCTCCCTGCTGCAGCGGGGAAAAGGAACTCCAGCCTTCTGCCTTCAACGGTGTCAGTCACTGCCTGCGCTTGGGTGAATATGGAAATGTGAAGCCCCTCCTGTCCCCCTCAGGGCTTTTCATGCTTCTTGGCTTCCTCCCTTTCACCACCAATACATTGCGTGTACTTCACGGTTTAAGTGCCACCCATCTCAGTTAGGTTGAACTCCCAACATCGTTCATTTTGTAATTCAGTTTTAACCCACCAGATGTAACAGTGTGTTGATGCGTAGTTTTTAGTATATTTTAAAATTACCTGTGCATCAGTCAGTTTTGATTATTTATACAGTTGATCCCGAGGAGCTGTAACTCTGGTTTCACCCACAGTGAATGCTAAATGCAAAGGGCTTTGACGCTCAGGAGCTCTAAATTCCCTATCAAGACATCTGTCATTGTTGAAAGGGAAAGTAGATTTGGCATATGGCATATATTTATTGCTTACCAGTTTCAGTGGCTGTTAGATGTCTAGGCAGAGCTTTATTTAGGAGAAGGTTCATGGCATAAGCAAGACAACTTTTGTTAAAAAACAGAAAACCAAACAACAAAAAAAAAAAAACAAAAAACAAAAAACCAACAAAAAAAACCCCACAACAAAAAAAGTTTACAGCAAAGCCGTTAAATAGCCTAGTGTAGGGAAGGGGAAGAAAATATTCTGTAACAGAGTAAAGAAATCTAAGAGCATGTTTGCCAGAGACAGTAGTAATGTTACTACTACGTTATTGTACAAAACATGAAAAAACTTTCTTTATCAGAGGTTTCCCTTTCTCCTAAAGGTAATTCCTCTGGTTTTGGTCTAACCAGTGTACTTAAAGATCGGACACTTTAAAAACTGGCAACAGAGGGGGAAGGCACACTTCAAGCACTGAAAGAATTCATAACTGAAATTAGTTAACTATTGGAATAGACTGACATGAACCTTAGTTCAGGAGCCACAGGCAAAGTTTAGTTTTAAAAACGTATTTGCTTCTACAGAAGTGCTGAATACTCTCGGAATAAAGCATATATAGGAAGTGTTTCTTTTTGATTGAGTTACACTGAATATATGAATGGATAAAGCATGTCTGAACTGATATACTGTATTAGTTTGTAAAATACTTTCAATTAATGTGATCGTTTGTGGCAGTGAAACAAATACCTGCTTTCTCTGGAATGGTATTTTAACTGTATCTAACAAAAGCTGTCAAAAAATCAAAACAAGCGGCCTTTGCTTTTACAGGTGTTGCAAATACTGGAAATAGTACCAAATTGCTGGATTTTATGTACAAAACAAGATGCCTTTGTAGTTTTTGCAAGGTGTCTGCATCTTTTTCTTTTGTTGCCATTAGGATAAAAGTACCAATTTTAGAAGGGTAGCTGTACCGAAGAGTTATGCAAAACTCCGATTCTCCATGTGTGAGCCTGTTATACTTTGTTAGCATGGCAGATTCAGTTCAGCAATACTGAAGAAAAAAAAGCCTCATACAGTGCATGCATGAGCATCACTTTTTGAATACTGGAGAGATTACATTTATCGTCAATAAGTATATTCCCCTGGACTTAGTCCTGACACAGGGTAGGGTGTCTATTGTATACATATGTTTGTGAGCTTTTAACAGATTTCATGTGAATTCAGAGTCTTGATCCTCCCCTCCTGGTGTTTCAGTTAAATTCCTGGTTCCTGGTCTGAGTGACACAGCAGGAAACCCAACATGTACAAGCTCTAAAGTTGAATCATAGCAAATTTATGGAAGAAATAGGTGCATTTTCTTTGGATAGACTTCCTTTCCAAGTTATTGAGTCACTGAATGTACTTCTTTATATCCACATCCCCTCAGAAAAATGCTTACTTAGGTAACATAGCTTTTACATACAGCCTGTGTATGGGTAAGAGAGATAGAAAAAATACCTGACAGAAGGTAGAGTTAGCGTTGATTTGAAATGCATATTAAAAAAAACATGATTTGGAACTGTCAGGTCAGGAACTTAGTGTAGAGCCACTGTTATTGAAAACAGCTTTCCAAGCATTAACAATGTGATGCTGTATGAGAAAGGAGCTCTACCATCCCTTCACGTCAGCTACACGTACAGATCTGCACCAGGATTAGGGAGCTGGGGTCTTGACCAATTCCCTGTTTCCAAATGCGTGTTTCGGATTTGGTTCCAGTTCAGTTTCAGCCATAACTGAAGTTGCATCTGCTTGGGAGATTTAAGTTGAGTTTGTTCTTCTACCAGAGCTCCTTGTCGCAGTTCTTTACAAATATTTAGGCAATTACTGACTAATCTTTGACCTTTTGTCTGCATCATTTTTAACAGTATAATGTAAAGTCAGTGATGTTATAGGAGAAAGGCAGAGAACCTTCTGGGAAAGTCTCCTACTAACAGTGGCCAAATGAGCCTGCAGTGAAGTGTTCTTTGCCCTGCTTTTCCTGTTTGGGAGAGAGATTCAGGCATCAAATAACTAGCTCATTCCTGACTAGCTATATAAGGAGCTGCAATGAAATGGTGCTGTGGTGGGTTGACCTTGGCTGGATGCTGGGTGCCCACCAAGCTGCTCTATCATTCCCCTCCTCAGCAGGACAGTGGCGGGGAGAAAATAAGATGGAAAAAAACTTGTGGGTCAAGATAAAGGCAGTTTAATAAAGCAAAAGCAAAGGCTGCGTGTGGAAGCAAAGGAAAAGAAATTATTTATTTCATCAACAGGCGATGTCCAGCCACTTCTTGGGAAGTAGGGCTTCAGTACGCATAGCGGTTGCTGTGGAAGACAAACGTCATAATAACGAATGCCCCCTGTCCTCCTTTCTCTTAGCTTTTATTGCTGAGCAGATGTCATATGGTATGGAGTAACCCTTTGGTCAGTTGGGGTCAGCTGTCCTGGCTGTGTCCCCTCCCAAGATCTTGCCCTCTCCCAGCCTACTGGTGAGGGGGGAATGTTGGAGAGACAGCCTTGATGCTGTGGGAGCACTGCTCAGCAGTAAAACACCTTTCTAGCTGTCAATACAAAGCACAGCACTACAAGGGCTGCTGTGGGGAAAATTAACTCCATCTCAGCGAGACCCAGTACAGGTGCTTTCCACCTCAGCTTCTAGTCTGATAATATTACACATCATTTTGATGTGTAGTTACATGCTGTGGCTCCTTTTTAGAGGTGGTAGGATTAGTCTCACGTCTTTCCCCACCCCACGCCCCCCCACGCCCCGCCCCAACTGATAAGACCTGTATTGGTAACATAACTTTTTTTTTGACAGGTAATTGGAAAGGATGATGTGGCTGTGCCATCCCACCTATACAAGGTGATCCTTGCCAGACGGAGCAGAAAGTCTACTGAGCCCTTGGTACTGGGCGCTTTTGTGGTGCCAAACGATCCCATAAGCTTCAGTCACCAGCTGACTGAGTTCCAAGTAAATATTGAAGATTTGGAAAAAATGTCAGGTTTAGTTTTCTTCCCCCAGGTGGACAGAACCAAAGATGTTAAAAATATCTGTGAGGTAGATACCTGTAAACTGATGGGCTTTAAGGAATTTACATTGTACATCACTGCTCGAAAGGTGCAGAGTGCCCGTACATTGCACCGGTTGGAGAAAGCTATGTCAGAGTTAAGGGAGGCAGGAATTGAGCCTGACGAATATCTTCTAAAGCTTCACAAGAAGAAGGAAGAAGAACTACTGCAGGAAAAACAAGTAGCAGCTGGAGAGGGGAAGGCCGGCTGAGCACTTGTTTGGGAAGACGTTTGGGGTTTTGTACTTTGAAAGGGGAGCTGAAGGCAAACGCAAAGACAAGGCTCTCTTTTTTGAACTGTGAAAACAATAAAACATTTGGAAGCTGATGGGTTTGGAATAACATTCATTCTTGTGTAACACGATGCACACACATGGTTCGCTGCAGTACTTAGATGAGGGAAACGAAAATGACCCCTTTCTGGCATGAATAGATTACTGGACCTCCAGAAAAGGCTTTGTGCTATTTTCCAAGCGAGACGTCAGACTTGGGGTTTGTATGGAATCCCTTCTAGGAATATTATAAAAATAGACAGTAGACACCTTGGGTGTATAACTGGAACATGTTTAAATGTAATTCTGCCTGCAAATGTCTTTCAGTGTGATGCTGTAGAAGCAATGGTACTTTCTGGGATTTTTAAAAATTAAAGTAACTTAGAAATATTTCATTTAACACTCTCTTATTAGAGACCTGTAAGACATAACCGGAATCCCTTACAGTCTTTCCTTAGTTGTGTTAACCAAACCAGATTGTCTCTTTACCTCTCCTGACCTTGTGTGCTTTGGATACTTTAGCATGTCAGTCGCCGTCAGCTGTTGTCATTTGCAGCGGACTTCTTCTATTCGTGTATAATTCTGCAATTTAAAAAAAAAAAAAAACAAACCACAATAGAAGCAGAGTTTACACAAGTTGCTACCAGTGTAGACTGGGTCTTCATAAATTAATGTCAGCTTAATATTTCACTCTCACCACTAAGTTTGGATAAACATGTTTTCTTGCATATTGCTTGATTTGAGAGGTGAGCACTGCTTTTTCTTTTTTCCCAGCATCAGTCTTTGGTCTGTAAACTTCGCAAGAGAACTTCTACTGAAAGCAGAAGATTGGCTAACACTGCATTTCCAGTTCTGTTTCAGCAGCAACTGAAGTTGCTCAGATTTGCGTCTGTTTGGGAGATTTAATGAATCTTTATTTCATTAGTTCTGTACTTTATCTCTGTATACATCTTGAATTTCAAACTTAAATTAGCGTGATTTGTATCCCTGAGATTTTTTGTCTGGAAAGAAAGAGTGAAAACTGGAAGTATTTAGATTTTTTTTTTTAATGGTAAGAATCTACATGAATTTGGAGTTGTGCCATAAAAACACCTTCAGGAGTTTTAACATGAGAGTTAATAGTTTCTGAGAAGGGTCATGTAGTGCCAGGCTGAATTGGGCTGTTTTCATAAAGGGTGAATCTGGAGCATTATTTGGGTGTTGTGAATCATGGGCTGGATGATCTAAAAACTGTATCATTTCCCTCATCTCAGTTCAGTTGCAGTATCCAAAAGCAGATCACTTTATAAAGCAGTTATGGTTCCCGTGACACTTTTGTGTTTGCCAAGAACATATTTACAAAATCCAGACATTTAAAACCAGAGAAATGTGACTAGCTAAGAACATCATAAAAGCTTATTGCCCACATAAATTAGAGAGAAATTGAGTGAAATCGTGACAAAACGTTTGCTCATTTCAATTTTAGCCCAGAATTTTGGTTGTTAATCCTATCAAATGTAACAAAACCGGTAAATCTTAAAGTAAGAAGCCACCTCTCCCTTTGCAGAACGTGGGAGATGTCATTGTGTGTTGCCTGGAATAACAAAGTGCCAGATACTACATGTGCCTCTCGATGGTCTTGCTTGTGCTTCCCTGGAGCCCAAGCAGCCTTTTGGCACTGCGACGGTGTCACCCTTTGGAAGAGGTACCTGGTCATTGCCCTTTGCATTGTCTTTCTCTTTTCCCCATTATTTGAATTATTTATGTTTTTTCATTCAGCCTTCCGCCTTCCTCCTCCTCTTGGTCCGGTCCTTTCAGCTGAGAGGTTACAGATCTCTCACGCAGCGTTCACACACACCTTCTGCGGACAGCTGAAACGGATCGCAGTGCTGCAGATACGTGTCCATCCGTAGCGAAAAACCTCTTCTGGGACAGCACCAGTTATACGCGAGGAACTCCAGGTATCTTCCCTTTCTGCTGACAGCTTGCCATTACGACAACAGCAGAAGCGCTGAGTGTGACTCTCCTGTGGGGGCTTGCTATGGAGACCAGCTGCTCCCTGACTCAGGACCTCCTCGGGCCTTACGTGGCCCTTGAATTCCTGCAAGCCCCAGTTACAAAGATATTCATGCCTCATGGCTTATCGCATAGACTAGACTCCCTATATAAATTTCACCTCTGTTTGAGCATGGTTGGTGTTCCTCAGCCTCCCCTTGGAGGGTGGGAGCAGGTGGTGAACGGTGAAACTGCTTCCAGCGCTGGTCTGTGCCGAAGAGTGCATTCACCTGCTCGTCTTCTGCTGGTTACCTCATCTGGAGTAACTGTGGAGTCTAGCATATAGCAAAACAAATGTGTTTTCTTTACAGTAGGAAATATAAAACAAGGAGTAGCAAGGGGGTGAGGCTTTACACACTTGTTTGAGCCACCTCCATAAGTAACGGCTTCAAGATCCTTCATGAGAACAGTGCCCTTATCCATGTCCATCTGTCATTCCTGTTACACACTTAATCACTTCCCTGCATGCATCTGTTGTGACAATACGAACCTCTGTGATGCAGCTAAGCAGCAGGAGTCTTGGAAATGGAGAAGTCTATCCTTTGTTCCTCCACTGTTTTAATGTTTGCTTTTAAAGCTAAGTAACAGAATTGCGAGGGAAGTCGATGACTAGGCTGTCCACAGCCTGATACAGTGATTTTCTGATATTCCCTTGACTGTCTACCCTTGATTGTTACTGCTAGTCTTGAATCAGGGTGTAAGTGATGGTCAATAGGAGGCAGATGGGAACGCAGGGAGAGAGCTGAGAGGGCTCTCAGCAGCTGCCTGTGCCCCGCTTCAAGCTGGGTGCTGCTTTGGGCTGCAGCCCACCGGCTCTGCTCCGTGCACTTTTGGTATTTGGCCTTTTGAGGGCAGACTGTTTCCGCAGTGTCAGCCTCGGCGGCCAAAAATGGTGGGGGATATGAATCAAATGTCTCTGGCCCAAAATAACTGTCTTTCTGCTTGTGATACTAAGATATCCATTTAAAATGAATTGTTGTTTTGAGCGTTGTATTGACAGCAGTGCAGAATGAAGCTAATGATTTTTGCTAGGTAAGGGTTTTGACACTAATGTTTGAAAGTGCCTTTAGATTGACCACCCAAATTGTGTATTTCCTCCAGAGACAATTTTGACTCCAGCTTCTTCATGAATCTCATTCTGGTTGAGGATATAACTCTGTACTGACATCTTGCAATGCTGTTGTTTTCAACTGTAAACACAACCGGGGGGGGGGGGGTGGTGTGTGTAAAGTGCTGCTTTTTATTTTTGTGTGGTTCAGAGCACCATTTTGCAATTTTCAGTTTGTCCTGTAGTAGTAAAATGGGCCTCATTAGCCAGTTGTGCTAAGCGCTGCACTAATCTGTGGAGAAACAGTCCCTGTCCTGAAAAAGTAGCATGTATTAGCTATGGCAGGCAACAACTGGAAGGGGAGAAGCCCAGAAATTTGAGGATTTCCTTCATCAAAGGGCTTCAGAGGTGCTGCAGCACCCAACTTTGAGTGTCCTTTCCGTCACTGGAATCACCTCCCTGACAGAGACACTTGGGTGTCCTGTAACATAAATGAAGGTGTCACCGAAATCGGGAATAAACCTCGTAACACTAATGTAGTGTTAAAAGGCAGGCATTCTTTATTCACGGTGCCGGGAACACAGGGGATATCTCCTCCTCAAGCGTGTTCTCCCTTGTACCAAAAATCACAGGGTTTTATACATACTTTCTGCTAAGTCTTACTACATTATTATCATAGAATACCAAATATTCATTCCTTCATTAATATTCATTACCTTTCAACCTGATTGGATTCTTTAAATATGATATCACCTTTAAAAATAATCATTGGTCATCTCCTCTAAGACCACTGACTAACCTAACTGATTACGTGATCTCCAAATCACGATGGGCTCCTGGGCAGCATCGCTGGTGCATAACACTTAAATCACTAGACACATTCTTTATTGTCTCAAAGTTCTAACAGAACATTCTTCACTATACCACTAAGTTAATCATTACTTTGAAACAATATAGATTCAGTTATGCTTCTATGATCACACAGCACACAGTATTCTACTTGTTCTAGTTAATTCCCTACCTACCACCTTGGTTACAGAGGCAAGTAGGTAACAAAACCCCGGATTTGTAGAAGCCACTAATCTGGGCAGCAGTGACTGCTGGAGGAGATGGGCACTGGGTTTCTCTGGGGGTTTTCAGTCATGAGCCTTCTTCTGGAATTGGCTGGACAAGCTAAACCTGTCATGGAAAACCATTAAATAGAGGTTACCTAAACCACCTGGTTTAGCGAGATGTCCAAGCAGACATGCTTTGACAGCCTGCTTTGATTTGGTTCATGGACTTGAAGCCTCTGTAGTGGAAACGTCCAGTACAAACCCTACCAAATTGGTCAGCTAGGACTGTGCTGTCCCCGGGGCTGCTCACCAGAGAAGCAGCCACGTCAGCCCTGGAGAATTTGAAGAAGGTCTCCTGCCTGCCAGGCACCCTCGTCATCTGTGCCAGTGAGTGGAATAGGCTGCTGAAATAGGGCAGCCTTGCTTCGGCTGTTTTGGTGGGAGGTCTCCAGGGTGAAGGAGCTCCAAAGATGCATCCCAGGTAGGGCCAGGCAGGTGGGTAAAGCACAGCTGCTTAAAGCTGGGAAGGCAGAGGAACAGGGAGGGGTTATTTTTGGTGGCAACTTGGCAGAAAAGTGGGGACCTCTGATACTGTAATGCCTGGGCCTCTTTACGTGTTTAACCCATGCCAGTGTGTGTGAAGAAAACCCCAAACCCTCCTGTGTCCATCCTGGTCCTGTGAGTTTGTTGCCTGGCCGTGAAGCTGTGGAGGAATTATATATAAACCCCAAACTGCTCTTGCTAGTAACCTGGCTCAGTGGGGAAGTAAGGAGCAATTTTGCTGTTATTTTTGAATTGTCTTCTCCTACAGTCACACGGGAAAAGCTTTTCTCACCATGCAGCAAAGGAAATGTAGGAAATGTTCCTTTTTTTTTTTTTTTTTTTTTTTTTATTCAGGTCCATCTAAACAGCTCCACCTACACAGTGGTGGTGTAGCCAGTTCTCACACGCTTCCTAATGGCCATCTGCCTGTGCAATTAATGGCTTGTTTGCTTTTGCCATAGCTTGGAAGAAAAGACCGAACAAGAGCTTTGAGTATTTGCTTAAAATATCTGATGTGTCTGTGTGGATGCTCTGGGATGGATGCTCACCGCTGACTCCCCAACTTACCCGTGTTATAAAATATTACAGAGCAACTGGCCTTTTCCATCGTGCCTTTCAAACAGGGCAGGTTTCCCACCTGCTGTGTGAAAAATTTAACAGCTGTGGCAACATAATATTCCCAAAATACTCACTTGCAAGAGCTGAACGCGAGGCTTTTGATGGTTTGAGAGGTACAATGGCTGGCGTCCCAGCTTCCCCGCCGGTGCATTCAGCGGGTGGGGAGAGAAGCAGAAAACAGGTCTAGAACAAAGTGCTTCCAACTCTGCTTAAGAAACAGTGTGGAGGTGTTTAGCAGATCGCAGAAGTAAATTTGGTTTCTGTCAAGAATAAATATTTCCCAAGACAAATAAAGTCCCGTGCAAGCTTTCCCGAGCAGCTCTCAGCAGGTGATGGGGCAGGGCTCAGCGTCGAGGGAGGATGGAGCCAAGGAGGGAATAGGAGCACCCGCCGAGCTGCCAGTGCTCAGCAACCTGAAGTCCTGTCCCATCTTTGTGTGGATGTGTCCATCTGGAGGAAGACCAGCCCGACTCCCTGCCAACCTCATTTTGCTCCCCTGCATTATGAAAAGTATGTGTTCCTCCCCCCACAGCTGGTTTGGGACCCAGCCGATGCTCTTTGGTGCTGCAGTGCCTCCAAAAGCAGGGTGGCCATGCCCGAGCCCCTGGGGAGCCACAATGGGACACAAAGCATGGTGAAATGAAACCATAGCTGGATGAGACAGCCTGGCTGTAAAAATGGGCTTCAGCTTGGATTTGATTACCAGAGTGTTGCAAAATGCAAGATAAGGTAAAACTAAAGGGTGTGAAAGTGAGGCGAGGAAGCTGACCTGACCGATGGCAGTGCTGGAGGGGAGGATGCCAAATCGTGTCCCTCAGCCATCAGCAGGTCCCTTGGGTTGAACCTGAGCTGCTTCAGTGGCAGCTGAAGCACCTTCTGCAGAACATCAGCCCTGCGATACCGCTCTGCGAGGTGTACGGGTAGGGTTATCACCCGTGCCTGTGCCTGTATATACATATGGTGGTCCCAAAAGGAGATGGGCAAGAAATGTAAGGCTTGCTGCAAGCACTGCATCTGTGATACAGGCAGTCTGTTTCCTTTCATCACAGGTGACTTCATTTTTCAGTTTCCTCCAGTTCTGGGTACTGAAGCTTCAGCCTTTGCCCATCTTTATCTTTGCCTACACCTCCACAGGCTGATTTTCATCATCTGCAAGGAGTCACCACTCCTCTCCCATTCCTGCAGAGGAGGGAAGGGGAGAGGACATAACCACTCTCCTGCTTATTTGTTTGGGACATAGTATTACGCCTAACTGAGCTCACCTCAAGCTGTGATGTGGAGCACCTGGAGCTCCAGAAAGAGGTGCTGGGATTCACCTAACTTGATTTAGCTGCTTGAAGACAACTGTATTGCTCTTCCTATTGCTATACTATTGCTAACTGTATTGTTATATTCTTAGTATATCAGACTGACTGTCGTTTTCAGTTGAGGGAAATCTAATCAGAAGATCCAGTAGGGCTCACTTAGAGCTCAGGAGCTCATGGCAAGAGATGTGCTGGCGACAGGGCTGCCTTTCCCTACTGCCACCCCCTGCCTGGGGGGACTTTGGAGCCCTGCAAATACCTGCCAGGGTTAAAGAACAAATAGAGTGATTACTTAGAGCATCTTAGCCTGGGTGACAATGTCTTAACCTTTCCTTTTTATCTTTGTCACAGGCATCCTGTAATGTCAAGCAAGTCTAACAGGGAAAAACTGTGCAAGGAGAAGCAGGAGCAGCGAAAGGTTGCAGCGAAATTGCCCCATCCTCCCTTGTCTCAGCTCCAGTCGTCAGGTGTTTTAATGTGTGGGGAGATTCCTGTGAGTGGGAATGCAAAATGTATGTTCATGTGGAGTTAGGATTGGCGTGTGACTGTGTGGGTGAGGAGTTTTGGCTCCAGGGTTATGTTTTCATTACATGAAATTTCTGCTGTAGCAAGTAGATTTCAGGAAAGAAATCGATGTTCCTGCCATCAGGATAAGTCCCCTTGGTAGCAGAGCGGCACCCTCGCCATCTCTGGACTTGCCTGTCCTGAGCCCTTGCCCGGAGTTAGGTGTCCAAGGCAGGCCGTGTCCTTCTTGCAAAAACCATGTATATGAAAAGCAGAGACCTGTATTGGAGATGCTGGAGGCCAATATTCAAACACCCCTGCACCCAATTTGCACCAGGGATTTGAACTCCAAGTTCCCACTACCAGGGGGGACAGTTCACCATGGGGGCGTAGGAGGAAGTGGGAAGTGAACTCTCCTGCTAAGGCGTTTCTACTGTCCCTAAATTGCTCAGGAGCTTTGGCTGCTGTTTGGCCAATGAGGGAGGAGGCAGTCCTCACTGCAGAGCTTATCAGTGGTGCAAGGTGCAAGCCTCTGCCCGGCAGAGGCTGTAAGTGCTCTGAAGATGTGGGTGAGACTGTGCAGGAGCATGTGTGGGGACTCCCACAGACCAGCACCCCTGGGACTGCAGGCATGAGTGGGAGCCCCAGGGAGGTCTGGGATTTCCCATGGCCTTAGGAGTCCTGAATTAAAACCAGAGACACTCCCATTATGTGTGATAAGACTTCAGGGACCTGAAGATTAAGCCAGGTGAGTTTTTTTTTTAATGCAAGATGTGCTAAGCATGTAAAATACGAAGTCCAGCCATTCCTACACTCTTGCATGCCGAGCTCTCCCCTGAGCATGACCTTCCTCAACCCCCTGGTCCTCCTCATCCCTATGATCCTCCTCACCTTCATCCCCACGTACTTTTTCAAAGCAACAACTTTGCTTTGTTCTCACCCCTTTGTAGTCCTCCCCCGTTGGAAGCTGCCATCACCAAAGCGAGCGCGTTGCTCTTACTAATAGCAAAGTAATCAATTTGAGTCTCTGTATACATTAGTAATGGCCATGTAATTCTAGTGCAAATTAGGTTTGGGCAGGCTGCGAAGCCCGAGACATCTTGTCTTCCTGAGCAGAGCTTGGATTTACTGTCCTCTGGGGAAGGCCACAGCAAAACACCGCCCTACCCCCTCGCAAATCCTCTCTTGATTGGATACAGTATGGTCGTCTGATTAAAATTGTGCAGTGGTTCAGAAAATGATTTTCAGCCAGTGCTTCAGAGTAAATTACTTTTTTTTTCCCCCCAAGACAACAAATTTTTACCTCAAGTACAGCTGGACACCGAAATGAGAAGCTCAAGAAAAGCAAGATGCTAGTGAGGTGAGGATGGAGAGGGGTCAGGAGAGCACCCGGCAGCAGTGACACCCTGCCGTGAGCCATCCCCAGCACACAATCATGTATCTCCCACGAGCCCAAAGCCTGTCACCCACTCCCATGGTGGTAGTCCCCACTTAACACCCAGATCCCTTTTCCCACTGAGTCAGGCCCCTGGCAAGGTTTGCTGGTGCTATGAGTAGGCAAGGAGCATCTCCTGCGGGCAAATATCCTGGTCCCCACCTCTGTACCCCCACGTGGGATGTCCCCTTCCCAACGTGCCTTGTCTGTGCCTGTCACCAAACCGCTTGGGGAGGTAGATGGGGAGAGGTGTCCCTCCTGCCACCTTTCCCTCTGCCCTGATGGCCACTGATGCCTCTGGGGCGAGGAAAGCCCCAGAGCTACATGCCCGCTGGTGTCAGCCATGAAGCATTTTCTAGTCCCAGGTGTTAAACCCACTTCATGCTGAACGATGACTGAAGGAAATGCAGTTTTTCCTCAATCCATGGAGCAGGGTGTCCTGTTTTCAACATGAGCATCTCAATGACATGTGGAGACATGTCTGTCCCTAGTGCCTGATCCTGCACTAGTGCGCTCATCCAAACAGTGCTGATGCTCTTCTGCACAGGGAGAGCTGCCCGCTCCCATCCATCCTGCAGTGAGGGCTTGGCAGGGAAGGATGCATCTTCCAAGATGAGTCCAAGATGAAGCTCCTATTTCTTGTGTTGCCCAAAGGAGGGTCAGGAGGTGTACCACACTGCCAGAGTTTCTAAAACAACATTTGCTTGCAGGAAGGTGTCTTTGGTTGTGACTGCAGTGATGGCAATGCTGTCCCAGTTTCAGCGTGTTCAAGCCTCAGGGAGGAATAAGATTTGAGCACACAGCAATCAGCTCTTCCTGGTGGCCTTTCGTGGACCTTGTGCCCATCTAACTGGTGCCCACCGGGTGCTGGGGGGTCTCCAGGCATTGGGCACTCAGCAGTGGGCCCACTGGGACCGAGCCTCACTCTAAGCAGCTCCCACCCCATGGCAGGGGGCTGTGTCTGTGTAAGGAGGTAGGATAAGGAATAATAATACAAAAAATAATCCATGTAAATGCTGCAACAAATGTGTGCCTGAGAAGGAGTGGTTGGTGGTGGGGAAAAGGGAGATGGGATTTTTTTAATTAGAGCTGGATAATTTATTGACTGCGCTCACATGTCAATGTATCTATGTGTCATTTGAAGTGTCTTTCAACAAGTGGTGTGGCATTGTTTATAGGTGGTCATACACTGAATTTACCATCTTTTTTTTTTTTTTCTGGAGGGACTGTGAAGCCTGGGGGAGTGGACAACAAGAGGCAGTAAAGCAGCTTTATGTACACTATATTTAAGACGTATGTTTACCTTCAAATAAATGTAAAACTGATTTCTTCCCTTTTGAGAAAAAAAATTTAAAAGCTAACTAGACGTCTGTCAATGGCAATGAGCTGCCTGACTCTTTAACAACCCTGGAAGTAGAAGAAAATTTGCATGTGGCGCAAACAAGTGGAGAATCTTTGTCACAACCGATACCAACTTCCCACCTTTGCGGCAACACAGGCTCTCTCCACTTCGTGTTTGCTCCACAAGAAGTAAGCAGTATGGGGGAGGGAAGGGCTGGTTATTAAATTAAGAAAATATGTTTCACAACATATTGGCACTGAGCTGGAAAGGAGCAGCTCGGTTGCCCACTCCCTCTCCTGGTCCCCGCAGGACCATTCCTCACCGGGGTTGATTAGTGCCTTTGTCTGTCCAGTTTGAAATGTCACATTTCCTGCTGCAATTAGAAGGAGCTTTTATCTGTGGGATGTATGTGTGTGTGTCTGAGGGGGTGTTTTCATTCCCTCCAGGTGAATGTTTTAGTAAGCAACGTCCAACACATAACACAAATACTTAAAAAGAAACATTTTACTATTACTAAAGACTGTTATTGCAGCTTTCACAACCTTTCAGAGATCCCTGGGAACTTGAAAGAAAGAGTGGGCTTATAAAAGAAAGCGTGATCTTGTTTTTAACTGGAGCACAGGAGAGAGGTGGTTTCAACATATTCAGTTCCCAAAAGGAGCTGCTCTTGCCCTTGCAGGGCTTGCCAACAGCAGCCTGCTGGAACTCAGCAGCAGTCATTGCTCAGCCCCTCCTGAGACCACCTCCGGGCAGCTGGCAGCAAAGGTCCACCACTTTTTGGTGGAGATAGGGCAAGAGATGCCAAAGAGCATGTGCCGCAGGTGAAATATTCCATGGTAATACACCAGCTCTGTGCCCTGCTCTGAGGGTGCTGAGCATCTTTTTGCTGGAGGGGATTGAGCTGAGACAGTGGGGCTGCCTGAGCTGGGCAGGGGCTTGGAGAACCTGCTTCTGGAGACTCCAAGGCAGCAGAAAGCATGCTAGGAAAATGCACGGTCAAAGGATAGGGCTTGGGTATGGGGCTGTCAGCATCCAGGCTGTGCAACATTTGGCACAGTTTCTATCACAGACTTGGCCCGTGCCATCTAGCACTCTTCTGAATGATGCCTGGACATGGGTAGGGTGATGACATGGGCCCAGGACATTTCTCCTTGAGAAATCTGGAAAAATGCAGCCAGTTTTGGAGGGAAGAGACACATTACTGCAAGCCACTCTGTATTGTTTGGAATAACCAGGCCTCACGCTATTTAATTTACTGCTACAGACATATCTAAACATGCCTTGAAGGTCATGAAAGAACAGTCCTGCTTGAGGATTTCATCCTAAATGTGAAGTCCTTCTGGTTCTGATTTGACAATGTATCTGCAAACATCAGATGAAATTTTCAGTTCTATTAGCTATCGAGAAGACCCACTCTTTATAATGGAGCAGAGTACAGCTCCAAATGAGCCAACACAGCAGAACAGAGGCCTTGACTATGATGTGTAATTTCACATGATTATGTGTTTTCTTCCTGCATCTTGTGTATGCATGAGAAGACAAGGTTCCTACCAAAATGACTTAAGAGTTTTCAGGTATGATCCTACAAACCCTTATCCACACAAGTAGTCTCATTTACTTCAAAGGGGGCTCTTCATAAAAAGGAAATTTGCCTCTTTAGAGTTGAGAAGGTAGAAAATGAAAACATTGAGTCAGTCACAGTGCACCACCTATATAATTCAGGGTATATATTTAACAACATAAGCACTAATATGTAGGGCTTGGTGGCCAAGACTTTAAAAATTAGAGCCCTAATATTAGCTCTCTTCAGCTATATTTGGGATGCAAGAAGCCCTGAGGCATCAGGATACAGAAGGAGATGCCTAACTTTAGGTATTTGAAGGGGTTGTTGAGCTTCAGGACATTATCCGGGCTGAAAGTTCAGTATTCTGTGACATGGAGGTCTGAGAAAGTGCTCTTGTTTTTACAATTACTGTACTCCAAGTTCCTTTTGTTCTTTGGGCATTGACACATTTAAGCACTTCTAACAGGGTAAAGTAGATCCGCACTCATGGTCAATTATGCTGGCTCTTTGGCCCACCTTACCATCTTCATGCTTTTTGTCTCCATCTCTGGCCAATGGTGCTACATCTCTCCCAAGCTGGCTGTCAGCTGCTGGCACCATCCTGGTTTGGGCCGTTGTAGTGGTGGCTTTAGCAGGCACTACAAAACAGGAGTGTAGGAACGGAGCAGGATCAACACATGGAGCCCCAGCTCGGGATGTCTGATGTTTGAGTCCTCGGAGCTCTCATCATCAAACATCTAATGTCATAATGGTGTCTTGCCGATAAAACTTCTTTGTCTTCTTCTGTTGTGTCATATGTCACAGGGTTGCCTAAACAGTCTGTTTCTTGGGAATAATTTGGCAATTACTCTGCTCATCTCTAGCCTTTCCATAGGATCAGCTGCATCATGAAGGTCAGGAACCATGTACGGTGAAAACCTATTCTGTGTTCAGGTTACATGCTGTTGGGCAAACGGGGAAGAGGTGCAGTTGCTGTAGGAGTGTCTGTGCTGCTGCTGCACATAGCCGGAGGACAGTGCCACATCCTCTGCTCGGTGATCCCCAGCTCAGTAAATGCCAAAATTTAAAGCCTTCCAAGAAGTCTTAAAAGCTACCTCGTACACTGAGATAAATATCTCACTTTATCTGACTTTCAGGAGGAATTCTGGGAGATCAGGTCCTCACTCTCCTCCCTCAGACACAAAATAATTAAAAGCCACCTTACATGGACTGCATTAGTTTGTCATTAGTCTTAGTGATAATGGAGACTGAAGTGGTTCTGCTATTGACCTGATATTTATTTTAAAATGTGCTTACAACCTAATTTTAAGCACTGACATATGAAAATCCTGCCCTTGGTTTTCAAAAGAAAGTCAAAGAAAAAGAGGATGAGGAAGAACATAATGAGAAAAGAAATTTGTGAGGAGGACTCATGACAAAGGGTGCAGATATCATGGGTCTACCAGCAATCATAACTCTCTTGCCTTATAGCCACTTCAGAGCACAGGAAGGAAGCTCAAAACGTAAAAGAAAATACTTTGTGTACAGATAAGCATCTTTTCTAAATCACTGTTATTTCACGTTACCTGACGTGTCCATATGTCCTACTACAGGTGTTCTGTGTGTCCTACTACATGTTTCCTCGCACCATAGGGGTGTGTGTTGCCTTTTCACTTTTGGAGTGGCTTTGCACAGATCTCAAACAAGGCAGCAGGCAACGGCCCAGGATGCTTGTGATTTGCAGGTAGTCCCCCTCCCACTTTCCCTCTAATTTACCATTTTTCATGTACTTCTTCCTCTTTCACTCTCATTTCACTTGTTCTTCCCTCATTCCATGGTGTTCTGGCACTGCCTCTGCCGTGCAGCTGACAAGGTTTTGTCCAAGACAGGGCTGATCCGCAGGGAAAAATGACTAGATTTTGAATATACAAAAGAAAAAGAATGAAGCCCAACATGTTAGTAAGGGGCAGGCTTTAATTACCTAGCCATTATTGGATTACTCCAGAGTAGAGGAAATCTGACTAATGCTATGTCTGTGCTTCTGGCATGCGACTGCTGTCAAATTCAATAAGGACTTATTAAACATCACAGAGGTGTGACTAAAGAAAATGATGAGCACAATGTGGAAAATAGCAATCATGGCCCTATTCTGTGTGCTATGAATTTCTAATCTGAGAGGGTGGGGAATGTCTGTGGGGGAAGAGAAGGAAGAAATTGTCGTATTTTG
Source organism: Morus bassanus (assembly GCA_031468815.1). Taxonomy (NCBI): domain Eukaryota; kingdom Metazoa; phylum Chordata; class Aves; order Suliformes; family Sulidae; genus Morus; species Morus bassanus. The sequence goes on along the minus strand of CM062567.1, from coordinate 7,047,186 downwards.
CCATCAAAGAAAATCAAAGTTAGGCTTCAGGGAAAGCCATCCTAATTATGAAGTGATGGGTGATCCTCTGGCCTAGGTGACCCCAGAGTGTGCTGAGTCTTTTCTCATGGCCTTCTTGGGTGTTGATCCCTGCTTCAGGCATGGATTATTCCCTTTACAGGAGACAGTCATTGACTGAAAAACTCAGGAATGGTTCCGAGAGGAGAGACCAGAGTGCAGATCTGTCCTCCTCTGTGTGGCCGGTACTATAGGCTGATGACAAACTTTGATGACACAAGAGAGTGCAAAGTGGCTGAAGATATCCGATGGGAGATCCAGGCTCCAAGAGAGGCAGAAATTCAGGTACACATCTCTGCCTGGTGCCTCCTGTCAGCTCATGACTCCTGCCAGCTCCCCGCCAGCTTTCTGGCTTCACCCTTCAGAGGTACATCTCCTGCTGAAGACACAGGGAGGTCCCCGATTTAGGCAGTCTGGGTCATCCTAGCATAGCAAGGCACCTCATACTTTTGCTGTCACTGTGCACATGTTAATCACCTAAGCAGCTCATCTGAATTGTGCTTGCAGCCTGCTGAGTCAAACTTTTCCGACATGTATTTTTATTTGGGAAGCAGCGCCAAAGACTGCTCTGGAAAGTCAGGGCCTGCTATGAAACATGCAATTATCTCCTTGGAAGAGGTATAATTGTGGAGTCAGATTTGCTGCTGATGTAAAAAGTGCCCAAACTGTGGTGACCCCATTGGGCCTGTGCCAGCCCATGCCAGTGGCAGTCAGCCCTGTCTTTGCATGTCTTCCCTCACATTACTGGCTCTGTCTTTAAAACAAAGACATAATTGTCAAGTGTTGGCCAGTTTTCGTGCATTAAACAATTAGAACAGCAAACACAGAGGATTTACATCACTTCTCCTTTCAATACCTAACGTCAGTACCTTCCTCCCAAATGAGTTTTTAAGAGCTGTTTTGTTTCAAACTGTGGCACAGCACCATTAACAGCTTTCCAGAACAACTCTATTACTTTTAAGTAGAGCATTAGAGGGCTGAGTACCATTTCTTTCAGGGATGCAATTAGGTAGGTGATGGAGCATGATGCCTGCACAGGTAATTGATCAAGTGCTGGTCAGCTACTGCCCCATATTAATAGAATGATCAATGGCGAGGATACAGATTTACTAAAATAAATGGAAATAAAGGAACAGCGGGGTCTGAACCGGGTGCTCGTTGGGTTTAACAGGCATTGCTGTGTGCTAATGAAGCCCTGAGAGAGAGAAGATCAAAGCTTGAGCTTAGCTTTCTGGTTACCTGCTTATCCCACCTCTGCTGCAGACCTGCCTCACCCAAACCTGCTTGATGCATGGACCACCTGGGAGAGAGTGGGGTTAGATATCACAGCGTGAGGATGTCCTGGTGGACTATCTAACCTGGATCCTCTGCAAGCTCTTCCAGGGAGGGAAGAAACCCTGACCTCTGCTGAGCAAGCCACACTGAACTCAATTTATAATCAGTGGAGAGATGTGTGTGCATCTAATCCTTTATGCACCCGTTTTGGGGTGGGATGAGTAACATTTTATGCTCCACTGTCTCTGGTGGCAAGATTTCCCTGTAAGCAATGCTACAAACTCTATTTGTGATGTACAGGGAAGTACCACTCATCAGATGCTCTTTGTGGACTTCCTAGGCAGGACTGCAAGTTTGCAGCACATCTGTAATGCAGGTTATAATTTTGAAGACAGAGGAACAGATAGACACAACTGTCTCAAGGTCAAATGTGGAGTCAATGAAACCCAGAAGTCCTGGCCCCATTGTGCAGGCTTAGCCACTTGATTAAATTATTGCACTGATTTTTTTCCCTTCTTTTCCTGTTGTAATGATATTATTGCCTGCTTAATAAACTGCATACATTAATGATCCATTAACATCTTCTAGAGAAATAAAATGAATTGGTAATTTCAATCTCTTGAAACTTTAACCAAAAACCTAGAAGCAAAACCTTAAAGACACAGATTTCAACATAATCAAAGTTCTCAAAGCCGTAACTCAACTGCTGTCTAATCTGTAGGTGCCCCAAGGGTCTAAGTTTCTTTTGGTCTACATTAATCCCCTCTTTTTGAGTTTACATTGAACAAGATATATTGCCCTAGCCTATAAAAAAAATCTCTATAGGAAAATGTTGTATTTTAGATGGTTTCATGCACAGCAACACAATTGATCTGGAACTGCCCTCATCGGCCGATGGATGACCAAGATGTGAAGAAGCCCAACAAGTCCCTCTTTTGCTGTATTATATCAGTGCTGATCAGTGACAGTTCACATCAAAATTGCCTAGTGGTGGGCTGTAAAACTGTAAAGATCCAAGAATCAGAAAAAAAACCCAAATTTCTTTCAACTAAAGCCAGGTAATGCATTGCACCTTGCTATAAGGATTAAGTGCACTGGCTGAATCATTAACATCACAGTGTCCACAGTAGGAACCTTATTTTAGATATTAGACTTTTCTGTCAACCATACACCGTAAGTATGACAGAGAATGGGAGAACAAGAGCATGAATCTCAGCTCTGGAAGGTATTTTCTTGTATGGCAGCAACTGTGTTTCTGTGATATTGCATGTATTTAGCTGAATTTTATAGGTGGAAAAGAAATGAATCAGGCACATGTAACATGAGGAAAAAAAGCTACATTAAACCATAGCTGAAATTTGTGGCTGAATCATGGGAACAGTTTATAGATCAGCAACACAAATTTCAGAGGTATGAGAGACATTCATTCAAATATTGTGCTTCCCTCTAAGAGAGTCTTGCTTGCAACCATTATAAATTGAATTATTTCTGATAAGGAAAAAATGGGAGGACATCTTCCCATCTTATTCATTTTGTACCATTTGTGAGAAATTTGAGCCCAACTCTTGCTTGGAGTTGTCCTGTACTTGTTATGGGGAACCAACACGACATTACACTCCTTTTCTTGTCTCAAGGCCTAAGTTTCTCTTATGACCAATTTAAGGGTTTTTAACTTTGGTGGAGTATCAAAAAAGAGATCTTAGCAGCAAGCTAAATGATGAAGTCCCTCATATGGTGTCTATTTAAGAGATCTTAAGGTTTCAGGATCTGATGTGTTCAGGGAAACAGTAAAGCAGAGTAGTTTCAACATCGATGTTATAAATCAAGAGCCATTAATGGAGGAAGCTAATACATTAGTGGAGATTCACAAAGCTTGAAACAGTCAGGGCTCCAGCCATGGACACTTCACTGTGGTCTCTTCCCACAGAGCTGTCCAGGGGAAGTGGTTGGGATGGAGAGGTTTCCTTCAGCTCTGTGAGAGTCTCGCATGGCTCTGGTCCAAACCAAAGCAGATATCTTCGATTTTGGTGCAGAGGACATGTCTGGAGGAGAAACAGAACATCTTTTTCTGCTGTTACCCGTGGCTATGGCCATGGCCTGTAGGAAATTCTGGCAACGTGTTTGGAGCAATGTGCTCCCAACAGAGAGAAGGACAAAGACTCACTGGGCTTTTCCAGCTTGGGTCTGCATGTGCTGCTGGTGGCTGGCTCAAAGCTCTAGCATGGAGGCAGACTGGAACTCTTTCTTTCTCCTGCTTTTCATATATGTTTCCCAACATTTTTCATGCTTATCCATATCATTTTGGATACAGTTCTGTTGTTTCATGAGCAGGGGGACTCTTGCAGCTTGCTATGAGGTTTCTAGTAATTGGGACTATTCTTGGCAGCCCTTTTGATGGTGCACTGGAAAATTAACGGTTCATATCCCTTACAATGAAATGTGAGATGAAAGGGTTAGCGCCCTGTGTCTTTCCATCTGAAAAACAGTCCCCGACTTTCAGCTTTGTGGAGAGAGACAAAACAAGCCTCTTGCTGGGCTGACCCCCCTTCAGACATCACTTGACAGTCTTTCTCCTGACTTGAGGAGTAGCCTGAGAAGGGAAAAAGATTTCTGAAGTGAAAAGTGCCCTGTGATGAGATACTGGAGCCAAAGACGCACAAACTGCTCCTGGACTCCCAGCCTGTGGATAAGAAACTCTAACTGACACTTATGAGTGAGTGGGGGAAAAATGCCTTAAACCCATGTGACACTTATATAACTTCAGGCCTGGGATGTTTTTCTTACAAAGAAAGGACGAGTATTGCCAGGGGCAGCTTTCATGATAAGAGCAAGCCAATAACCTCTGAAAATGGAGAGTTACTAAAACCGCAAGCCTTCAGGAGAAGCCAGGACGTTCCATATCAGGCTTGGGAGCTTGGGAAGCTGCTGATGGTTCCCAAAACTGGCATAAGCCAAAGACCTGAGATAAACAAGTGTTTTGGGTGATACAAGAGACAGGCAAGCAGAATTTCTTGGTGGGGGAAGATGCTGAAGAGTGCATCTGTTCATTTGTCTTCAAAATTATAACCTGCATTACAGGTGTCCTGCAAAAAGAAGGGGAGGAAGGTGCTGTGTGTTGAGAATGGGGACTGACACCCCACCTTTGGAGCAAAGGAGACCTCACTTTGCTTGGTGAGGTGGGCCCAAGGTAGTAATTTTTTCTGTGAGGTTCCTAAAACCAGCAGGTTCTCCTTATTCCTTGCAAGCCTTTTGGTCCCCTCCAAGAAGCAGAGAAAGAGAGCACAGGACTGGAGCAGATGACCTCCTGAGGTCCCTTCCCCCCTGAGTTTTCCTCTGAACCTATAAGGTTGGCATAAAGAAGTAGGTGCTTAGGGGTAACCATTAACACTACACCTTTGTAAATATAGAATATATGACAAGGACAAGGAAGGGAGATGGGGAGGATGATCACCATGGGCCACCTTTGAATGCAGAGCTGTACACAGGTCTTTTGCCAGGTGATCCTTAAGCTGCCATTTGATGGCCCGTAAGCTGATGCTGGTGGGGTAAGTCTGGCACGCTGCACTCAGGAGGTAACTGCCAGGCTGAGCCCCACCTTGTCCAGCCTAATTTAAACACTTTGGGACAGGTATTGACAATGGAGAGAGTTCAGACCAACCACCTACTTCAGACCTTTGCTCCCTTCCAAGTTTTGGAAGCGCGGTAGATGCCTCCAGAAGGGTGGCTTGGCACTTCGTACCCAGGTGTAGGCAGATACCTGCTCTGGAGTTTGTCTCCCTTCAGAGCTTTTCCCTTCCCCTCTGTCAAAACACAAATATTAGCACCATGTTTGGCTTCTGCATTCCTCATCAAACCATGTGCTGCAGCCCTTCATGCTTCCCTAGGAATGGTGGGCGCACAGTGCTTTTACAAGCAACCTTACCAGGGACCAGTCTTCAAACTCACCTGCCTGACTGCTCAGGTGATTGCTAAATCACTATTTATGTGCACTAGAGAGGTGTCTGGAGGCAAAACTTGTAGCTGCAGAAGCTAACAGACAGGCTGAAAAGGGATGGGCCTTTATGCTTTCAGAAGTGTGTCCCCTATAGATACTTCTCTGAGGTCTCATGTGCTGATATTTAACACTTGTGGGTCCCAACTTGCTCCAGGCAAAAAAAGACACCCCAGTGCAAAGAGACGATACAGGACTTGGGTGAGTCTCGCACAACCCGTGGGTCGTACTTCGAAGATACATTTCAATCTCAGCATTAGGGTCCTACATACATGCTTTCTGCTGTCTTGCAATTGCTTTCCTGCCCTATCTCTATGCATGCTGTCCTTTTTGCAAACCAATGCAAGGCAGCAGGAAAGCATGTATCGTGGGTGTCTCCTGCGCAGTGACAGCTCTCTTCCTTTGTGAGCTACACCCTGAAAAACTGAGGCTGCCTGACCCTGGCATCTACATTTGAATCACTCTCCTGTTCCTCCTCTAAATCCTCACCTGAGGTCAAGCTTTGAAAGAAAGGTCAGTTCTATTTGAAGGCTGTTCAGAGAGAGACTGAATCACTTAATGATGAGTCATGTGAAAATTAAATTGCTGCAAATGTTAATTTAACAACCTGAAAGTCTGGAGAGAGTTCCAGCCAGACTACAGGCTTTGTGCTAATGCAGCTGTGCTTCCGCTGGCCTGGAGGAGGTTTTGCAGCAGGTAAACATGGGGTGGGAGAGATGTCGCTATGCCAGAATTATCTTTTGTTCCCAGAGTCTGACTCATCGCAGGTATCTCTCAGGAGGGGAATCTCTGCAAAGAGCCTGTATCATCACCATGTCACTGTCTGGCAGCACTCCTGATTAGAGGCCCTGATTCTGGGCTGTTGAATTCTTTGTTATCAGCATCAGAGGTGCTGGACACAGCGCTGCTGGCTGACTTGCAGAGTGGCTGAACACTTCCAGCTCTCCTAATAAATCATTAACGATCACTGAAAACCAGAACAATCACTGAAGTGTACAAGGAAATAAGCAATTACCTCCTGCCCTAAAGGAGCAGATCCTGTTGAAAACGAGAAAAGTGTCTGGGGATAACAATATAACTAGAATAATTAAATGCTCTTTTATGTTTGTTAAATTCAGGTTTATATTCATAATTTTACCCTCCCCCCCACTCAAAGTAGGGAGTAATTAACTTTGAGGTGACGTTACTGGCATTGACTGACCTTCGCATTGTTTGCGTGCGCACAGTCATGACATTTTGCGCCTGCTTTGCATGGACGTGAACGACTGGAGTGAATGTAAGGAAAAGGAGAAATAGGATCTGTATTTGCCACATAGAGACAAAGGTCTTAAGGTTATGCAGCCAAGCGCACACAAGTGTGGAAATGCCAGAATTAAGGTTGTCTCTGTGGTGCTTGCAGCAGAACGTCAAATGGATGCTGAGTCCTGTACAAACTTTTAAGAGAAATCTGGCTAAAGATAGGTTTCTTATGAAAATATAGCCATGTCAGAGTGACATCAAGTGACATTTGAAATGCCTTTTATTTTCAGATTATGATTTAATGCAGAAATAGGATGACTTGCTTTGTCAAAAGTAGACTCCACTTGGAAAGCCTGAATTCTTTCTATCTTTAGAAGTGACCGCTAAACCTTGGGAGCTTTGTTTGCCCTTTGTCAAAAGGGAAGTTCTGGCTTGCTACATTTTGGGTGGATTTTTCATTCTTTTTTATTTTTTTAGTTGCCTCGCAGCTCAAAAAGCAGTCAGAAAATACTTTCAAATAAGATTTATTATATTACATGTCTACCTAATAAGGCAATTGCTATACTTTTCTTAATCATGTATATTACTTTATTTGTTTCAACACTGGTTCAGTCTGAATACATTTCTGGGCATCATGCTAGACCTCCAATTAATAAACAAGAGTTTAGGAGAACTTTAATGGGTAACATTTGTAATCAAATATTAAAAGAAACACAAGCCCAGCTTCCTTAAAGATTGTAAAACCATGTCTTCTTTATATATGTAAAGTTTGTCTTTATACATATAAATAACAAGAGGGCTTCATCAAAGCCCTATAGATTTCTTACCTCCTCATTTTTTACCTTTTCTGACTGCTCTGGACTACATTTAACTGTTATTATTTCATTTGGGAACTGTTAAATTGGTGCAGGTTAAACACAAGCAGTTCTAAACTTTGGCCCAGGAGGTGAACAATATTTCTGGAGTCTCTCCTGCCTGTTTTCCTTGTGGAAGCAGATTTATTTGCTCCAGAGCAGGCTGCGCTCGCAGTATTTCTGGCTGGAGTAGAAGTCCTGGGATTCCCATGGGGGAGACCGAACTTGACGTACTTTCAAGCCAAGAAATGTTCAAGACAAATAATTTGGACAAAGCTGGAAGGAAGTACTAAGACAGAACTGAAATTAGCCAAGGGTAGGGGAAGTGTAAATTTCTGAGGGATGAATTCTGCTCTTTTATTCAGCGTCATCTCTCTGCAAATAGCACCAGTAACGTTTGTGCAGGGCAGGTGTGCTGGAGACAACTAAAATTTAAAATGTTTAATTTGCTTAAGAAGGAAAACAGGAAGGAACAAAGTTTCTGAGTGTAAACAGAGATTTCATGTCTGTCAGGCTGATTTTGTCCCAGAGAAAAAAAAAATCAGATAAAGAGAACCTATGGGATAAAATATCAAAACCAGAGAAGTAGATTTTTCCAGGCTCAACCAGTCTATTGATTTCCTTTCAGCAACATGTAGCTCATTTGCCACATTGCCAGCTACTATGGATTTATTGTACGTTGATGTTTGACTTGGTGCTCCCAGTACCAGTGACAAGACAGAGCAGAGTTTGGTTTTCATTACGAGGACTCACCCCAGATAAAGGCCAGCTCCTGTGGCTGAGGTGAAAGTATGAGAAAGTCCAGCTTTCCTGAAACCTAAATTCTCATCACTTAGGGAAAAAGGAAATAAAAATAAATTAGAAAAGAAAAAAATTAAATGCATGCAGTCTCAGCAATTAGATCTTGATTCTTCAGGGTCCTCCTCAGTGTGGTTTGGAGGGGTGGGATGGGGAGGCAGGTGTTGGCAGTAGGGTTGGGAACATCAGCCCTGGAAGGACCATCATGGGAATGCACGAGTGCTGGGTGCGGTATGCATCATCCCAGATTTATCTGGCAGCAGGCGTACCTCCCCACAGGACTCTGATTTATTCACACAGATGAAGGCTTAGCTGGCTTGTGCAGGCTGAGGAAGAGGATGAGGGACAGGCCAATGGCAGCAGGCAGCACTGCCGTCCTTGCAACACCCACATGGCCCATGAGTCGGGGGGGGCCCCACCACTGGCCCCCCAGGGATGCAGCACAGCCTGAGTCACGTAGCAACACACAAAGCATCCGGCACCCAGTGCTGTGGTCACTTGTTTGTTTGTTTGTTATTGACGTTGCTACTTTCTTCTTTTCAATTGAATGGAGTTTTATTTATTCATTCATTTATTTATTTATTTATTTACTTATTTATTTGTTTGTTTGTTTGTTTGTTTTTATTGGATCTTGCTGAGCCTTTGTAAGAGAAGGGAAATGTATGGGGGAGGAGCGAGGTGGAGGTTATGGCACGGCTGTTGTTAAAGATGGGTCTAATCGCCCAGAGATTTGATAAATAATTCTGTTTCATTTAAGCCTCGGGAGCTTCTAATCGAATTGCATCGCTGCTGGTTCTGCTGCTTTCTTCCAGGCCAGAGAGAGGGAAGAAATAATTCTGACAGAAGACCCCAACCTTTGCTACAACCAGCTGTGAATGGAGGCTTTCCAAGGCTAAGCGAGCCGGGTGAAGTCGAAGGGAAGCATGTTCTCTCTAATAGCCCTTTCCCCTGGAGAGCCGAGGGGATGGATGCCGCAGCCAAGGCGCTGTCTGAAGAAGCCTGGGCAGCTGGTGAGGTTATCACAGGTACCAAGGCAGCCAAACACACCGGAGGGGATGTAGAGCGGCAGCTTTGCTTTGCTTTGCTCAGTGGCAAAGCAGATAGCACATGGTCCCCAAAAAAAGTCACCCCAAAGCCAAATACCAGCTTTTGTATTTCCTTCCATTGGCTCATAAGTAAAATATGCCTTGAAGCTGCTGACATTGGTGTGTTGTCACATGGATAGGGCAATAATAGCCCATCCTAGAGCAATGAGGGCTACAGAATATCTGATTTTAATAGTACTGCTCTTTTAAAGGGAAAAGCAGAGTTTTCAACCAAAACACTGACTTTTTAAAGGTTTTCTTCTTTACGTGGGTTAAAACTGGGCTCTGCGTCCCAGAAGTTGCACCTGTCTTGCTGCAATATTTTGAAAATACCTGGGGCGTCAGGCTTGGAAAGCAAAGCTTGGAAAGCAAAGCTTGGAGAAGGCTGCTAATGACCTGGAACATGACTGGTATTTATCCTCACTGAATTGGCAGTAAATCTGAAAGGGATAACTTCATCTTGATTTTGGTACAAATTCTTTAGATTTCTAGCTCCACAACCTCAGGGTTAGATTCCTGCTGTGCAGACTGTGCACACATCTTTTTTGCACAGCTCTGCTCAGGTGAGAAGGAGCAAGAGAGACATGGAGTGGTCCCAGAAGCAGATGCTGCTGCACAGCAGCCTTTGTCTCTTCTGCTCATGCCACTCAGCATACTTCTCTTGCTGTTACTACTGAGAAGTGGCTCAGATGTAGCCAGGAGCAAAGCAGGCTGCAAGGGGTATAAGCTAATCCAGAAAAAGGCATCCTTATTTTGGGTTAAAAAAAAAAAGGAAAGAAAAGTCTGCAGAGGGATTTAACTCTAGAGGGATCATACACCTAAAAAATGTCCCTGTTTGAGTCAAACCTTCAAAATCTGGTAAAACTGGACACAGTGAAAGGAATGATGTGGGAAATGCAGAGGGGACGTGTAGGATAGGGGACAGATTTGCAGAGACAAGAGTGCACAGTAGAGGGACAAGGAAACCCAGTGAGGTGCTGAAAGCATGCGTGACAAAGCAAATTCAGTGTGGCTGGGGGAACAGTGCACGCTATATGCCTTTTGGGGCACAGGAAGGAAAACCTGCAGAAATTACAGCACACGGCATGTTTTTCTGAGGTCAGCTTTTGGCGAGCATCAGTGGGGTCAGAATCAGCCCTGTGGCCCAAGATGGGCACAAGAGGGGGTCCAAAGATGCAGCAGCAGAGACCCATGGTGGCACATGCCTGCTGTGAAGCACCTGCAGAGGCTGAGCTGGAAATACCCGTCCCATCCATGGAGATAAGATGGAGCAGAAGTAATTCTGGTGGGTCATCTGAGTTGCCCTGGGAGCACACCATCACAAAAACTACTGTTCAGGTCACCATAACAAATGCTATCCCATTACGGGAGGGCTGTCGCTGGCAGAGGAAGGGTGCCCAGAGCCAAAACTGAGGCACAGTTGTGTATGAATATGGGTAAAGCTTGCACCGAACCAGCCAAGGGCTTACAATGAGTTCCATCCCCTCAGACTCATTTTGAGGGATGTGTTTTTCTCTGTTTAGACTAAAGACCAGGCAACTTAAAAGCAACCCTGTCCCATGCAGCTCCACAGACAGCTGTCTTCTGCAATCAGATCAGGACACAAAAGCCTGCATCCAAACTGCGATGCATGGGCTTTTTAAGATGCCACGTGAGAGCAGGCACTTGCCTTCGGGAACAGGGTGAGGAGTGGGATGACTTTTATTTTAGCAAGGTCAGAGATAAGAAGAGACCCTGGAGATCATCTGATGTGCCCTTCTGCACGGTGAAGGAAAGTCATGAGAACGTGCCCAGTGATTCCTGCAGCCATCCCAGGCTTTTGGCGTGAGATGATGGGCACCAGCAGCAACATTTAAAATTATGTGCCCCCTCCCCAAGTGTGCATCTACCCATAGCCAAAGGAAATAAGAGCTGAAAGCAGATTTCGGAAGAATAATACTGTAATTACAATTATCACACTAGAGCTGTATTGCCCACATGGATGTGCTTGGGGGTGTGTGTGTCATTTGGGGGGGGATTGAGGACATGCTCATGCAGTATTGACCCCATCATTATCCTGCCATTGATTTTTTAAAGGAAGCATTTAATTAAAATCCCATTTAGTCTTGCTAAGCAGGAGCTTATAATATTCAACTGATTAAGAGAAGATAAGGCTTCAGAAACTTCACGTGTCACCAGACTAACTGCTGAAGTTTGTGCTAGGACATAAATCCTCATGGAAATCTGGCTTACTTGGATTAAATGGTACAATATGCAGCCCGACTTTTTATTTCCCTGACATCTCGTGGACCCCGCAGCCTTAAGCCGGGCACTAGGGAGCAGCACGCAGAAACTGGAGAGATTTGATGCCTCAGTGTGGCACCAGGAAAGCTGATGGGCAGAGAGCTCCCTAGGCTGGCTCAGAGGGAGCAGGGAAAAAAGCACTATGTCTTCAATTCTGCCCTTTGCCAAGAATTACGGGTCTTCCAGCAGGTGTTCCTGTGCACTCAGGCTTTGTAAGCTATAATTAAGGAACTGCTGAACGGCAATTTTAAATAACCACATTTTCAATGTAGCTCTCTGAAGTTGGAATTAGTGGTAATTCTTGTGTGGATTTAACCACTTATATAAACATCATGCCTTCTGTGTAAGGAAGCCCTGAATCAGACTGTTTTCAAGTGTTTGGACCTACATTATCAGAGGATCTCCAGGCTGGACTATCATAAGCACTGACCATTTATTCTGGTGCCTGTACAGAGTCTCTTTAAAAAAATGCAGTCCTAGTCATACCTGCTGAATTTCCCCAAGAATAATCTGCTTATAAATATCCCCTGAGGTCAAATATGCCAACCATACGTAGCCTTCAATTTGAAGCTAAATTTACTTTCCTTTCTTGTATGTCAGAGTATCTGAATTACTGAAACAATCATGGAGCTGGATGATTAGTGCAGCACATATGCCCATATTTTAGTTGCAGTTAAGCTAGTTTCATAAAGGAAGTCACTCTTTCTGAAGCACAGCCCCCAGTTTATTTAATGAAACCAAACACTTTATTTCCAGAAAAATGAGACTGCAAATACGATCATTATAATCCAGTTCCGGAAGAACTAAGACAAAGATCACTCCAGGAATTCATTAAATACTTTATGTGTCAAGATGACCTTTAAGGTTTGCTAGTTAGCTACATTTTCAAATTTTTAGGCCTTTTTTTACAGACCCTCAGAGTGAACAAAGAAGCACTGATCATACTTGTTGCTTAGCAAATGGGGAATTTTCTGACCATTTTATGTCTACATATTTTATTGTGCATGAAGTTAACAGTCATGGGCTGCAGATTCCAAGAGAAATATGGTGCACTGGAAATGCAAATCTTGTGAGCTCTTCTTCTTCCACAAAGGAGTAAGAGTTATTTCAAACAAAGCAGCAGGGATTGCATCTGCCATCCAGACCCCTTGAAAAAGCATGTACCACATCTTCGCCCCCTTCCACCCAAAGACAGAGAATTTTTCTAACCAGGGAACCAACCTGCCCCAAATCTGGCATCATCCTTGGGGTTGCTTCTGAATGGAGTCTGGCCCCATGTCCTCTTTCCCCAAAAACCTAAACCATTTTGAAAATTAATTAGGTTTAACTGAGAAGGACTGTGCTGAAGTCTTTATTACATTCTGCTGGCTTCCAGGAGAGTTAGTTATTGTAAAATTGAGTACTTTAGGCAACTGGATTCTAGGTTAAATACAGGAGCCCGAGTTAGGTGAGCAAGCCAAGGACAGGATTTGCAGAAACAAAGCTGTTGCACAGGGCAGCCACCCACCAGGAGGGAGAAGATTGCTGTGCTCCAGCCTACTTTGTCTGGGTAAAAGCTCTGGCACCTGCTGAAACTAGTGACCAAAATGCTGGCTTATGGCATGGTAGCTCCTGTGATGTAGGAGACCCAGTACAAAGTAAAGGTTGCTGCTCGATCTCATGCCTGCTGGGGACAGTGGAAGTTCAGTTCTTCAGGACAGACCAACTCTACCCCATAGCAGGTCTCAGCCCTGCATTTTCAGCGGTAAGAAAATTGGATTTTACCCACAGAGCTGGCAAGTCACGAGACAATGCATTAAGCATGACCTAATGCTCCTCAGGTCCTCAATAACCGTCTCAGCTCATGATTCCCACATGCCTCCCCAGGCCAATGCTTGGCCAGCAGATAAGGAGAGACAATTATTATTTACTTGTCGGGGATGGGAAATGGTAGGGTGCAGGGTGGCTTTGCCCATGATTACACAGGAAGGCTGGGGCAGAGCAGGAAACCTGTCCTACCTACCCCTCTTACTCACTCCCATCATATTTTTTCTGCAACTGAGACTTCTGCTGTTGGAGAGAAAGGGTCTGATTGACAGCACCAAGGGGTGAGAGCTTGTCTTCCCCTGCAAAACAGGTACGTCCCTCTTAGGAAAGGGCCACCTGCTAAGTTGTCAGCCTCTCTGCTATGGCTATTAATAATCACTTCCCGTGATTTTCATAGCTTTCTGATGCGGACACTTGACCTCTTGTAATTGTGTTCAGATTCCCCACTCAGGTTACACAGGATATCCAGCAACCGTGGCGCTGGGGATGGGCTGAACCTCTCCTCCTCACCGCTCAGCCCCGGAGCCCCTGTGCCGGTATCCCCACTTTCATCTCAATCGGCATCCGACACGCCGTTTTTCTCGTCGCTGCGCTGGCAGCTCTCCGTTATCCATATTCAAATTTAAACACCAGGTTGCACCTGTTAGTTTAGCTGTTGATTGGGAGGAACCAAAGCGGAAAGTGACCCCGTGTGTCCGGCTAAGCAATCCCTCTCTGCTAATGGAAAAGAGCCGGCTGCACTAAAGCCGCCAGCATGTTCCTCCAGGCTATTTGTATCGCCGGTGTTTCTGCCTTATTGACTGCCTCCTTGGAAAATAATTCTGTTGCTTAATTGATTGTAACATTTCTTTCTTCCTTTTTTTTTTTCTTCTGCCAGCCTCAGGACTTTATTTCTCACTTTTATTTGTTTGCTGTTGTGCAGCAGGAGCTGATTTTAGGATACACACACTTGTTCTTTCAGACCGTGCATTAGGGATTTTGATATTGTCCCAGCACGATGTCTTTCTTCAATGAAAAACAAGCAGTTTTATGCAGCTCTGGCTTTGCAGGCCAGCTCCATTCACCTCTGTCCTCTGCTTTGCACAAAGACTTGCATTTTCCAAAGTTGTTTTCTGGTTGCATTGTTTCCTATGTGTCTTTGGGTGGGCCCCAGAAACGGGGGCTTCAAAATGAAAGGATGTGAAAGAAATGTTGGCTGGGGACCTTCACTCAAGCAGCACAAACCGCAAAAGTCCCTCAAAATGCCGTATCAACACAGCAAGCTGGGTCCTCCTTGGTGGGAATAATGATCAACCAGGAGAACCATCAACATAGGCCCTTGTGGCAGCTCAGGACACACTCTGGGGGGAAGTAGAGACAACATATTTACCTTTCCTTCTGCTGTTAAAAACTTTGCAAGTCATATATTAAGCTAGCCCTTGGATCATCCTGTTGCAGCCCATATCCGGATACCTCACAATAAGGAGCTTTCAGGGGTCCCTCAAGCAAGCCTCTTCCTATCTCCCATCAGCCAGCACCTTCTCAGGGTAGCTCAGCTCAGATAAAAGACGTTCTTATTTTCTTCGGGTCTGCAGTGTGACATACGTATTCCTCCCAGTCCTGCTGAGGAGGGATGATATCACGTGTATTAGGCAACGAGGAGAGTGGAGAGGGAGGGCAAAACAGCTTGACAGCTGTTTCTTAAGTACACCATCGACGACTATCTGTTAGCAAATTTAAAATAAATCAGGGAAGAGTTCTCATTTACAACTTTCTCTCATTTTTCCACTGGCTAGCAGGCAGGCTTTTGCATCCAACAAAATAACAAGCATTTCCATGGGCTGTTTATTTGACAGGGCATTGGAGGAAAGTGAATTATTAGGTCTTGGGGGTGTTAATGGGGTCATTTCATGCTGTGGTTATTGGTGGACTGATAGAATGGATTATGTGCCTATAATTATCATTTTTTGCTGCTGGGTGGTCACCATTTCCCATTGTAAATCTGCTTGTCAGGGCACCAAGACATTTTTCTGTGGGTGTTTCTTATTGTTATTTAAAGGTAAGGAAATAATTTCAAAAGCACAAATTAAGCTTGGTTGCCAACAGGAAGGAGATAAAGTTGACTGAAGGAAAAAAATAAAGCCACTGGGAATCTGACAGTCCTTCCCACATGCAGCCACACTCCTGCAGGATGGGGGGATGTGTGGGCTGCCGCCGGGCTCCCATGTTCAGCTCTGACGTGGAGAGCTGGGAATCAATCACTTTGATGTCTTATCTTATCCCTGAAGATAGATAGCAATGGCTTGTTTGGTGACAGGCGTAGCAATACTTTAACAGACCCTTTTGAAGTACTAGAGCAGCACTTTAGTGGCTGTTGTGAGAGCGGAAAAGCTGACACCAACGCTGCTTTGGGAAATGGCCACCAGGGATGCAGCGAGAATGATGGATTTGTGCTGAATGGCATTATCCTTGTCACCCATGGGTGTTACGGCTGTGAGCGTCAGTGGGTGGCTTTGTGCATACATCTCCCATACAGATGTGCCTCTGCCCTGGGTGTGTTTATGGCTCTGACAGCTTTTGCTAGAGCAAAAATGAAAAGAGATGCACGTGCTGAGTGTGAAGACGGAACCAAAAGGCAGGGAGGTGTTCAAACACGTTCCTCTGTTTTGTGGGGCTTAGATATCTCACTGACATTTTTGGTATCCAAACTGAGCTGCTGACTCCATCCCTGGCGAGTCTCTGTGGACAACATGAGCTGGGTTCCTATCAATACCCTTATTAAGAGTCATCTTCTACCCTTCCAACCTCTCCCCACACATGTTATTTCTTGTTCTGTCTGATTGTTCTTCCTATCATCCACAAGATACAATCTTTCCTATGCTCCCACAGAGCTAAAAGCCAAAAGTTTCCTCCAAGTTTACATCACCCAAATTTGCAGCAACCTTTTCCCTAGCCTTGGCAAGCACAGTCCTACTGGGCACATACCTGTTCACAGCATTTCCCCATCCCTTTGCTCTGGCTGGCACACCTCTCTGCTTTTATCTTTTCACTGGTTTGCCTTGCCTTTTGCATCAGGCACAGCAACCTGATTGTATTTTTAAGGCCTTTGTGGCCTGTCACCTGTTGCCTCTAATTCCCATCTCTAACCTGCCTCACATCAGCCTCTGCTTCTCACTCACATGATTTTCAAACAAGAACCTTTGCGTTTTCCTGTGGACACCTAGAAGCTACCAGCAAAGTGTCCTCATTACCCTCCTTTGAACTTGCCTTTGCTGCAAGAGAGCCCTCGGTAGTGATTAAGTCGCTGATGGACAAGTATCACAGTCATCATGCTGACAGATACCACTTCATCATTTCCCAGTAATCTATTGCACCTGTTATTAAATGTTGTCTTTTCTTTAGGTTGGAAACCCCTAGGAGGGCTTTTTATTTGGCATTTTTATGGTCCCCAGAACAAAGATATCCTGGTCCACAGCTTGGCCTCTCTTGAGTGCTGTAGGAATCAGGCGATGAATAAAAGAATAGTAATTTAGAATTGACCACTTCTATCTTGTTCAGCACTGAGGATAAAAATTGGTTGAGTTTTTTTGAAAACTCCCTGGTTTATGCATCAGATGAATGAAATCTGAAGACTCTTGTTCTTCACCACCGAAGACTGTTCTTCATCAGCTCGGCTAGTTTGTTTGCAGTGCCACTGTGGAATTTCCCCCCCTTTCTTTTTTCTTTTGGCAAAGATTTGAAGCCTTGAGTTTTTAACCGAAAACATTTCCCTGCCCACACCCCAAAACACCTCTGTGGTGCATCACACTTTTCCCTCTCCCTGTGTTATCATGCAGAATAAAAGCTGATCCTGGAACCGGTATGTTGAGATGCAACCAAGCCTGATTCACAAGGTATCAACTCCTGCCATCCACCCCCAGAAAACTTCTGAATTATATTTTTTTCCTTGCTTTAAATAATCAGTCCAAACAGAAAGGATATAGCAATGGAAAGCGAACCTTCTTTGGTTTCAATAAAAAGAAACCTTTGGTCAAAACCCCAACACTCAGTTGCCGAATGAATTTCACAGAAGGTACCTGATGAGCCTGACTCAGGTAACATTCAAGCTGCTCTTTGCAGAACTGTTCCAACAGTGATTCCTAGTACTGACACAAACCTTTTGCACCAGGAGGAGGTCTTCCCAGGTCTCTGACCCATTTCAATGTCCTCCTTCCTCACACTGTTTTTTTTGGTACCCTTTCCACATCACCCACTGTGCTCTCCTCCCAGCATCTCCTTTAGCTCCCATGAGTTTTAGAGGAAAGACTCACGAACCACAGTGGTTCTCGCAGACCTTGGTGGATCACCATGCACGTTTATCCAGCCTGGACCTCCTTTACAAACATCTTCTCTGCTGATCAGCAATAACACCTGTGCAAGCAGCATGCCGGATTTAAGGTCTGCATCCAGTACCCCTGCCCACGGTATAAAGTCTGAAGTATAAGTATAAAGGTACTATCTGGGTGGTACCTCCGCAAAGCTTTCTGCTTTGGGCAAGCTACACTTGGTTGTTCTCTTCATCAGTTCAGGTCATTTTAAAGTGTCACATTTTCCTGACCTTACATGAAAGAGCTCATTACATTTTATTCATTATTTTTCTTTTTATCCTGCTGATTCAGAAGTGAAATTGCTTAATATAAAGGAGCCCAGTTCTACTTCAATTTATATAGCCAAATACTAATTAAAATATAATGCTGTGAGACACTCACCCAGATCCCAGTTTTTGTCTGGCAATACTATTTGCTAGTGAATCATTGCTGAAAATTGTTGTTCTCAGTTATTTTACCTTGCGGAGAAAAAGTGACTTGGTGGCAAGATCCCTTCAGATGCCTGGACAAAACTGACTTTATTTTTTTCTAAATTACTGTTTAGAAATCCAAAGATGTTCCCTGCTACTTGCTGGCATATGAAAAGGCACACTGAATGGCACTTGGGGGTTAATTTTCATGACCCTGACTCTACCTCTCAACAAGATAGATTACATTTTCAATTCTATTCCTTGGTGTATAAGAGAGAATCATTTTGTAGAAAATGAGAATTGATCCAAACCTTCACCCTAAAGTCAAACTGCAGCTTTATTGACCACAAAGGGAGAAAAAAAAAAAAAGGATGCATTTCTTTAGAATAGTGTTCCCCGTGATATCCTCTGTGCCAAACCAGCATGAAACAGGAGCAGAGCTGCCACCTCAATGGGGAAACCAAAGTCTGGAGAAGGGCAGGCCATGCCTGGGAGACCCAGCTGGCTCCTACGGGCTCATTTCCAGCTTGCGTGCAACCTTCATGCCTTTGCTTCTCTTCCCACAATTTGACTTGGTGACTCCTTGCCCTCATGTCTCTTCGACCCCAACACTTCAGCCATCAAGGACCATATATGGCCCGATGCAGACAAAAGGCCAAGGAGATTTTCCAAAGTGTGAACAGGAGCTAGGCGCCTCCCTCCTGTTGAAAGTCCCTGGGAGCTGGTGTCTGTGCTGCCCTTCAGGAGTCATGGGGCAAAGGGAAGCGCTGGTGTTTGGGTGATGGACACCCCCCAAGACAGTTGTCCAGGGGCATCAGCAATTGGGCACAGCTCAGGTGTACCCTTCTGGGGCAGGGCTGGAGACACCCCATCTGCAAGGCGAGCAGGCTTTGGGACTTCATTCTCCGCCCTGACTGGGCAGAGGCACAGGTTTTACTTCTGGCCATGCCCCGGGCTGGCTGTCACTTTGGGAAAGGTCATTTCATTGCGCTGCTCCTACGTCTCCTCGGTCAACCTTTGGCTTTGCTCTGCATAGCTGCACTGCCAGTCCTCCAGGGACATGCTGGGAATCAGCCCTGCTTAAGCAGCCTGGCCAGGTGTCTTAGGCTGGGTATAAAGTCTGATGCCATTTTACCTTCCCCTTCCCTTGAAAGATTCAACAGAGTTAAAAAAAACAAAAAATGTTCCTAACCTTTATCCTGGGGTAAAAATGCTTGAAAATGTGAGCCTACAGGGCAAAACAAACCCAAACTCCTCGCTTTCATAAGACATATAAGAAAATCCCCAACTTTTACTCATTGTAGGGCTGAAGACTTTTACAGCCCACTCACCCCATGGCTCTGAATATTTGGGCTGGCACTATCAGTGCCGAGAAGGGGGTGCCAATGTTTCGCTCTCAGCAGCTTGTGTGCTGGCACGTGGCCAGGCTGGAGAATGCTATTTTATCATCCTGCTTCATAGGAGAGGAAAATAAAACCCCCAACAGATCCCCATTGCAACAACAAAGCCTTTCTGCAGGAGGCAGAGGGCAGTGTTTGCACACACATAGTAATTATGAGCACAAGCAGCTCAAGTTGGTCCCTGATGTTCTCCCTGCTGTCCCCTTTGGGGTGATGGCGGTGGCCCACTGGGTTTCGGTGAGATGAGAGACAGATTTATGCCTGGATGCGTTAAAGCTCAGATGTGTTTGGAGAACCTCGTGGGAGTGGTTGCAGTGCTCACCTCTTCCAAAAAACTGCCACAAGTCCCCATGTGAGCCCTTTGAGACAGGGGGAGCACAGCCTCTCCCTGGGGGCAGACCTGCGGCAGGGAGCCCCAATGATTTTTTTTCCCCAGCTGGGGGAATTGCCCTGCACCCAGCAGGATCAGAAGCCAGGTCATAAATCTTATAGGCTTCAGAGGTGGCAGCTGCTCACAGGTTCAGCTTTTTGGTCCTAACCCTGGGGCACCCATAGGTCTGGAGAGAGGGAGAAGGTGCCCACTACCCTGTCCTGCTTGTTGCAAATAGTACGGCTCTCAATATTAGCTGCATGGGGGCAGCTGGTTTTACACCCCTCCCTGATAAGCAGGAGAGGGCCAATGTGCCCATGTGCACCTCCTCCCTGTGTACATGCTGAGGAGGTTAATTCGATCCCCTCTCTGCCTCCCCTCCGCACCACCTCAAAACAAACCTACAGCTGCAATGCACCTCGCGGATTAGCAAGGGGACACTACAGGAGAGTCTCGCTCCTGGGAAATGACACCGGCTAATAGCATGACACAGGGCACTCGCAGCCTTGGAGCCGACCCTTTGGCAGGAGTCTGTAGGACTGAAATCAATACCCCCTCTGCTTCCCGTGCCCCCCTGCTCCCGCTTGTCCCCTCCAGGGATGAGCTTTCCCAGGGTCATAGCCCAGCTGGGAAAAGATCTGCCTCATCCAGAAGCCCCCATGGCAAAACAGTCTCTGAAGGTAAACACGCTGAAAATTGAATGAAAACTTTTTCCAGGCCAAACTCGATATGTGTTTACATATGGGGCTGCTTTAGAAAACTAATAAATTTCACACTTTCCTGCTGGTACCCTCAGGGGAAACCCTGTTCCTACAGAAACAGTTAGTGTGTGCCTATGGAGCCCATTGTAGTTTGTATTCATTTGAACAGGGAGTACACAACATTTTCCTTAGCATCTCTTCGATGTCACCTGCAACCCGCATTGCAAGAGGCAGCTTCCCCTCTCCAGCTGCAGCTGCATTTCACATCATGGTAAAGGTGGCAAAGGGAGATTCTTCTGCCACTCAACACTAACCATCCCGTGATTAAATTCATCCTTACTTTAGCTTGATTGTTGCCAGTGGAGCTGAGTCAAGGATTAATTTATCCCACATAGTTTACGAGGTCCTCATGAGTTTATGGCAGAAGAAAAATGCACTACGTGCCAGCGGTACACCCAAACAGCTATTTGAAAGTCCCGGCTCTGACCTAAGCAGGCTCTAGAAGTAGACTGTTTCAGCAGGTGGTATTTAAAAAGAGATGTATAACACAGCCATATCTAACTAGTTGTTAAGCTGCATACCTGACAAATGCAAAGTTAGCTCTGAGATACAATTTCATTCCCATCAGAGACATGGCACTACTCTCACCGAAGCATGGGAATTACTGTTCCCCATTTTGAGCCAAGCAGCTATGGAACGCTGGAGGATCCCCAGGTTGTTTCCAGTAGGGATGGGAACGGGCTATAATCAGGTATTTCTTTGATGCAGTCTCTGATGCACATGTTTGGTCCCTCAGTGCTGCAGGAACCAAACAAGAGCACATATCTCCTCTTCCAGGCTCCCTCCTCCAGTTGGCACCTCAACCTTTCTCTGTTATTTCTCTAAGGGACGTCCTGTAAATGCCTTCTCACTTTGCTTACCAACCTGCTTGCTCCTTTTCTGCCGGCCACATCTAGCCAAACACACACACACACAGGGCACTCAGCCAGCACCAGTGCACATATTTCTGCTCTGGCATCTAGTGCCAAGGCCAGGTTCTTACATGGTTTAGTTCTGATCAGCCTCACATGTTCTTCTGATCAGTCCTGCAACTTCAGCTATTTTCATTGCAAAAAAATTATTTACCACCTCTACCTATCCTGAATAAAGAATGACCATCCCACCTACATGGCACATAGTTGGGACCAGGTCCCAAACCTACTAAACCCGCTGGGAGGGCAAAGCAGTCTTAGATTCACCCCAAATGGGATTGGTTTTGTTAGAGATTTAAAAAATTATAAAAAAGCAATTATTTTTATAGTGTGTTTCTGTTGGAACATTTTGACACCACAGGCTGATTTTAGTCCTATCCAAAGCTCCTCAGAGCTCCTGTGCCATTCCATGTCCATCCCAGCTGGCCAGGAGACGTCTCTCCACAAGCCCACTGCTGCCTCCTGCAGGGTGATGGCAGCCTGAAGCTCCGGCCTTTTTGCTGGAGAGGAACCTCAATGCCCTCACACCTGCCCCAGCCTTTGCTATCATAATTGTATTCTCGGTTTTGGAGGTTTCTACTGTGAAACCCTGTCCAAAACCCTATACATAGGGATAACTTGGAAGGCAGACCTGAGCCCAGCAACCCACTGTACAGAAATTAGCTTTTTCAGGCAGCACTGGACAGCCTCTCCCCCACAGTTTATCCATCTTAGGATTTCTAGTTTTCATTTTTCCAGGGTTGTAGAAGCAAAAGCAATATTGAGTTTTAAACATTTCACAATTTAAACTAGCTCCCTATAGAAAATGAACTAAAATCTTCTACCTATAGAATTATTTTAGCAAAACTTCCAGCTTTTAAAATCCCTGGAGACCTCAGAGGGAATTCAGAGTGTGGCGATGGCTGGGAGAGCCTTGGGGGGCTTTGCTGCAGCTTGGTGAAAGGATCAGTGGTACTTTCATGGGGCAAAAGCAGCATTTGGGAAAGCACCATGCCAGTGGGAGGCTTGAGATTGGCATGGGAAGAAGGGAGGTGGGTTTCAGAGAAGAGCTGGTTCCCCTTCGGTTCAAGGAGGACAATGTCCTCAAAGCTCCCAGATCTACTTTTTTTAGATTTGTTTTTGGGTTGTTTTTTTTTTCCCCCAAGAGAGGCTTCTGCTCCACTGTCAGTTCTCCAGTGTAAGCTCTGCATGGCTCTCCTTTATGGGACACTGGACAGAGAGAGGTCTGTTCAGCACTGCAAAGCAGCACACAGGCCCTGGTGAACACTGCTGATGTGACAGCTGGTTTGGAGCTGCAGTCACCTGGTGGCAGCGCCTCAGGGTAGGACCAGACTAAACTTCCTACGTGGCAGGAGACACCTCTGCCTATGGGCTCCAGGACTTGGGTGATGTGCTGCCCTCAGGCACTGAACAGCAAACGCAGCAAGTGGGTTACGGCGTGTCACTGCTGTAGGGGTCCAAGTTTATGCTGCATTTCTTTTCTCACATCAGAATTCTCTTTAATACACATTCAGAGCTTGTGTACAAAGAGGATTTCCTTCTTAGGAAAAAAACTCCTGGTGGAAATCCACTTGTTCCCAAAAGTCATGATAAGGGACTGTTATTTGTTTAGGAGGTGTTCCGCTCTCCCTGAGCACTCTTCACCTAGAAGGAATGCTGCATAAGTTATCACAAAAAAGCTTACTGCTTCTAGTTTCATGGGAAGTCAGATCTGGGAAGAATATAATTCCCTACTTATTTTTACACAAATTTTTAACATCTGGCTCGGTGTTCAAACCGGGACACATCCACTTTGAACCATTGTTTCTCCATAGATGGTGTTGGTGTGCCCTGGCATGTCTGACCTCCGAGCTTCCAGGAATGCTCCATGCCAACATGCGCACTGTATATATTGGGATATGCTCAACAAAGGCAATAGATTTAATCCTCAGTGACATTCTGTAAATAAAACAGATTTTAACATCTGGTCTTCTGTCTTTAAAACACAATGGCACTTCATAAATAATATAGCATTATAGCTCCCAGAAGGCCTTTACAAGTACTTCATTAGGTGTCACGTCAGTGTTCCATTTTGCAGCAACTGCCCAGAACTAGACGTCCTGTAATTCAGTTACACCGTAAGTAGCCACTAATGAGGCATATTATTATAAAGAGTCAATGCTGTACAGCTACACTGCAGTAAATCTGGAGTAATTCCAGTGAAATCAGTGCTAAAGCATGGATTTGCCCCTATGAAATGAAAAGCAAAGCCTCACTCAAAAAAAAGAAAAAAATTTTTGAAGAATGGTTGTGAGACTTCGAGGAGAATTTTGTGGAAACCTCCTAATTCTTATTTTCTGCCCTTCCCTATTCTCTTTTCCACTCCATTCTCATCTGTCACTCATGTATTGAGTATCCTGACAAGTCTGCCTGACGATTAATGCTCCTGTTTTGTGGGTTTGCATAGTGCCTCCTGAGTACTTAACAGGTCTTAGAGAGTTCAGTTCACTAAGCTCTCAGAGTGTCTGGCAGTCCCCAATGGCTTGATAATATAAAATCATAAACCAGACTGCAACTGATTCCTCTTTCCTGTCTATTCTTTTATCAGGGACTGCTATGTGGAATCTGGAAGACAGAAACATAATTAGATGTGTGCTGAGTGGGATTTCCCTTTAGCAAGTACAGTTCAGACCTCCAGCTCCAGATAAAACCAGGCATTTCGGGGAGACAGATTTTCTGGAGATAATAATGCTTCCTTTGCTATAGGATGGAGAAGTTCATAAAGCAGCTTTCTGTGCATAGAAAGATTTCTAGCCTCTTTCCTGATATTGCTTACTCAAATATGCCCTTGTAGCAAAGTTGAAATTGTTATATGTTCCTGTAGTATATAAATTGGGATGCAATATGGCTGCATGATGTAATCTCAAAATGACCTCATCCTCCTTAAAATCAGTCTTATTCATCCGGTTTCTAGCTGATAGATTTATTCTCAGGCCAGAATGACATTATCTCCCATAGTAGATGAAGAAGCTTGTTCTGATCTTTGCTAATTAATAGAAAGTTTGTTTCCAGAGACAAACCCTGGTGTCTATGTAAGCATAGGTCACTCTGTGGGCATGTGCATGTATATGTGCGCGTGTGCTTGCTGACAGCATGCCAATCCTGCTAGTAAGTCACAATCAAATTTACTGTTTCCTTTCGATCTGAACAACGTCATTACCTCTTGCTAATGTGGTTAGGAGGGAGCAGGAGATGCTCTGGGATGTTGGCTGGTGGTAGTGAAGCCAGCACCAGAGCACGTGTGTGAACTCTGGGCTTTGGGGTATATTGCTGCTTGCAAGGAAGAGGGATGTTATATCCCAATCATAAAATTAGAACAATGTTCATGCTGGATCACTGAAGCATCAAATGTCCTATGTTGAGACTGCTTTGAGCAGTGGTAGTCAGCAGCAGGACATGCATCTAAACTTTGTGTTGTGATTTCCGCAGTTTAAGAGATGTCAAACCTGATTCAGCAAAATACATGTGAAACTTTAACTGGGCTTCTCTGGGGCTGCCCATGGGTTTGTGATGGGCAGATGCTTCCATGCACCCCCCAGAGATAGGAGTGGTCGCACTGTGCAAGTCAGCACCCAGCTGGGCTTGCAATGCTTCTGCTCATCCATGCTGGAACACCAGCTGAGAGCAAAGCTGGACAAAAGGGTTGAGGTGGAAGATCTGTGGATCTCTGGAGGCACTCAGGGAATAGCACAGTGCAAAGCCTTTTCTTTAATATTAAGCAGTAAAATATTAAGTGGACTGGAAGCCAGCTACCCCCTTCCTAGGGGAGCACCCCAATCATGGAAATAGAGAGTCGCACTTTCTTCTTTCCAGCCTGCCCAATTACAACTTAATTATTTCAAGAGACCAGAATAACATCTACATCAGGGAATGAAGCACACATCACTGCTCCAGCATCCCCTATGCTTTTGCGGCCACATTGCCCAGAAAATGGGTTCAGCTCCCCATGGGTGGAGACAGAACCAAACTTTGGTCTTCCACAAATAAACCAGCTTCCTCAGCTGTGGACCTACAGGAGAAGAGCAGGGAACCATTTAATTTTGGAGGGGTCAAAGCCTGGTCTTGCAAGCATGGTCGGAGCATGAATGCAGTCCAGCCTCTACCAGGTAGCTCCTAATTGTGCAATATGATAAGCCTGAGGAATGAGCTACTTGCTGGGCTACTTGGTCCTCCAAAGACTGGGACATGTTGGAGAGTGCTATCAGCAGACCTTTAACTACCTGGAAACGTTAATGTAAAAAGACATTAGCAGCTCTGAACTTCAAGGGCCTCCCGAGCCCTGCCTCTGCAGAACAAGAGTTTTTCACCTTGGAGCCCCAAGCGGTGTTTAGGCAATCACAATTCCTGTGTGGAGGTGGAGCTGTGCACTTCCATCTGCAAAACAGGTATGATGAGGTGAAAAATGCTATGAGCGTGAAGTGGTTGGCCATTGTGGCAGTATGAACAACCAAATAACGTAGACAAGCAGAAATAGAAAAGAAAAAGTGTTTGCGCTGTGTTCCAGTGACAGAGAAAGAATAAGAAACCAGATATCTGGTGTCCCAGTTCCCTACTCTGGATAAAAATCAGACTCCTTTCCCTTTGGTGCAAAGATGTATTCAGTTTCCACTTGTTCTACAGAAGAGTTTGCTACACTTGTGTTTCAAAAACATCACCATGTTTTTACACAGGTCTTTGTTATACAGCTGATCTTTACCCTTTGCATAAAATATCTTTTTTTCTCAGATACCTTGTACAAGGTCTATTTGCTACCCATCTCCTCTTGCTTGGCATAGTGAATCACTGTTCACACAATGCTGAATGAAGCCACTAATTAAATATGTGATTTTTATCAGGCTCTAGACATGTTATACTTACAAGACTGCAGTAAATCACTTGTTGGTACTATTCTTATCTCCTGCCCCTATCTGACTGCTTCGAGTGCAAACAAGTCTATGCTTGCAAAGTATGATGGTCAATTCTCTCTGGATTCATGCTTTTGCACATAGATCCAAATTCATAAGTAAGGAAGCCTGGAAAAGTGATTACTTGGCTGCTTGTGACTCATTTGGTTACCCTGAAGTAGCTCTGAGTCTTGAAAGGACTCTCTGTGCTCATGTTGAGCTGTTTGCTGACTTTGCAAGGAGTTCATTGAAGTGAACGGTGCATACCTGCTCCCATACGCACATGGGCAGAAAAAATTTGGGGTGAAAACATGCCTAAGAGCACAGTCTTATGCAGGTCTTCATCATACGGAGGAGGTGCTCAGTTCCTGTCTTTTAAGCAGGAGTGAGTTGTCAGATTTGTGGCAAAGCTCTAGTTAATAATGAATCATATTCCTCTGCTGGCCCTACTCATGTGTGTGAAACAGCTCAGGTGGATTCAGCCACCTTTCCCAAATGCTCTGCACTGCAGATGTGCCATGTCGTGCACGGAGCTGAGCAGTAGTTGGGGGCACCCAATGTTTTACCTCCCTATAAAACAAATTGGTTATCATGATACCTCAAGGAGGTCTGTGCAACAGGTGAAAAATGGGTGGAAGTAGGCAAAGAAAAACATCACTTTGCAGTCACTCTTTCTATGACTGAACAGATTAAAAGCAAATATGCAAGAAGACACAACATCTCAAATCCCAGCATAAGATTTTTTTTTTTTTTTTTTACAAAAAACTATACAGCCTTACAAAGATAAGAAAGATGATGTTTGTGGGGAAAAAAAAGACACTCACCTTCTGTTTCTCAGACAAATGCTCTTTTATAGTGCGGATGTGTGCTATTTTTTTTATGGCTTTTAAATTGGTTCCTTGATTTGTTTCTTTATCTGCTCCCTGAGACTTTCCTGATTAGTTGAGATTTTTGCACTCACTAGTTGATTAAATAATGAATACATTTGTTTGATTTGCAGTTGCTTACTTAATTAAAATTTCTTTTCAGTGCCCCAATTTTCATTATGATTTCAATTTTGCATTTAATCACTGTGTTGTTCTTTGCTGCCACCTCTCTTAATAGAGGTCTACTCTCCTGTCAGACTTATTGCAAAACTTGTCTCCGAGCTGCACATGGGCACACAGTAGACAGAAACTTGCATTTGTGCAGTTTTCAGACAGAATCTAGAAACTTTGAGGGGGAGGATTGGAGGAAGTTGATTTTACAGGAATATCCAAAGAATATAGGTGCATTTTAGGCTAGAAAATTAAGGTAAGCTATTTCTAACATTGTCTGGTCAAGGAGCATCACATTCACCTGTGGAGGAAGATCGGATTTTACATTTAACAGTCTGTAGGCCAAGTATGAAGGCAGGTCTCTTCATCCCACAGTGCAGAGAGAATGATCACCAGTACCAGTTGGTGGTTTGCAGCAGTGAGACAGCATTTCCTTCAGCAGAAGTTGTGTGATGAGATATGTGTTCAATGCTTTAATGCTGCTTCATTTTACGATACTGCAATTTCTTGCCTTTTTTATTCTCCCTTCTCTTTTTTCCCTCATCTGACACTGCTCCTTTTTCTATATTTGCTTTCCTGCAGTGGACCCCAAATTTCTGTGTCCTGGACTTCTTTCTTAGTCTGAACCTTTTTCTATTCATGGGTGGGTTCCGGCATGAAATGGTTAATGTTGTCCCATCACCAGATTTTAGTGCCAGTATCTCAGTCTGATTAATAAGAGTGAGGGAAATCCCACTTTTGATGCTGGTGCAGGCTGCAGACATGGGCATATGTCCCTGCATTGGTTCACTGTCAAAGGGGACCCTGAGTCAGAAGTGTGGTATCAGAGTTTCTGAAGAAAAAGGCGTCTATCATCCCATGTGCATCAAGCTTAGCAGTTTGTTTTTATTGCCAGGCAAGGCAGAAACACTGCATGACAAACCCATCCCCAGGCACACAATAATACTTCTATGATATGGTTCTTGGAGAATAAATTATTTATGATATATTTCATTATCTGCACAAGTATTACAGTAAGAGTCATCAAAATATCTAGCTGGAAAAACTGATCACCAGTCAGAGGTGAAGAGGGTACAACATAGAAGGGTTCAAGGAGACAGGCATTGAGGACAACTGATACTTTGGGAAGCTGGGAGGAAGGAGCGAGCAGGGTTAATGGCTTAAATCCTTATCCATCCGCGAAATCCCTTTAACTCTGCTGAAGTGAGTATATGTCAGCTTAGAAATCACAAGAACATCTGGTTTATGTATTTGCAGAAATAAGTTTTTTTTAAGGACTCAAATTTTGCTGTGCTTCCATGTCTGCAGCTTTTAATTCAGGAAGAAATACAAAAGCATCCTTTAAAGCTGCCCACAAATAACAATGACTCTTCTGGAGTCATGCATTATTTTTGCTAACACCAAAAGCAGTAGGAAGAGAACTTGTAATCTTGACAACTGTGCATGATAAGTCTATGACAAATGTGCCTTTTCATAGAAATTAGAAATCAGCTATTTATAAAAAAATTGAGCTGAAAGAAACCTTGAAATTTCGTCTTTTCCAAGCATAGGGCTTCTGGGAGCCAGAATCAAAGCAAAAGCCTCTCTTCCCCTAAAAGTTGTCTTGTTTTTAGAGTAAGAGACACAGAATAAATGAGTGAAATAAAGTATCTCATCCATCACTTGTTTGAGAAGTGTACTGACTCTGAAGTAACCTCATGAGGATATTTTCAGAAGGTATGTACTGTAATGTAGACCTTTGAAATAAATATGTGATATCAAGTGCATTAGTCTGATGCAAACAACTATACTTCCTCATGCTGGGTATTTCAATAGCTCTCTTGCTCAAGTAGGAGCAGCAGCCCAAAGATTTCCTGTTCTGGTCTGTGATTTGGATCTATCCTAGTCACCAGTTGCAATGACTGTAAAGGTGGGTTACACCTGATTAAACATTTTACACAACTGAAAACATAAATTTCTAAACTAATCACCTGGTTTTTTTTATAGACCATGCTGTTTGGGAGTTAGAAGAATCCACGCTATTGGAGGAACAATTCACCTTGTCCTCTAAAGCAGGTCAGATGAATCATGTCCTCAAAGTGCCTATTTCTCTGCACTAACTATAATGAGAGCTCTGCCAGCTGAGACGCAGGAGCCTGCATGGCAGATGTCTGAAGCTGGAAGGATATTAATCTTGCACATCGTGTGCCTCTGTATTTTTTCCACTATCTGTATTGACAGACCAGGCAATATACTCACAGGTCTTATCACTAGGAGAAAGATGTATGTGTGCAGCATGGAAGATAGGAGTGATGGCCAGTCACACAAACTGAACAAGAGGTTATCTCTAGTCTCAGTTAGTCTTTCCAGGTGGGATTTCCTTTAATATTCTTTCTCGTGAAGTTAGGTGCTAAAAGGTCCATTTACAGTCTGTGGTGAGAGACAGGTGTCTCGCAAAGGACAGTTCATCCCCTCTTAAATTAGATATCTCAGATAAGTGGGATGAATCAGACTCTAGAGGAATTTATCCCTTTCCACTGACTATTTATTAGGTTCAGTTAATAACGTAGTTTGAAAGTTTAGCCTTTGCTGAGCAGTAACAATGGCAGCAAACTTACATGAAAGATCACTTGGTATCTAAGGTTTTGAGTTAAGTTGCTGGTAGGCATTTTGTTAAAACTGTCTCCATAAATCTAAGAGCTAAAATGTAAGGAAAAAAGATCAATCGGTTGCAGGATTTGATTGGTTTTTTAATTCTCTCACCATTCAGCAACCTTCCCTTTGTTACATGTAGCTGCTCATAGTGGTTTAACTTGTGGAATAACCATCCCTAAAAAGATAAATCCCATTTGCCAATAAAAGACTTGTCCCACTATAAAGCACATGTCTGTGGAGCAGTTGAGCATCTCTTGATGCCAACATCTCTGGGGAAGACTTTTTTGACTTTGTATTTATCACAATCCGAAGCACCGGCGGCCTTAACATCTCAAATCTAATTACCTCTTCATGTAGTTCATAATTCAGGTGGTTTTGTTGTAAATCAACGACAACATAATAACCTAAGTTACTTTTAAGCACTCACCAGACAAGTGTATGTTCTGTGCTTCAATAAGTATTGATATCAGTTTCAAGTTATAGAACAAAGATTCAATTATATCTAGGACTAGCAAGGTCTCAAGTATTTCTGACCAGTGCATTCATTATGGAGCGAGTGGTAGAAGTTCATAAATAAATCATTTAAATGAAAAGGGGATGCTGTCATCCTCTAGTCTGATGAATGAAAATAAAATGCAAAAAAAAGATAATCCCCATTGGAGCTGTCTCATTGGAAGGCAGTTGGAGATTTTGGTAGAGCACCACCCCTGTCCCATATGGAAGGAACGTAGTCCTAACCTTGCTGAATATTTGGATGCGCAACATGTCACTCAACTGTTTGAGTCGAACTGGAATCAGTGGAAATCTTTGTGGAATAAGGTGATCTCTAGAAAATGCATAACTGACATAATTTGGACCTTCAGTAATGTCAGCTGTTCCCAAACCTGCTCAGTAAAGCCTGGGCTGTTCCTTGCACTGCATCGACAACGCAGGGTCTGGCTGCACCATGGTGAAGACTGGTTCTGGGAGGAAGCTGATGGCTTTTGGTGATGGTTTCTGAGGAGGCGGACTGAGAAACTGAAGTATGAAAGAGAGACACGTTGTTACAGAGTCCCACAGGATGAAACATGGAGAAATATGGAGGGAAAGCCCAAATGCTGTGAAGGAAAGAAAGAACAGCTTTTGGCAAGAACAGACAGCTAGAAAGAGCTTGAAAATTATGTGCGACTGAGCATCGTAATCCTTCAAACAGACATTTTCGCTTATGTTTACCCACGATGGTTACCGATGAAGGAAACAGAGACTAGAACTCTAATGAGCTTTCATTCCCTGAGGCACATGTTGCCTTTTTTCAGGTAACAGCACGCTTTCCAGTGCTAATGATTTACTTCTGTGTACCAAGGCAGATATTTTTTACCGTTTACCCTCCACCTATGCATGACAGATGGTGCGATGTGCAGTTTTGGGAGCTAGTCTAGGGTGCATGAACTGATATGCATTAGGCTCACAAATTCAATTGTGTCTTACCTGTCTGCTCGAGGAATCCATCTACTAGAAGAAGTGAAGAGCTAGAGAAAGGCAGCAGCTTATGTTTGTTTATTGTGTTTTTCTTTGCAAAAAAACCCCCATAGAATTGCCTTTCTACCAGAACTTTAAATCACATTTCAACAGAATATGTCGAGGGCTTAAGGTCATCCTCTTATGAAAGTACAGGCAGAGGGTCTGGGAAGCTTCGAGCTGAAATAAGGGTTTCTGGTCTAGATAAGTTCCATGAATGCAGCAAGATGCTTTGCTCTTATGGATTTAGGCCCAAAGCCTGCAAGCTCTGAAGTACTTTACTCACATGAGTAGATCAGCTGAAGCCTGTGCATCCATTCCTGGGAGACAGGCATGTGCATAAATAACAATAAATCAGGTAAAAATCAATGTTTCCAGCCTCTTCAGAGGGCTGTGCCTGCTCATTCAGTTACAATAATGACAATTCCAGTTGGTGCCAATCTTCCCCCAATTTTACCTTTGATGGAGGATGCATGGCTGAGGCTCGGGGCAATCTGTGTTGACCCATGCGTGACCCACAACTGAACTAGAGACTGACTAAAGTGGTGTTGTGGGGCTCAGCATAACATAATCATCAAAAAGGGCAAATATGGTAAAATAGAGTACTAATAGCAGGAACACTGCTAGTGCACCTCCCTTGGCTTGCCAGGTTCATTGTTTTTTTTTTTTTTCCTGTAGATTATACAGGGCTACATTAACAACAAGATCACACTGTTAGTGCCCTAGACAAACCTCTGTTCCTGGGGGCATTATTACTTCCTTCTTGCTGAATTAGAAGAAGAGTGAGTAGAGAGAGCAGAGATGTGGTAGGTCCCTAAAGAACAGACTGGAATAATTTGAGCTGTCACCCATGCTTGGTACAGGGCTGAGCCAGACTGTTTTGCTAAAGCAAGGAGCCGGATGAGGAGAGTCTGACTTCCTCTTGTGCCAGCACAGTATTGCACTATTTTTTGCACTGGGAGAAGAGGACTTGCATTATTGCAGTATACCCCTGCAATAATACTGCAAACAAGTTATGGGAGACCAGACCTAGAGCATCTGTTGACCAGCTCACAAATTAGCTTGTAAGAAAATTCCCTCTGTAAGCAAAAGTTTTAAAAATATCTCTGGCGCAGCAGCCTGTGTGGAGGAAGGCTCATAAATTGGTACATGTATAGTAAATACTTAACATTACTGACAGTTTTCAATGAGCAGTGAGATCTGGCAAAGGAAAACAGGTCAGCAATGTTGTTTTATTTATTTGTTTATTTAAGCTATAACTGTCACTGGGTTTTGGCCCCACTCACCCCTTCCTAGCTCTCCAAACTTATGGCCTGTGGTGAGACTTGAGACAGCTCTAACTCAGATACTCATATGCTCCCTCCTTCCTTCTCTCTTCAGCTGGATCCTTGCAATGTGTCATCTACACCGGCATCGGCAGGTCTTGCTTTATAAGTGTTTAACATCAACAAATATTGTTTTGAAGGCATGCATGAAAAGTTCACTTGCAGAAGGAAGGGTGTTAAATGGGAGTGCAATGGAAACATAAAAGGTAAAAAACCCTGAACCAAAGCCTTGCAATCTCAAGTGGCACTATTTCTAAGGTCATTTTTTTACTTTGACCCAGTGTGGAGGTAGCGATCAAAGTCTGGGACGTTCTCTGCTGCAGTGTAAAATATCGAGCAAAAAAAGTAAGCTTGTTCCTCCTGCTGCCTCTCCCCTCTACCTTGCAACAGGTTTCTCAGCATGCCCTACCCAGAGGCTCATTCCTCTACGGAGGGCAGGGCTGTAAGCAAGAGGACAGTGAAGGAAAAATTCTGGTAAGCACTTTTTAAGGAAAAATGATAAAAGATGTTAAAATATCATTGCTTTAGATTATTAAATAAAATAATTATCAAATGTAATACTTAATTTAGTAATTAATTTTAAAATGAATTGTTTAGATTATTAAATTTATCATTTAATTTGCAAATTACACTGCCTAGTTAACTTTCATTGACAGCTAAACAAAATTGTAGATTTCTCCTTCTCCCAATCTCTCCCAGCCCAGAGAAGCACAGACACTATTCCAAAGGCACCTTTTTTTGCAGTTTTCAAAAACTGTGTTTTCCAGGATTTTGTAAAAAAGAAATGTCAGCTAAATTAAAATTTCCTATGGAGAGTTTTGGCCAAAAGCCAGAGGGGAATTCATCCATTCAAATGGTTCTGTGCCAGAGCAAGCAGTATAGGGGATGCGGACCAAGCCCTGACTTTTGAGGACATTAAATAGTCCTGAAAATATGGAAGTGTGACCTCATTTAAAGCAGGCTGCCATGGCATCGGTTCCACTAGTGATTAACAGGGTTCTTGGTGACTCAGACCCATGGTGATGTCAAGCTCCACTCATGTCCAACCCAGTTATCAGAAATATAGTTCAAGTGCAGTTTAGCCCAGGATTTCCTGGGAAAGGGTTGAGTACCAGGTTTAATATATTAGTCATTACACTGTAAAGAATGGAGATTGTGTGCAACAGAGATTTATCATGAGATAGAGAAGCACAACAGTGACATCTGATGATTTCTTTCTCCTTGACCTTCTGAGGGACCCTCATGCCTTACCATAGAGACCAGTCCACATACGTTAACTCTTTTTTGTTCAATCCCTGTGTTGGGGTCATTCTGCATACAGCATTTCTTAAATCTTTTTTCTCAATTCTGTGCCAAAAAGAATGGAAAGACTTGGTACACCCTGAAGCTTTGAACAGGAGTAAACTTGCATTTAGTTAATTCCTTTCTCAGTGCTAGTGTAGCACACAGCGTTCCCCCAAATCCTGATCTGTTTATCTGATCACAGTGAAGAAGTTGACGCTACCAAAAGTTCACCAGAGGAAATGCATTATTGAAATAATAAATATGCTGACCTTTTCTGCCTTCCCTGATCTGATGTGACAGCAGAGGTCTAAGACAGAAGACCTTTTTCATTTTCCCTCATCCTTTGCTATTTTGATGTTCTTTTTCTCTTCTCCTCTTTGCAAGCTTGATGCTCTTTACTTGCTTTCTCCCACCAGCATCCACAGAAAAACTACTTTGGAATTAGGTGCTGGCATTTGGGCTGGGGAGGTAAAACCTGGCCTTTGAGCAGACATTGCTCCATAGTGCAGGGTGATGGAGACCAGGAGCTGAATGTAGGTGCAGTCCTGTGTACCCACTTTGCATGGAGTGGTGCAGTGAGGCTGGAGACACCCTGGCTCACAGGGAGCGGGGTGAGCACAAGGAACCCAGGAACAATGCCAATTTTGAGAAGCTGGCCTCTCTACAGCATCTACTTTGCCTTGTTGCACATCTTAACCCATTTTTTTATCACATGGTCTTGTGGGAACAGGTCTGTAATTCAAGCCATATTTGCTTTAATTGCCTCTGGCTTTCCTCGCCGTTTGGCATATGTACAAAAGTAAGATATAAGAGCTTTTATGGGAGTAAAATTCTATAATGAATCACTTATATCCAAAACAGACCATGTACTAATGGGGGGATGAGAAAGTTGCTTTGACCATGGGTTGTTTTGTGCCATTAACTTATTATTATGCATCCCAGAAATGAGTGCGAAACTCTTTTGCTTCGGAAAATCTCTCCTTTGCTGCAGTACAGCAATCTTACCTATAGTTACCGAATTGCAGTATGTACAAAGGAGATTAGACAGTGTATTCACCATATAAAATTTAATTGTCTCATTTCCGTGACAACAAAACTGACCATACCCTTTCCTGGATGCTGACATGAGGTTCGAGTGTTGACTTTTCCCAGTTATAACATACTTCAGAGCTGATTTCATACCCTGAGTCCAGCCTTTTGGCATCACCTACCTGGCACAAAAGACCATTATCTTACCAAAATACCCATTTTCTGAAGAACTTTCATGGGGAAGGACTGAAGGATGGCAAATCACAGAGAGAACGAGCTCCCATGCCAACTGCTCCAGCCATCTCGGCATGGGGATGTTTTGGGGCTGCAGCCAACTCCTCACAGGCACACAGTCCTTTCGCCACTCTAAGGCACGAGCAGATTGAGAAGCACAGCCCTATCCCAGCCCCTTATATGGAACAGATTTCAGTAAAGGAGATAATCCAGCCCGAAGGGGTTATATAGATAATACCCAACAGGCATGAAGGAGGCATGCTCTGCTGAAATCCCCTTATATGGCATAGCTGAATAGACTCAGATCTCCCAAATATCTGATGCATAAGACAACTCTGCATGAGGTCATACAACAGACAGAAAGCCACAGTGCAGTCACAGAGCGCATCTTCCGACCACTAGCTTTAAAGCCAGACCCCAGAGCAGTGCAGCCTCTTTCTCCCGCCGCTTCCCCGTGCATGGAAGGCAGCTGCCCCTGCATCCCGCATGGGTGGTTGGATGACCGCTGCGGTGGTGTAGACTGGTAAATGCCTCACATATGTTTGCTACGGGGCAGCACCTGAAGTGAAATGAGATGAATCCCCTCCAAAAGGCAACTGCAGAAGAGCTACTCACCCTAAACTCCCTTTGAAGTGACTGGAGAAAGACAGGCACTTCTAGCACTGTTCT
This sequence comes from Morus bassanus, assembly GCA_031468815.1. NCBI lineage: Eukaryota > Metazoa > Chordata > Aves > Suliformes > Sulidae > Morus > Morus bassanus. Next base: position 7,010,969 of record CM062567.1, on the reverse strand, counting down.
TCTGCCTTGGTTCAGGCATAAGGATGGAGCCAGGCCATGGACACCATAAAGTGCTTTGCTCCCTGCTGGCTGTGCCGGGAGGTGCACCGACCAGACACAGACATTTGCACTTAGTCAAATAAACCCGTCTTTTCCATGTGAAACCTGGCACATCTTTAGATACTTTTTTGCCCACCCCCACTTCCAAAACAATTACTCAGCTTTTTTTCTTTAAAGTGTGTTCTTTCATCTTCAAATAAATCGATGAAAAGCACTTATTGTAGGTACTACCAGATCAAAATGACGTGTTGTTAAGGCATATTCAGAATGTTATTTATTTCTACAAATCTCTGTTTCTTGAAAGGTTTTTAAATTTTTTTCTTGGAATAAATATGAAGTATTCCTTCCAAGTCCAGAACTTGTAAATTTATGACAAAATTCCAGTCCTGACAGACTCAGCTCAACACAGCTATCTTACATTTCAAAACAAAAAAAATATGAAGTGACTGGTTGCTACATTTTCTGACATACATCTCTTTTTGAACTTTATTATAATCACTGTACAGCTGACGAACAATTCTGAATAAATCCGACCTCGTAAAGCCCATGGTGCTCCAGCAAAGGATGCTGTTCACAAGCCAGACTCTGAGGGCCCAGTGCCAAGTCACCTCCCAGCAGGGAAGTTCTCCTTTTCCTAGGAGACCAATATACCTTTCTCCCTGACCCCCATTCCTTCATCAGTATCAGCTCTACCTTGTTTCTCATGCATCAACATAAATTATGCCAGAGTGTGCTGTGGCAGGATATCTTAGCAACTGGTAATTTTTGGGTGGGAACATGACTTGTATGGTCAGCCACATGTTTTGCAAAAAAAGATATCAGAAATAATATTGGCCTGGCATATTGCTAAATGCAGGTCTCCTCAGACTCGCTCTGCTCTTAAGCCTTTGCAAAACTTATGCCAGTACAAAGGATTTTTCTTTTTTTTTTCCATTTAATTGATAATTACCACTATGGTGCACTTTGTAAGATGAAAAACCTGAGCTGTTCTGAAACTTCTAAAATTCCCAGACTGAAATTCTTCTTCTGGAGAGTGTAATGTAATAGAAAAGGAGCTGATCTCTTGTGGCTCTGCTCCTTAGGGGAGTGTGGGAGGGAACTGGGTGGCAACTTGTTTTCCTCTGAAGTTTCCAAAAGGGTAAAAAATGCTAAAAATTTTCAGAACGGCATCATAACTGGTGTATCTTATTGCTCATTAGTTGCATAATTTACTGCTCAGAAACTGTATGGTTTGCACACTCTTGTAGGAGTAGGGTGTCCTCTGCTGCAGCTCCTGTTCTCCAAGCTGTTTATTCATTATTGCATTAAGCAGCCAGTAGACTAAAGCTGAATTAATCTGAGGAGCACAGTGGCCCATTTTGCCAGAAGAGGTGGATGGTTCTCCAGCCTCCTCCCTTCTAGTATTTTCAGTGCCTAAACCTGCCTAAATCACATTTAGATGCTTAATCTTTTATTGGGACTGGTCCTAAGTAATGTCCCAGGAGATGCCCTGCATGCCAGGGTGGGAAACCCACTGTGCCACAACGTACTGCATTCCTCCAAGCACTGCTCTCCATTAATTTTTAAAAGCTTAATGATTATATGTGCTTGCAGCTGAATAAACATGCATGGAAATCACAGACACAGACAATACTTGCTTGTCCATGCAATGGACGCTTAGGTACCCCACATGAACAATTACGTGTTTGAAGTACACGCAGTTGCCTATTTACACAAGTACAAAAGCATGTGTGTTAAGCAGGTGCCTGACTTAAAAATGTATCTACTCAGTTTTGTTCTTTTTATTTACACTTTCTTCAATAATTTCACCTGCTAACAAACGCATCAGAAACGCATGATGCTCTGTAATGGCTGCCTAGCAACTCGGTGGGGTGAACAAACTCAGTTTCATTTAGGTGTTAAATAATCTGAAGTGCAGTGAATTTATCTTATACAAACATCAGAGGGCTTAATAACAGCAGCAGCAAAACACAGCATTGGCTTAATGGTGATGATGTCCTAATATAATGGAACAAACTGATATTTGGTATTTTTGAAACTGGAGTTTGAGAGGTTTCTTAAAAATATGTGTCTACTAAAATGAGCAAACTCTTTTTATGAGTTTTGCCTTGGTAAAGCTGGACAGATAAAGTAGTGATCAGATCACTGCACACGTTCTAGGTGTGCTCATCTAGGGCTTCATGATGTACATCTGCGTAAATATCTCCAAATTTTTAAGTTGACAGACCTGAAATTGCTGCTTACCAAAGCAGAAAATCTTACTTCAAATATTTGGCTTCAATTTGTTAAACAGGTGATTTCACATTGTTAATTTTATCTTGTAAGCAAAATAAAATTGACTTGGGGGAAAAAAAGATAAAAAACCCAATGTTGTTTCTGCACAGGAGGTGTTTGTGTTGCAAGTGTGCTACCTGGGATGGACAGAATCTGCCAGGTAGAGATGAGGGGCAGGAATGTATGAAAATGGTATAGAAAAACTAACCCCACTGTTGTCTGTGACCATTTCATGCTCCTGCATAGTTTAGTAATGCTGATTAAAATGACAGTTCAGATGGTGCAGGGAAGGAGTCAAGACTGAGATTTTCTGTAATATACATATGAAGAAGATAGCGAATTCACAACTTGTGAGGCTCGTGGGTGGTTGCTTCTCCTCCCACTGAGAAGAGCAATAATTTGCTTGGAGGTCACAGTTGTGGCAGGCAGTGGGGAATGCAAACTTAGGTGGCTGCTATCTTGGGACATAATCAGCTCAATTCAGCTTCAGCTTAATGAAGTTGCTACAGCAACCCTGAGATGGCTACTGTAGCGGCCAAGTTGTTTCAGAGATGTGGAGAACCAGGAGTGCTGCTGGGGAAATGCCATTTCCCAGTGTTGTGGTTTAAATCCTGTGGGCAGCTCAGCCCCACACAGCCGCTCGCTCACTCCCCGCAGTGGGAGGCGGGAGGGACTCGAAAGGGTAAGGGTGAGAAAAATTGTGGGTTGAGATAAAGACACTTTAATAGGTAAAGCAAAAGCCACGCACAAAGCAAAGCAAAACAAGGCATTCACTCACTCCTTCCCACCGGCAGGCAGGTGTTCAGCCATCCCCAGGAAAGCAGGGCTCCATCATGCATAATGGTGACTTGGGAAGACACATACCATAACCCTGAAAGACCCCCGCTTCGTCCTTCTCCCCCCAGCTCTATATGCTGAGCATGACGTCATATGGTATGGAATATCCCCTGGGTCAGTTGGGGTCAGCTGTCCCAGCTGTGTCCCCTCCCAGCTCCTTGTGCCCCCCCAGCCTCCTCGCTGGTGGGGCGGGGTGAGGGTGCTGTGTAGGCACTGCTCAGCAATAATTAAAACATCCCTGTGTTATCAACACTGTTTTGGTCACAAATCCAAAGCACAGCCCCATACGAGCTACTATGAAGAAAATGAGCTCTATCCCAGCCAAAACCTACACCCAGGCACTGGTGACACTCTCTGGATGCACATGAGATCTCATGCATCAGATTGACTCCCCCCAAAGCACTGCACAATTATTAGGACAGATGTTCCTTTTCCCAATGGATTTGCTGTGAACTTACACTTATGGGAAGAACAGAATAAAACAAAGCACAGCACAACTTTGAGTTAGAAAAAACCTGAAAATTAGTTTTTATTTAATATTCTGCTTCCCCCTCAAAGTTTTCTCCTTTGGCAATAACAGAGCAAAATCAATTATTCACACAGGTCTATTGCAAATCAACAGTAAAGCTTAGCACATCCATATAATTTCACAATAACAGCATTTAAACAGTCCTTATAGAGGCAGAATCTATTTCAGACCAGTGGGGCAGATCTCAGTCTCTGCTCACTGTGGAAAGCATAAAAGCAAATATTTTGCAAGTCAGCATGTGTGTGTGAGAGGTAGATTTTCAACAATAGTTTTTAGATTACCCAAATAAATGTTTTTCTCAAAGAACAGGTCCTCCTAATTGCAGAATATCTGCTCTGTAGATGGAGGCCTTTGTGCCAAACTGCTCGCTAATCCTCTTCCCCTGTAAATGTATTGGCACAAAATACAAGTCCATTAAGACTCACATTTAATATTTACAAATCCCTATTTATCTATAAATGCCCTCCCATCTCTTTCTCCGTCACTCTAGCGTTGCCTACCTGTCTGCCTCCCTGCATAATATGTCATGTTGGAATATGATTTGGTTTGGGAGAACCTGCTGCTTTGGCTTTCTGCAGAGCCTCTACAACAGTTTTTATTACTTTAAAAGTGTGGTAAAACACTGCATCCTCTCACTTAAGCTTCTGTTTTTCCAAAGGAAATTCAATTAACTTTAACATATTACCAACCAAATGGAAACCTGGACTGTGTAACATTTATAAGGTCTCCTCTGAGAACAGCCCTTGCCTTTCCTTTCCACTTGCTACTGAAATGACCGCAAAATCTGCTGGCCAGGCCTCCCCTTTTATCAGAGGCAAAATTAACTCATCCCTAATATGTTTTGGATTCCAGTCTAAATCTGGACACTGGGAGTTTTCTAGTTTATTTTGAGCTTGAAATAGGACATGTGGGTGTAGCTGAGCACACCTGGTCGTGGGGTCTGAGCAGCTGAAAGACCTTCAGGAACAAAAGTGTTAACCAAGTCCACCCCCAACCTCTTTTACTTTCCTTTATCTCACCCAGCAAGTCCCAGTTTCTTTTGTCTGCGAGATCTTCCTGTTCTAGTTTGTATCCTAATAAAATCCAGCTCAGAGATTTGAAACCCTTTTAGAGTTTTTCTTGGGATGTATTCAGTTTAATGACAAGATGCAGGTGTTCTGACTTCACCCCTGTCTTGGGCTCCTGTCACAAGTACAGAGACTCCGTTGAACATTTTGCAGGCTGTATTTAAAAGGCCTATTACAGAGCATCTTGCTAGCAGGTAGGCAGGATAGAGGCTGCCACCCAGGTGAAGTGTTTTCTGAATAACACATTGCTCAGAAATGGGGAGATGGGCAGCAAAGACCCTGTAGGGTGCAAGTGAGAGGTGGGGTACATGTCCACATTCAGTCATGCGCTCTGGTTGGCAATATCTGTGCTGCCTGGCTGCCCGCTTGGAGTTGCAACCCAGTCGTCTCGTCCCCTTCATCCTACCCCATTTCCTCTGCTCTCCAATGGACCATAATTTATCTGAAAAAAGTTGCTTTTGTCCTGGAGTTCTTTGTCTCCTCCTCCTCAAATTCCTGCCACAGCTTGGGACTCCAACCCTTTCTGCAGCGAGAGCTGGTGATATCAGAGGCAAAGAACTGTGACCTTTAAGTGTGAACAAGTCAGAAGAGGAGATAAGTTATAAGAAAGTTCCTGCATGAAATAATTCAGTGACAAGGTGTTTTGAGGAACAAAATAGCTGCAAATATATAGGCTGCAATTTAAAAGCTAAATGATCTCCAGATAAAATGATAAACTAAAAAGTGGCTTCAAGACCCAAGGATTTACTTTGTTATCCAAGCCCTGTGCTATCCCAGTGTATACAGGGATATATAGGACTGGAACAATACAGGATTAGAAGCAATGCTGGTACTGTAACATTTGAAAGGCTTCTGCTATGAAAGAGTGAAAATACAGACAGTGAAGGAGAGAGGGCAGAATATATATAATAATTATATTTATATGTATGAGATTGAATGAATTGGTTCTGTTGTTGCATTTTGCCTACACTAAAAGCAGAGCATTAGGTTGCTCCAAATTTCACTAACACTGAAGATACACGTGGACCTGCACATCATCAGGTCTTTCTCTAGTCAGCCAGAAGACTAAGACTGTCCTGTGGATAACTTTGGATCTAGAGCTGTATCAGCTTTTAATTTTTTGGCTATAACCTCTGTCCATACTTCAGAGCCAGATTCTTCACGCTGGCCACCTGGATCAAAGGCAGAGGTGGTTTCAAATTTATACAGACTTAACTGAGAGCAAGATCAGAGTAAACTTGACTACATTTTAGAAGCCTAGCAAAATGGAACTGTAGCTGTAGGAAGAGAGAAGGAAATGGTAACTAGTCACCATTAAGAGGAATGGTGACCCCAAGTTTTGGAAGCAAATTTTAGAAGGAATAGAGTCAGGCAGTAGATCTGTAAGGATTTTTTAATGTCCTTATATCAAGGATGACGGGTGAGCCTTGATTTAATCAAAATCAAAAGCAGGAAGATGCTCTTGTATTTAGGTAAGGAAATAGGATGCACAAAAACAGTGTTCAGGTCCTGCCTTTGGCCGGATCTCAGTGGGTGCTCTTGAATAAGTCACAGAGGCTTTGTATTGCAAATATATTTTAAGACTGTCCTTGCGGTCAAATTGTCTAGTCATCTACTGAGTCTGAATGGGAGAAAACTTAACATGGGCTGGTGCTGAATTTGGGGCTCTCCCTGCAACTGGAAGAGGTCTTGTTTCTGCACTCGTGCCTGCAGCATGGAGGGAACAGCACCTTCCAGGGCTGTGGAGCAAAAGCAATGCTGTCTGAAAAATGCTTAAATAATATTTTGTGGCTGATCCCCTTTGCAGAAAGCCTTACAGAGAAAAAATGGAAGAAGCACTAAATGCATAGCCGGAGTTATGCTACTTGTCTACGTGAGGGAGGCCCATTACATGGCTGGGTGAGCACCGTCACAGAGGAGCTGTTCAGGCAGGCAGAGATCACTCCTAATATTGCATCTTGGGCTCACTCCTGATGAGTAAAAACAGAGCTGCCGTCTTGAGATGCTAGCAGGAAACTGTTCATTTTTGGCAAATAAATTTTGCGTAACAGAAACAGAAAAATCCCTATGCTGCACCAAACCAGAAATCTGTCTTGCTCAGTGTCCCACCTTCGCCCGTGACCAAGAGCAGGGTGAGCAGATAAGAGAAGTGTTCTGCGGCACCCCAGCAAACTCTCTGTGCTTAGCAATCCTTGGAGGACTTTTCATCCATCAGTTTGCACCGTTGCTCTTTGAATCCACATAAAAACCCATAATATCTACAAAGTATTGTGGTCCAAGCTCCAAAGCTGAAGTGCACAGAGCGTGCAGAGTATCTCATTTTATTTCTTTCCCACCTGCTGCTTGCTGGTTTATTTGACATCTCCCTAGTCCTTGGATCAGAGGAGTCAGTCTCCTTCCCTATTCACTTTTTCCAGGCCAGTCATGATTTTATATCCCTCTATCACATCCTCCTTCAGTTTATCTGCCCTGCAGGCAAAAGAGTCCCAGTCTATTAAATGTTTCCCCACACAGGAGCTGTTTCATACCTTTGATTCTGTGTGGCACCAACTCTGCACCATCCTTTGGGCAAGGGGGAGATGGGAACCAGGCGTGATGGAGACTCACCCCACATTTATGGAGCAGCATGTTTATATCTCTCCCAATAATGCCTAAGAGTTTGTTTTTCAGCCTGTAACTGCCCTTCAAGCTGACTTTTTCTTAGAATACCTGTTCCAGCTCCAGGATTTCTTTCCTGAGGAGCAGCAGCTATTTCTCAGAAATAGAGGCTTTTTGCCCACCTCTGTGTGCAATTGGCTGCGTGGTAGTGGCACAAGCAACATTCCCAGCTCAGCTGGGAAGACGATTAGAGACTTCAGCGGTAAGTGCAAAGCTACACACATGGGGGGAAATCGATGTCTCTGTGTTTGCTCTGGATCCAAAAAGCACATAAATCACCGATTAAAGCTACTGCTACTAATGGACATCAGAGACATGAATGAAAAGAAAGCAAATAGCTCCATGTAGACCTTTACTCCACAGTTGGATCTGTGTAGGTGGGATCTAGACCTGATGGGCCCTGGTTGCTACCCCTCTAGCAGAGGACCTGGGGCATTTATTGCTATTTTTAGCTTGTTTGATGAGGAGGACTTCCAGAAATAGTGCCTAACTCCAGAGTCTCCACGCAGTTTCTCTAGTGCTGCTAGTGTCTGGAATTCAAACTGCGGAGTTCTGTGGGCAGCCCTGGTGCCAAGCATGTTTCACCACCCTGCAGACTGTGCAGGATTGAAAAACACCGGCTTCTTGTAGCAAATACTTTCCCTTCCTGTAGGACATGGGTTACCAGAAACCTCCAGGACTGTCAGCAGTTGGTAGCTGGAATAGCAGCTGTTCTGACTTCTTCTTTGAGTTTTTGCAAGCTCTGGAAGGGTTATAAAATGCTTAAGTTACATAAATAAATCTCTTTCCTATAGGTTGCTTGATCTTAACTGGGTAGTACAAGTATTGTAAGTTTGTGCTTCTACAGCATCTTTCATGCAAAGATGTCAGAAGTGCTCTATAAACATTAACTAATTAAGCCATTAAACCACACAACACCCCACTGAGTATGTAAGGATTTATAGGGATGTATACAGTAAGAAGATTATGTTTTACTCTTAGCAGATTTTTTTTTGGCTGAAAAATGGAAAAATAAATCCAGAAATTATTTTTCTATATAAATGACTTAAACTTCTAATAAATCAGGATAATGACAGCAAATCATAGACGGGCAGGCTGTGGGTGGCTGGTCTTGGGAACACAGCAGCGAGCACCCTGCCGGGAGGTTGCTCATCATTTCCCCCATCCTGTACGTTGATGGAAAGTAGGCACAGCTCAATGTCAATCCCCCCAGCTTTAAAATAGCCCCTACCCACTGGCACTTCAAAATGCCTATGCTTTGAAGAACACAGATACCCACACCAAAGGCCTCTGGCATCTTTCCCGCATCCATCACATTAAACACATCTGTGCTGGAGTAATATATATGCTCATAAGCTGATGCTGCATATATTCAGCATAAGCTGCATCCGACAGCCTGGAAGAGAGGAGAAGGGAGGATGGGGTTGTCACCCGACCACCAGCTGCAGGAGGGCGAGGTGCACCCCGGGTCTTGGGAGGGGACAAATCCCACGCTTTTCACAGAATGCCACAAGAGCAGCGGTGGCGGGTATCAACAGTCACCACCGTGTCACCAGACCCGACTCAACAGCTCGCTCGAAGCTTTTGGGTTCTCAGCCACTTCAGTATCGCCCTGAGGCACGAAAGCTGTTCAGTATCGCGTCTGCCTGTCATCTGCTCTGAATCAGGGTGTCAGGGCTGATGGCTGGGAAACTTCGGAAAGTTTTTCAGCTCGCAGATAAACAGCAGCAAGTGTTCTCAGGACAACACATTCTGGAGCCCCAATCTTATCAGGGCACTTAGGACGCAGTCTGTATACATGTTTCAGGCCAGACAGCCAGAGCCCACAAACAGCTCTGAAGACCATGTTGATGGCTGTAGGTTTTGCTTGCTTCTTTCTTTTTTTGCCATCCTGATATAACAGGGAATGGTCTGCAGGGCTGGCAGGAGAGTGCTGATTAAAGCCAGCTTTGCAGAGATTGATGCAAAACCTAATAGCACTGAGTGCCTTCACAGCTAAGAGGGGATGTGTCTCGTGGGGATGGTGGTAGAGAAAAGCAACCCAAGTCATCCATTCAGATGTGAGGAGGGAATGTGAGACAGTTTTGGGTCCTGTGTTCCCTACACACAGCTTAAAGGGACCATTGACAGCATTTGGGGAAGAAGCTTGCTGCATTGCTGTTGTGCAGCCCCCATTCACCCTGCATTGTCCAGGTGAGGTTAAGCCAGGCTGGCAATGTGAACGTGGCCATGGGGCTTCTGTTACTGTTTGGCTCAGCTTTGTCAAAGCAAGCTCAAATCTGCCGGCAATGTATGTTACAAACTTATCCTCAGTCCTTGCTTTGCATTCACAGGTGGTTGTCTGTGTAGTTTGTAAAAACTCATCCCACTGCTGTGACTCTGCAAGCTCAAAACCACAAGAAACAGAAATAAGCTCTTATTTAAAAAAAATGTTTCAACAAAAACAAGTCTCTTCTCATGGCTTTTGCTTGGGTAAGGTCAGGGAGTTATAACTAAAATATGTGCATTGCAATTTGGAGTTGGAAAAATCATTGTGTTTCACACCTACATGTATGGTGTTACCTAAAACACCTCCTCCTCCTTCCTGTCTCTGCCTGGAGACTTCCCTGCTGCTCAGTTTCTGCCAGTGGATCTCTGTGATCTTCCTCCATCAAAAAGAGCTCCCCCGCTAAATTCATTACAGCCAGAGGATGTGATGGGTATGAGCCCACACATCAGCTCCAACTTCACATTGAAGTCAGATGTGAACACCAGGTGAACTCCCACATATGGTGAGAGAGATGATGCCTGATGCCAGATTCCTCTTTTCTACCCTGTCTTCTGCAGATTGGACAGGGCGCTGTCACAGCCAGGTCTGTTTAGCCATGCCGTCACCTTCTCTTCCCTGCTACTTCAAGATGGAGTTGTGTTCAAGAGCAGGTTGAGCAAGGAATATGGTGGGCTTTAGAGAGATTGCCAGCAACCAACCTTAGACTTTCAAAGGGGCAACAATATAGTCAAAGCCTACTTTTCTTGCAAGCAGAAGGGGTAAAATTGCAAGAGTAAAGGCTGCATCTTCCCATTGCTCCTCACACCTTCTTCCCTGCATTTTTCCCCCTAAAGGCAAATATAATTTTTGGTGCATGTTTGTAACTTTGGTGCTGCTTTGTAACTTTGGTAACTTTCTCTGATCCTGTTCTTTTTGGGGCATCTGTGCGATGTGGGAATGGGCCAGCTGCTGAATGAAAGCTGAGAGTCAAATAAAGAGTCATCAGAGCTAAAACATTGTATTTTAAGGTGATTTTTGTGTTACTGTATTTTGGGGTTGGATGTAGGCATGACAGCACAATCCCTCCAGCAGTGCTGTACCGTTTCTGGGTATTGAAGGTGCTGCTGGGGATGCATCTTTGTAACCAGGAAACCAAGCATAAAAAGCCCACTGACTTGTATTGGCAGCTCTTGATTTAGCCATGATTTTCTTACGTTTTTCCTTTATTACTTACATTATGGTATTCTAAAATTGCCACTTCCTTTTATCCTATCCAAAGCAATCCCCTTGCCTATCAGCCTTTACAAGCTAAGAATCAGATTCTGCCAAAACCTGCTCCTCAGTACCTAACATAAGGACATATATGGGTAGAAAAGGATGTAACATAACTCACTTTTCCCTGTATTTGCCTGTTGTCTTCACAGCATACTTATATAAGCTCAGCCCATAAGCCTGTATTGTCTTCTTAGACAAGTCAGTCTAATCCTGATTTATTTTTAACCCTTCTCTCTCCTACTTTTTCATACTTCATCTACCTTCTCTCCTTCCCTTCCTATTAACTGTTTGCAGAAATCAATACATGCCAGGAAGTCTCCAAGGTCACAAGGACTCACTCTTGCTATGGCCAAGACCAGCTCTGGAGGGTCTCATGGTCTGCAGCCTCCTCTGCCCGGTGTTTGAAGGGCTATGGGATGTTGCTGTCAGACCTTGGATGGCTCAAGGTTCCCAGTTTCCTTTCATTGTCAGAGAGATGGGTATGCTCTTGCAGTGGACTCTTCACAGCATTTTCTATTGCTTATTTTTGATCTTCATCACACCAAGGATCTTGCACCAGAAACAGAGAGCTGAGTACCCACACTGAGGCTTTTTTTATAAGGTCACTTGACATCTTCATCCCAAGTTTCCATTATTTGGAATAAGAAAGCACTTAAGATAAACATCTGTCTGAGGCTTATCTGGGGGAAGATTATGTTCACAGAGAGCAAGTGAAGAATACAGGGATTTAAAACTTTTCCTTCTGTTAAAAATTAGTCTAAACTTTACATAATCTGAAAAAGCAGAATGACAAACTTAATTCAACATTCAATGAAGTTGTTTAAAAAATTTCTTCCTGGGGTATGAGCTGACCTTTTCCCAAATAACAAAATGCCAGTGGCTTCTGTCAGAGGCACTCTCAAAAATGACAGTTAGGTGTTTTTATGACATCTCTCCCCACAGTTCCTGTAGGAGTTGGTTTTCTCAAGACCTGACTGTATCTTTCCTTACAAAAACCCTGAAGGAAGTGGAGGTGTGATCGTTCCTACTTTACTGGTTTGAAACCGAGACCTAGAAGAATAAATCTTGAATTTTTAAACCACTACGGAACAGTTTAGCTGGGCAGATAACAAACTGCAGGCATGAGTCTAGGCATGGAGTTCACAGGTGCAGACCCTCATGTCTTCAGACATGAATGTATAGACAACTGTCCATAGGGTGGCCATGGTGAACTATCACATGCCAAAGACACAGCACAGATGTTGAGTCTGTGGCTGTATCTGTGGCTGCTCTAAGAGCACAATGGAGTGGACAGAGCCAGGATGAGACTCTTTAGCCAAGGGATCTCAGCTGAACTATTGCTCCAGGCTGTCTTTAAGTTAATGGAGAAAAATAGGTGCCTCTATAGAGTCATTTGTCTTCTGCTAATATGCTTGTCTATGGGGAATTGCTCTCTGAAATTGCTTATTTCTATTGACTCCCACTGGAGCCAAGGGTTTCTATCTCAGGCTGAGACATCAGTTTTAGGTGAGAAACTCAGAGCAAGGAATTGCACCAAATTCTGCCCAGTGCCACCTAATTCCTGGGGCAACCTTTCCTACAATTTTGCATTACCCAGGGCACATTGTCCCCATATCTCAAAGCAGCTGCTAAACTTCAAGTGCTCTAAAACCCACCTCCATGGTATAAACCAAATCATAGTCCACAGGAGAGACACAAAGCAGGTCCGCAAAAAGCCTTCCAGAGGGTTTGCTCCAAATATTAGACCTTGTTACAAAGCAAGCTGGCAGACTTAGAGGGAAAACTGCCCCGTAGAAAATATTCTGGGTTTACATTTACAAGATTCCCAGTCATGAATAAACCACAGAAGGAGAAAAGACTACATTGCAGTGACATGATCCACGGGCAGAATAACAGTGAGCATCCCTGAAAGCGAGCACTTAGCTATTCAGCCTTAAAAACAGCAGTAAAGAGAAACACGATCCATGTCTGATTTTCTAATTCCCTTAAAGTTTAGATTCTCTATAATTTAATTTCATGAAGACAGTTAAGTGCTTTCCAGCAGGAGTTGTGACGAGGAGGAAAAACTTCCATCTTACAAACACTGGTGCAAACTTTCATTGTAGGATTAAATAAAAAGAGAAGTCCTAGGCTTCATCAGTGCAGTTCAAATCCCTGTTTTCCATCCAAGAAAGAGCATTACATGCCGCATTTGCAGAACTTAGTTCACCCCCCCTCCCCATTTAGTAGTCCTGTATATCACAAACACAGTCAAAGCTCAGGAGACAGCTGTGTGCAGCTGCTGCAAGGAGCACCAGCTCTTGGCTGGATCTTCCTGCAACTGAGACATCACAGGGGCAACTAAAGATGAGCTGCTGGGTCAGTCTGCCGCACTCACACCCTGCAGAGAGCAGAGCACTCAGACGCCGGGAGTGTTTTTGGGGTCGGAAGGGCTCATTCTCCCCCAGTCATGGGCAGGCAGTGCAGTGCAGCTGGGACCTGGGGGGCATGCCCCCAAGGCCAGACAGGGGAGGTTGGGAAGAGCTGCCAGCCCATGCAGGAAAAAATACAGCACAAGATAATGCTCCTTTGGCAGCTGTCATCTACTGAGGCACCGTCAGACAAAATGGCACTGAGAGATACCGTGCCCCCATCGTCTTGGTAGCCAGTGGGAGCTTGCAGTGCTTGCTATGCTAATTAAGATATAAATAATTGTTCCCATAATCACAGATTCTGCAAGAGGCAATTCTCACCTCTTGTGAGGTTGTCCAAATTCTGGACACCCTATCTTACACACAGCATTTAAATGGTGTTCTGGAGATTTGATATAGAGAGAGGGACCCAAGAAGTTACTGCCTGTATCTACTTTGCTATTACCAACATGAAAAAGGCTGTTATAATATTCCCAAATAGCAGGTCCTTCAAGTACACATGACTGTCCAAGTTATATTATTCTATAGTACCTCCTTCCTGTGCTATCATCTCTGTTCTCTTGAGAATTGCTTTATTTTTAGCAGGAAAAGAGTCATACAGTTGAAATGAGCCTTGACAGGATGCCCTCTCTGAAATGATAGTCCAAATACTAGAACAAGCACCCACTGGCCCTGAGGGGAATGACATGAATGGGATGGGAACTCCTTCATCTTTTTTTCTATGAAGTAGATGTTAAGTTTCTAGATGAAGAGAGCCTGACTTCCGTCTTGCACGCATGCGGTGAATTTGCTCACACTGAGTGGCTAACAACTCCTTTGTGTCTGCTAGGCAGGACACCTTTCCTAACCCTGTGACCTTTGATTCTGCTAAATACGACAAATATGGGTCAATGGCTTTTGGAGAGGTAAAACTCCAGAACAATCCTTTACTGACACTGAAATAATTCTAGTGCATGAAAAGTGAGAGCAGCTGTGGCTGCTTCCACATCTACAAGCAATGCAGCTTGCTCATTGCCAGTGATCCTTAATCCTCTTTGAACTCCTGACTTTACATATCGGATGGTTGCCTCATGGAGTAATATCTGTGTATTATTGCCCATTCACTGTAAGTATTTTACAAGGTGATACAAATTTGGGAAATGTATTCTCAGGAGCCACAGGCACAAAGGTTACTGAATGCAAATCATATTTGCATTGGCACCAGTATCTGACATGTTTGTAAAACCAGGAGCAGGGTATCAAGTGTTAAAAAATGGGAAAAATTCTCTCTGCATCCTGTGAAAATGCTGGCAGCCCAAGGGCAGAGAGTGCTTGCGGGTGTGGTAATTCAGTATGGGCACTGCTTACTAAACAAAGTAATCATTTCAGCCGCCAAATAAAGAGATACAACTATTTCAGTGGGCAAAATGGAGTCTCTCTTAATCTGTGGAGAAGTAATAGAAGCCTTTAGGTCTGTGTGAGAGCCATGGATGAAGGAGCACGCTCGGTTAGTGCTTGTTCGTTAAGTTACCTACTTTGCAGAAGTCTGTGCTTTCCTCAAAGCCCTGGCTTTGGGAGTCTGGTGATTAAGAGTTTTAAACATTTTTTTAGGAAGGATTTGTAAATATCAAGTTTTTTGTCTTACAGTGGATAAAATGCCTGTCACATTGCAGCCTGAAAATAAAACCTGCAGATGCTAAAGAGTCAGAAGCAAAAAGAAAAAAAGAGGGAGGTTGAACTTTTTATTTTTTTAAATACCGTTTCCTTCTCCCACCCTGCTGTTGGGGGCAGGAAGGGAGAAAAAAAGGGTAGCCAGTCATGATTTGGGAGCATTTATGTTAGTGATCCCAGCAGCAAGGGGATTGTGCTCCCACGGAGATGGATGCTTCTTCAGACTGCAGTCACTCACTGCTGGGCAGAAGGGCATTCCTGCATGTATATATTACACAGAGATTAAGAATAAATTTTTTTCCAGGAGATATTTATTGCTTTTTTTTCTTTCAAAAAGTTTGTTGTTGTTGGTTTGTTTTTTTTTTTTTAATAAAAAGATTTAGTTTTCTTACAAGATTGAGATTTGTTAATCACAAGCAAACACGTCTCACAACAGATGGCTTCACCACAGTCAATTTCTTGGTAAAAAGGGATTTTGACAGAGGAACGATGCTCAGCTCTCCTTTCCCCCAGTCTCCCTCTTTGGCATGGGAGCACTGGCACTAGGGTTACATGGTCAGAAACATATCAGCCACGTGAGCCGCATCCCAAGGCAAACCTGCCTTGGAGCGGATACTGGCCTTGGGTGCAAACTGAAGTCAATCCAATGAAAGTAAGTATGGTAAAATTAATCCCCATGCTTTAGGTTGCCAGTGCTTTAGGTGTGCTGTGCTGTAGGGTGTCTACCAGGACCCGTAACCAGTTCTTGCCAGGCAACACCTCCATGAGCCTTCCTTCAAGCGTGCTTGCAGTGGTCTACATCTTCAGTTGCAGAAGGAAGGCCATTGATCACCAGCTTTCTCATGGAAAGCCATTTGCCTTATTTGCTTTTATTTGTTTCAGCCTGGTGCACACTATCAAGGTTGAGTCTTCCACGGAGAGACTGAGGAGGCTCCAATGCCCTCCTGTCAACCCTGTCCTAGGGAAAAGAGTGGGAAGAGAGAATAAAGCCTGTTTCCTCCCACCAGATCTGCTACAGAAAGCAAATCCTGCACTAAGCATGAAGAAGGGTTACAAGAGCCAAGACCCTGTCTGGAAGCCACTTGTCCTGTCAGCTGAGCAATATATCACTGTCAAAACCTTTCCGCAACCCTACTGCTATTGGCTTTTGAGTTAGGTGCATGCAGCATTAGCATCCAAAAGTTGTCTCTGGACTGAGCCCATAGTTGGGAGGCCTGGGAATAGATCACACCAAGGACAGTCTCCACATCTGAATCCCACAGAAGGCTTTCACTTAAACAGAGCTGGTGCAGCATGTGTGGTCAAGTCTGTGTCCTGAAGCACTCTCACTGCAGTCGACTTTTGACTGGAATAGAGGTGACCTCTGGAGTCAGAGGCAGAATAAACTCTGCCCTTAGCTGTATGTGTAGAAATCCAAATGCAGGACATTTCCCTGAGTTTCTACCCATGAATCTGAACACTTTACATAAAAAACTGGCAGAGCCTTGGGAGAAGCAACTTGAAGGACTTTGTCAAATTTTATTGAGGGAGGAGAAACGAGAGGGATTTCACTAGCTAGGTACCAAGTATACGCCTGAAGAACACAATCCCCATACTTCAACACATATTTAGAAACACTGTGTTGCCCTGAATTCCACTTACTCCTATTTTCCCCAAATAATAGAAAAATATGAGGTTTACAAAGGAAGAAGGCAGTTTCCTGGAATACGTCAGCTCCTGTCCTCGTTTTCTATGCAGTCATGGTATCAGTCACTGAACATCATCTGAAGGCAGGTATGATCCTAGCAGCACGGAAAATGATGTTTTTCTACAGTTTAAAAGTTAATTTCTGAAGCTTACAATCCATGCTGGGGCAAGAGACAAAATTAAAATGGGAATTTACTATTCAGATACCAGGGGTGTTCATCCAGTTCAACACAAATTAAATGTCAAGGAGATGCAATAAAAGGGGTACAAAGCCAGAAGCGGTGAAACTGTAGCTCATTAACATCATTATTCACCAACAATGTAATCCACTGATGTCCTTGCAGAGCAGGTCACATACAGTGTAGAAGAGATTTCTTTCATTAATGAAGCAGATACTAAAAAATGAAAAGATGCTGGAAGTGCCAGGGCAGTGGTAACTCCAGGCTGCCCGATGTTGTGATACATCCTGGGGATACCTGTGTTTGTGAAACAGGCAGGTTGCTTTCTGTCCTCATAAGAACAGGTGTCTGTCTTATCAGATAAATGGCAGGGAAAAGCATTTATGGATAACAAACGTGGAGAAGGGACTCACTTGGAAGCCATAGGCATGGGCTTCTTACTTGGGCATAAGTAAAAAAGAAGCACTGTGAGCTGCCCCAGCTATGATTTATGTCTGTGCCAGGGTGTAAATCAGCCTCACACAGCATCATCCTGGAAACAGCTTTCCCAATATTGTTAGGGGTTTTCTTCCAAACAGGAAAACCACATATTGCAGACCTTTCTTAAATTGCATTTGGGCATACCCTCTTAAATGGGTTCTCTGACAGGGCTGATATTGTAATTATGGCATGTGTTGTGCGGTAGCTCTTCCCAGTCATTCCTAATCTGCTGGGCCAGAGGGGTAGGGAGAAGCTGTCAGTGGTGGTGTGAAGCAGCATAACCTAGCTCCCTGGCTGCCAGCCAGGGTGGATAATAGACATTTATTCAGTAGGTGTTCCTCTGACAGATCCCAGAGAAACTTCCCAGAGCATTTGTGGCACTGGAGCAGCAGTTTTCACCACCTCCACTGTCTACAGGTATTGCCGCCTCTTGCAACACCCTGCTGCCACCTCACTTTGGAAGACAGACCTTCAAGACTCTCACACTGCATGGCGAGGCTCCCACTGGCCACTCTTCTCCTCTGAGGACTGCTCTTGCATCTAGTCAAGTGACCGTTGCTTGAAGATATGGACTCCAGCCAGAGCATGGATGAGTTTCCCTAGCACTGCGGATTTATTGCTTGAATCAGTTGCATGCCAAAAACCATTCCTGCTGCAAATAACAGGCATTGTTATAAAGGGAATAAAATTTGGCTTTGCTCACTCTTTGGTGAATTTCAACAGGGAAGTTCAGATGATAGTAGGTTACTTCTCTGCAAGGATTGCTCCTGCACAGGGAAAAATACTTCTTCCACAGGATTCCCAGGGAGCACCAAATCACACCAAGCTCTCAGACCTTATCTCCAAGGTGCCAGCAGGTCTCTCCTCCTCTTAGAGGTCCAAGGGTCAGATGTCAACAGCTGTGCTCTCGAGGCATTGCAGAACTGCCTGTGATAAGAGTGACATTCACACATGCATGAAGAAGAGCTACAGTGGAGACCAAGCCAAAGTTCAGAAAGGGTATAACCCAGCAGCTGATGGCCACCTCAAACCTCAATGCCTTCTGCTCAGAGTGGAGCATGCATTCTTCACCTTGCCTTTTCCATAGCAACAGGTACCCAAACCCCACGTTTGGTGTCCTCAAAACACACTTGAGGAAACCCTATGCTGGTGTTGTCGAGGCGGCTCTATGGGGGTGACAGCTACCATACTGATAATGGCTAATGAGTATACAGAGTATCTCCAGCATGATAGCAGCAGCTGCAGCCGATCCCAGGGACATTCCCCAGCCACTCAGTGAGTCAGCAAAATTGTTAAACCTGGGGCATTAGTAATCTGAGGAGGAAAAGATGGAAGAGATACAGCCTGCTGCTTGGCCAGAATTATGGGGGGTGTCTCCCGTTCCCACCCTCAACATAAAACTCAAATACAGGAGCTGTAGAAGCTCTGCATGTGGCAAGCTTGGGAGGAGTGACTGCAAACACTACACTTGCTGCTTTGTCTTGGTTTCTAAAGCTTCTGGCGGATTTAAGACAGGGTTTTGTGAGGCAAAGGACGGCTCCAGGGAGGTGGGTTGTCCAGGGAATGCCCAGACTCAAAGTCTAGAGAAGGTGGATGTGGATGTTGATCATGGTTGCGGGGGGAGGTCTTGGACACAGGTCTTGGGATACCTTTTGCTCTTCCCAGACATCATCTGCAGTTTCAAAAGCAACTAAAATACCAACATTGCAATTCCCAGCCACTCCTCTAACATGTAGGTCTCTGTTTTTGCATGTCCATGACTGTCTTAGACACCACTGTAAGTTTTGAATTCTTCTTAAACACATTTTCCCTTCAGGAAGCTAATGCACATGGAAATGTCAGAACAGGCACTCTTTTCCCACAGGTCATGCTAATGAGCATCGCTGAAATGTCCTCACCCCTGAGCCACCCCAGCAGGTGACTTGCCATGTTAAGTAGTATAATGTTCCTCAGAGGAGACAGATGAGGGCTGGGTCAGCACATAACATTCAAGTTAATGGATTCGATCTTCAGCTGATCTTCAGGACACCCCTAATAGCCCACGGAGCAGTGCTCTGTCATGCATGCTTCAAAGAAGCTGTAGCCTCTGTTGTAATCCAAAATATTCCCAGGGTACATCTTGTGTAAAGCTTAACAAGTTAGGGGATGCCTGCATGGTGTGGCTCTACCACAGCTTTCACTTTCACTGGGTGTGACATCTATTTGACAATTTATTTTCTGAAAAGCCTCAATCATTTCAAATCCTAGGGTGCTGCAGAAAATAACTAGGTAGGGTGTTTTTTTTCTTTTTTCTTGTCTACGGATAATTAAACTTTGCTTTACTCAAAGCCTTTCAAAGAACAGCTGGCAGAAAATAAACCCTCAAACTCCAAGAAATTAAGCAAGGGTTGCTTTTACAGAGACATCTAAATTACACACACTTCAAAAACAGAGCACTGGAACCAGCAAAAAGGAGGCATTTAAATAAGGGTCCCTTGTTCTGTGGTTGCTAACAAAGATGTTACTCTTACTGGACAATGCTGCAAAGCTCTTTTTTAGCTTAATATAAAGAGCCTTGTAAAATCCAAAGAAGTCTTTAAAAGGCCATCAAATTAGGGTGAGAGAAAAATTGTAGCGACATTACATCGAAAGCTGCTCTACAAGGCAAGGGGAATGTCTCATGTTTTTGGCTGTATTTGCTTCTATGATCCTTACTCTTAATTTCTGGATTACAGTTAGTC
Source organism: Morus bassanus (assembly GCA_031468815.1). Classification (NCBI taxonomy): domain Eukaryota; kingdom Metazoa; phylum Chordata; class Aves; order Suliformes; family Sulidae; genus Morus; species Morus bassanus. The sequence continues at coordinate 6,990,916 of CM062567.1, read as the reverse complement.
ACGCTGGGATGCTGTTCCTACCACATGCATCTGCTGAGAAGAAGCAAATGGGAAGGGCTTCCCCTCTAGCACAGTGCCCTAAGGATACCTTGCCATCTTGCTATGTAAAAGGAAACATCACCATTTTCAGCTAATTCCTGCATTTTTTAAACTCTGATGGTGTTCACATCAAGCTTGAGGAAGAGGAGGTGGATTAGACACAGGCTTTTGTTTGTAGAAAGGATTTTTCGAACTTGTGAGCCTCTGATCCTTTCCATAGTTGTGTCCCACAACTGACTCATTACTGCAGGTAAGGAGCATGGAATAGATGTTCAGTAACACAGCCCAGCTTGATTTAATTAGTGGCATTTTTAATTAAACATTACCATTAAAGTTGTAGCAGGAGCACACTTATATAAAAACCATTTAATGAAGATTTCCTTGGCATCAAAGAAGAAAGGTGTGCCTTCAGCATAATTACTTAGACCAACAGAGGTAGAACGTGGATGTATCTGAGAATTGGTTGCAAGCAGTGTTCATAACTCAGCCACCAAATTAGAGCTGCAAACAAAGGCATTTGCCATACACCCCGTGGCTGTCGTGCAGCATTTACTGGCATGGTGGCTGTACAATTTGATGGCAGCTGAGATGCAGCTCTTGGGACATTTTTACTGTTTACATTAAACAATTGATTAGACCCACAATTACATAGTGGTAATTACTAGCCAGGAAGAGAGACTTCTGCTCTAAGCAGGCAGGTAATAGGACGTGCCATAATACTATGTTCCCTTGAAATTCTTGAACCAAGAGACAGATTTAGGAGTTACCCAAATCTTACTCAAATGGAGCTGGGAAATTTAAACCTTATGGATCCTACTATGACCGAAGTCCATTATCTCAGTTGGAGGGCCTTGTTGCAGAAAAGGAGGAGTTGGTGAAGTTCCCCCTTCCTCGCTGTCCTTCCAGAAAGGGGACATTTGTCTGATTTGTGAGTCATTGCATGCTTGGAAGTAATGTCTAATTTTCCTACTTATTGCCAGACACATCCCCAAGCTCATAATTTTCTACCAGGAGGCAGAGGGAACAACCATTAAACCCAGCAGTGAAAGAAGAAAATCACATGCACAATTTGCTGCCTGTGCTTCTCCCCTGAGACTCCGGAGTTTAATGCAATTTGGTGTATCCCAGCCAGTGGTGCTTGGCTGCTTTTAATTAAAAAAAAATTAAAGGATTTATGTTGGGATTAAATGGGATAATTATTGATTGATCTCTGCCTTCTAAATTGAAAAGCATTTGGATTAATCAGCTTTTAAGTAGGAAATCACTCGGCTCTGGACAGGAAGCCAGCCTCAGGCCCTGCACTTTGCCTCTAGCAGTGCTTTATTTTGTCCTCTATCCCCAAATCCAATGTGAAATGTTTTCCTTTCTTCCCTTCTTCTTGATTCATACTCACAGCTCAGAAGGAAACTGTTTTCATTGAGACAAGCTCTAGGTCACAAGTGTTAAGACCACCCTAACTTTGCAGGTTACCTTGAACTACCTGCAGAGAACATCTGCCAGCCTCTGTAGCATCCCGATGCACCTGGCCAGGATGTCTGCCATCGCCCAAAACCCTTGTGCTGGGAACTGGGCCAGCTGCCTCCCGGACTGGTCAAGCCAGCACTGAAATACTCCATGGATGGAAAGAGCAGGTTTGTACCAACAGCGATGCTGGTAGTTCTGTCTTGTAAGTCAAGCAAAGCAGATGGCCAAGTAGACAGCTCAACAATCATAAGGGAATTTTAAATAAAATGGTGTAAAACTTGCTCTTGGTTTAGTTCTGGGACTGTCTATATCACCCCATCTATACAGGCAGTTGGAAATTAGGTTAAGCAGGTGAGGAAGGTGGTAGGGCAGTATGAACTAAAAATAATAACGGCACATTCAAAATAATAATATTCTCCATCTCCAGCTGCAGATGCAGGCTGCTGACCTCAGCACTGTGTATTCAGGTTTCTGCATTTATGCTGGAGCAGAAATAGCGTAGTTGTGTGACCCTCATCTCTACTTGGATTATTCCACCTGCATGAAAACAAAAGTCATGTTATCTCCCAGGAAAGCCCAAATAGAGAATTTGGAAGAAAAGATTTGCTATTTCAGGAGAAATATTATTTTAAAAAAACAGGGAATTTCAATGGGATTTTTCAGCCTCTGAATAAAATTCTTAGTTCCAATAAGTCATGTTTCCAATGCTAGAACTTAGAAGCAAGTTTTAACGTTACCCTTTGTGAATGAGGACAGTAATGTCCACATCACAGTCTTTGTTTTCTAATTTATCTAGTGTTGGGAAATTTTCTTATTTTATTTTAAAAGGTTCCTCCTTCCTCTAAAAAAAGAATCCTCTTTCAAAAGTTTTTTTTTGTTTTGTTTTGTTTGTTTGTTTGTTTGTTTGTTTTTAAGATTCCCTATCAGAAGAAAGGAATATATCCATCCAGGAAGACTACATTTTTCTAGGAAGTATTTCTGCTGAAGTACTCCAATCACTGCGATGCAGACCCAGCATTGACTCACACGCAAACCTCCTCCATATCTAATCTACCAGAGGAAGATGACCTGGCAGCACAGTGGCACATTACATCCTTCTGCAGATGTAAGGTAATTCATACTTGAAAGGATTATTTGAGTTCCTCACGCAATAGTCAGCTCTATATTAATTGGAACAAAAGATCTTGCTTCAGCTCAGTGAAAGTCTCTCCTCCACGGACAGCCAAACTCGGAGAGCAAAGCACACACGTTGTTTCAGTCCCAGTCTCTGAGCACTCTGAAATTATAACTACCCTGGCCTTAACCCCTGAACAATTCCTTCTGCAGAGCTTCGTTAGGAAGTGTACTCAGAGCTGATCAGCCTAGCTCATGAACATGTCAAGAACTACCGATGAGATTAGGTAATGACGATGTAAAAATGGGTGACCTGTTATTTGAACTCTGAAGTTACTTGTCTCATCTCAGCTAGAGTGAACAGCTAGGACATTTTCTAAAGCAGCCTGATCCTCAGACTTCACACATCTTGGGTACAGAACTCTGATAGGTTGCCTTCCAATGGACATCAAGAAATGAATGAGCTCCACCAAATGTTGACCAACTCCTGTGGTGCCAGTCAAGCCTCTCTGTATCATACTCCTGGTTCATGTACTGCATTGCATTTGGGGAAGAGCACAAGGGAGAGCAGTCTTGTCTACACATGTATGCAGGCATATAAGTACAAGTCTATGTGCACAAGTCTATGCAACTGCACGAGTGTCATGAGAAAGGGTCCATGCACCCCTGTGTGTAGTCAGCACATCTCGCCACCCTGTCATCTAGCTACTTCCAGGGCTGATTTGATCAGGTGCAGCACTCAGATGCAAAGCTACACATTTTCTTTGTCCCCAAAGTGCTGTTCTCTCCTGGGCCTAGTGCTGCAGAGTATGTGGTGTGAGATGCAGACTCAAGAGGGTCTGGAGAAATCACTCCAGACCCAGGAGGTCTTGCTGGGCCATGTTGTACCCCAGCTCCTTCTGGGCGAAGCAGCTCAGGTATTTTCACTTTTTTCTGTTTATCCCAGGCCTACATGACGGTGGAAAACAAAAGGAGTTTGGTTGTCTTTTTAAGAAGAGACTAAATAAAACAATGAGGCACAATAAAATTAACTGGTTAGAGAAGATAACTGAATACACTTTTCTGCATAAGAGTCAATACATTAAAAATACGTACCAGCCAGTAACATAAAAAAATCGAAGGCTAGACATGCTACTTTGAGTGCAGGCAAGAAAGTGTAGAATTGACTCCTTTTCTTGTCCTTTTCCCAAAGTAAACAAGTGGAGGAAGACTAAGGAATGGGGATTTTAACATTCGAAGAGTGCAGAACCAACATGACCACCTGCTTGAGGGAGATAATCTTGCTCAGGATCTCTTCAGACTACTTCTCTGTGCCATTCCCCATGGTGAAACTTAAACCCACTCTCAGACCTGTCAGTCAAAAGTAACTGTCCTCACTTAACACCTGATAACCACTTGTCTAATGACCTCCTGGGCTGACCAGGGGGAGGCAGCACGTTGAAGTCTTAGTCCCAAATCAGCTCCCCTGCTCCTTTACAGGACATTAAAGTCACCTGGACCACCAGTGCAGCTCTTTTGCCAGACTACACATGGCAAGGAGAAGCTGAAGTGCTCCCTAAAATCTTGGTTGGACTTGTCCTGAGACATGGGAGACTGGGACTGAATTTTACTTTATCAGACAATGTGTAGCAGAGTATTTTCCTTAACAGCACCTTAAGACATATTTTGTCCTCATCCCCCCAGTGCTTACTGGGAGCCTGGTGTTGTCACCTCAAAAAGAAGTGGCGCAATCCTACCAGTCAATCAATGACCTTTTTGAATTTCCTGCTTTCCGATCTCAGAAGCTATACATACCAGGCATCAAGTGCCATTTAAAAGCCTGCTCATGTGCCAGCTATTACTTTCCCTGGAAACCGAGGGGAGCAGACAGCATGCTGGAGGTCAAGGCTGCCATTCAGTCAGGGAAACGGACAGACAGGAACCTCACAGATTGCAGCAAGAGCAAATGCTTTTGCACTCTGCTCAGCACAAGCAAATGTCCCAGTCCTACATCTGGGGCAGAATAACTCCACACAATCAGACCAGTTGTGGACTGACCAGCTGGGGGAAGCTTTGCAGAAAGGGTCCTGGTGGGTAGCGAGTTGAACAGGAGTCTACGGAGGTCCTTGCAACAGTGAAGGTCTACCACATATTGGGCTGTATGAGCATGAGTAGAGTCAACATGCCCAGGGATGTAATTGTTTCCTTCTCTCAAGCTTCATAAGATCATCTGGATTACTGTGTCCAGTTTCAGGCTTTCCAATTCAAGGGGGATATGACAAACAGGAACTCATCCAGTGGAGGGCCAGCTTGATGGTTAGGGTGCTGGAGGGCACAGCATATGAGAAGAGGGAAAGAAACCAGATTTTCCTCAGCGTGGAGGGAAGAAAAGACTAAGAGGGGACCATACTCTTGTTTTTATCTGCCCGATGTGGGATCAATGAGAAAATAGAGCCATATTTTTTCACAAGGAGCACAGCAAAACAATAAGAGTCAATGGCACAATCTGCAGCAATGGAAATTTCAATTATATATAAGGGAGGAAAAAGTCCCCAGAAGAGTGATGCAACCTAGAACAGGGACCCAGGGAGACTGTGCCCGCTCTGTCCTTGCTGATATTCAAAACCTGAGTAGATAGGGCTCTGAACAATCTAATTTAACATAAAACACTTGAAGCAGACCCTGCTTTGAGCAGGGCATTGGACCTTCAGAGGTCCTTTCCAGACTAAATTATCCTATGATTTTATGGCATATTAGTGACTTCCACTGCAGTTATCAAAGTTATAAACCATGGATTTTAATCTAAGAGCTCCAGACAATCTTTCACATCCCTTCAGTCCATGCTTTTAAATGCCTGTGAGGTAGGGACTAGAGACCGTGAATCTGATCTGATATTCCCTGGGCAGCACGAGAAGCAGAGGAGAGCTAATGTGTGTGCAGGAGCTGGTACCACCGAGGATACAAGCAGCACCCTGCGGTCTGGGATTTCCCATGTGCTGAAGCCTGTGTGCCAGGCATATTGCACTGTGATAGCTGAGAGGTAACAAGAAGCATTAGCAGACAAGCTGGGTCACTGATCTGTGAAAAGGATATTTGGGCTGGAGATAACAGAAAGACTAAATTTCTGGGGGTGCTAGTTGTGAGTTTAGCAGGTGTTGCTCATGGTAGGAGGACACTGTGCCTGAGGAGCCTTCAAGGCAGCAACTGAACTGCCCCTGCAAGAGGCTGTAACATAGAAAACTCCTTGGCACTTCCTTGCAGGCAGAAACTGGGGCAAGCAGCAGCTACCGACATCTCTGCCCACATCACTATAACCTGTTTAAGCAACTGCCTCTGCATTTAGAGCCGGCTCCAGTACAGGATGACTGCACGCGGAAGGTAACCTTCACCCATCTCCTAGGAGCCTCACAATGCTTTTCTTTCTTCGCCTCCCCCATCACTTTTCCGTGACCTCAAACTTCCCCTGGGGACTGTCAGAGTTCTGAATGATTTATTCCAGTAATGGCAAAAGCCCTGCAGAGCCCAACCGCCTCCTCTCAGCAACTGCTGGCTGTTTGGGACAGTTCAGGTCACCAGAGGGTGCTGCTGGGGCCCTCCAAGAGCCAGCCTGGCAGATTGAAAGCAAAATAAAAGTGCTCTTCTGCTCCCGCTCCTTTTTTTCTGTGCGGTGACCCGTGTATTTTCAGGCAGGTTGGCCTTTCCTCCTGTGTACTCCCCAGTCCTGTGAAGGTAGGCTCTGTAAAACCACCTTTCTCTGAAATCTCAGGGTTGCAGATCCTGGAGAGAGATGGTGTGTGCTCTCCTGAGATTTTGTTCGTGCTCTTTCAAAAAGTCATCTGGCAGACCCTTGGTGCAGGAGGGTCTGTAAGACGGAGTGGTTGACCACGGTTACACATTAAAAGGGTCTTCCACCACCCCAGAGAGGAAAGGAGAGGATGTGTGTGTAACTGTGCACGTGTACTGTGCACAAGCACACACAGAATCACTTAAAGCCAGTAAAAGCCAATGCATTAGTTTCATGGAGCGGCAGGGAAGTCCGTCTGGACCTTTTGGCTTCTCGTGCCTAAAGCTGCTGTTGTGACAGATTATCCTAGCAGTTTCTGAGGCATGCCTGAATTTAGTCTTACATGCTTCTATACTGTTTGGTTTCAGCCAAGTTAATCCTGGCTGTCACTTGAGTACAGTTAATGATGTTCTGCTAAGGGATTCGCAATTGTGCATAATGGGGCTAAAGTCCCTCCCTTCCTTCTTCACGCTGCTTTCAGAGAGCTTCTGTCGGGCACGCAGGAGTCACCAAGCATTTTGCAAAGGAGTGCCTGAAAATGAATTCTGCAGTCCTAATTGAGCTGCTTTATAATCCTTCTATCTGCTTCAGGCTGTCTCAGATTAATACTATTTGCTAGTCACTTCCCCCTCTCTCTAAAAAAGACACATATTTTTAGCCTCTCAACAAATCTGACATATTGGAGTTTCCCTTGCATGTAATCCCACTGTCACCATTTCTAAGTATTTTTTTTAAAACCCTTCTTAAATTCATGTAGTCCAGGACTGGGAATTTAAGATCAGTAGTTCGAGCAGCTAGTGCCTATGGATACATGTACAATTATAATACTTGCAAGAGACGCAGTCCCCAAATTGCACCAGGGAAAAAAAAACCAACATAGGTTTGTAGAGTCACAGAAAGGCTCTTACTCCAGACAAGTTCTGCAGTGGAGTCAATGGCCCTCTCCTGCCCATGGTTTAAATGTGCCCTGCGCAGGCCAATTGTGGTTATATAATACTGGCTCCAGAGCAGATGCTGCCGTGTTCGGGCCGGGAGATTATAGCTGGCATGCACGACTAATGGAAGCTTTCTGACAAATGCAGCCATCCCTGCCAGGCGGGGGATCGCAGCAAGGCGGCCGCTCTCCAGCCTCTCACTCGCCGACTCTTCCCCGCGATCCTGTGCAGCTGGGATGGAGACGGGGACCGGAGCTGGCATGGCCGGAGCGGAGGCTGCAGTGGGACATGGTGCTCCGTTGGGAGCAGGCAGCCTTCCAAAGCAACAACAAAAATCCCCCAATAAATTCAGCAAATACTCTCCTGCTCGACCCGTGTATGGCTGGAGGTGTACTACGGGCTGTAACTGATGGACTGTAACAGTTGTCAGGCACGGGTGTCTCATTTGGAGGAAGATGATATACCGTGTCCAGGATGGTTAGTGTATTCCTGTGGTTGAGTATCTGAGTGAATATTTCTTTGTGTTCCTTTGTGATTCGCCACATGTTTGGTGTATCGAGTGTCTCATTACCTTTTTCAGCACCGTGACTTGGCTTTGTGGCATGTGCAGCATAATGCCACCACGAAAATGGAACAGGCCCTTATCGCAGTGTTCTGGGTACAGCTCCGAGATAGGCTTTAACACTTAGGTATCAAAAGGCTATCTTAACAATCCCAAATCTGCTCTGACTCTGCTTCAGAAGATCTCACGTGCCACCTTTTGGTGGCAAGGGCTTTTTCCAGGCAGGTAGGAGACGGGAGGGAAGCATAAGGAAAACCTCCAGCTGCTGTTCACAACAGCGCTGCTCCCGTCCCCACCCTTGAGAGGCTTTCTAAGTCTGACTGATCAATGCCAATCCCCTCTACCCTCCCAAGTGTCCCGAAGCTTGACAGACATGGCCGTTGCAGTCTGCTGACTCCCAGCACATCCTCCAAAACCCTGGGCTGCCACATTTCGTTAAAGTGATGGACAAGGAAGAGCTGTACCCAGCTGTACCCAGCAGATTCAAACCACTTCCTGCTAGTGCTTCCTTCGCATCTGGATCCCATTAAAAAAACCTATCCAGTTTGGTTACCAAATAAAACTCATCCAGGCATAAGACTAAATGAGCAAGCATTTCTAGTAAGAAATTTCCAGTCTTGTCTGGTTTGAGATATGTGCCACCACTGATTCCTTTATGCTACCTTTACAGAAAAAGCTAAGCCATACTAGGAATAGGATCCAACTGGATCCTTTTCCTCATGAAATAAAATAACCAATAGGCCACCTCCTACTTATCCCCATTTGGTCATTTCCAGCTTCACCTTTTTTGTTGTTTTCTGATGTCTGGCAAAAGAGGCCTTTTGCTGTCACCACCTGCATCTGAGGAAAGCAGGGACATGACAGAGGGTGGTACATTCTCATGGCTTACACCATGGGACATCCCATCTGTCCATATGGAGCCATGGGAGAGCTCCCAACTCACCTCATCCATTTCCTAAATCCCCACTGAGAAAGGGTAATTCTGAGAAGGAAAGTAAAAGGGGATCTGAAGGCATGCAAGTGCCTTACATTTGCCTAATAATTTCCCTTGGAAAGGTCTACCTAGGAGATTCTTCCTACCTTCCAGGCTCAGCTGAGTAGCCACCTCTCCATTTAAAGATCAGATGTGTTGGAGCCTCAACCAAGGGAAGATTGGACCTTTGTGGGTTGCAGACACATGTATTAACTTCCAATTAACAGTTCACTTATTCCTTTTTTTTGCCCTTCCACCACCTCTACACACACACTCACTCCATCTATCCATTTCACAGAGGGCAGAGAAAGCAGACGATTCCTCAAGGGGATAATCTGCAACGTAACCCTTTGGTTGCACTTCAGGATCTTCTAGGGCTAGGTACCAGTGGTACCTGAGCTTGTTTTAAGCCTGCTGGCTTGCAGCAATCTAGTTAAAACAACACAGAGGTCAGAATTGGCTGCATAACTTACCCAAGAAAGCAGATGAATCAGTTTGTAGAGGGCTCTGTGCTCATGTCTCTGGTTACATTGCCACCAGCACCTGAGCTATGTAATGCCCATCTTGCAAAGGCATGTCTACATGATGCTGCAGCTCCCAGCAGTGGTGTTACCAGAATAAAATCTTGGGCTCCAGCCACTGTCCAAACCACAAAGCCTCCCTTCCCTTAGTAAACAGCAGCTGCTTCTCTTCCCAGAAGTGACCACATTTCAGCAATGGCTGTTGCAATGTAAATGTTTTCTAACCCACTAGAAACACGTGGGCAGACTGTACTTAAGGGTTTGCGTTCTTAAAGTGAGAGCTGCAAGTGTGGAGCTGGATGGTCTTATTGGGTTTATTTGTCCATAGGGCATGCAAGACCATGTATTTGCTGTTTAAGAGCAGTACTGTCAGCTGAATCCAACTACAAACCGTTCAGTCAGTTACTTATGCAATAGTGTCAGAAGCATTGAACCACAGGAGGATAAGCAGTGACCCTTTCATGAACCTAATTGTAGCAGAGGGGTGGCAGCTCCATGGGGCCCATGGCATGTGTTTGCACCCCAGCTCTTGTGCTTTGTTTGGAAAGCAACAAGAGATGCGATTACAAGTCATCGTGAATGCACAGGCTCTGACAGTCCCACAGACACAGCAATATCCAGAGAGGCAATATTTCCCTGTGTAGCTGGAAGGAGGCTATGGAAGAGATTATTAACATGACCACTACCACCAAAGTCCTCTAGGACTGTGATTATTTTCTTAGGCTTTTCTGGGGAAAGCAAACATGACAGAGGGGCCAAAAAATGTTACGGTAGATCAAGCAGTCTTCAGGTAACAGCTTTCAGTTGCTGCTTCACAGCAGGGTACTTCCTAACTCTCTTTTTCAAATTTGTACAAAGCTGGACATAGTTCAATTGTTACTAGCATATAAAGAACATCTCCAGTCATTTGAAGAGATATTAGATGACCTTGGTTCTTCATACCATCAGCCACCTAGGGCAAAGACTCTTTATTCATGGCCAGGGCTAGGCTTGACATACAGAATCCAGCAGTGCATTTGCAGAGGAGCAGGCTGGATCTGGGCAGAGCTGGGGCAGCTCACCTGTCTCTGCAACCAAGTCCACACAGCGTTATGCTGCAGCAGCTCACGGCTCTCTGCTCATTGCTGCATTAAGCAATGTAGGGATGCTCGCAGGTGCTACAAAAACCCCAATGGGCAGTGGAGACTTTCACCTCCAGGACATGGTACAGCTTCAGGCTGGAGTGCTGCTAGAGAGGAATTAAATTTGTTAGCCTGTAGCACTGAAAGTAATGCCAGGGACATCTGACGTGAGCTGGGTGCCCAAGCCTGACCAAAGCTTGAAGTTCTTTTAGCCTGAATCTTAATGAAACAAAAGGCAGATAAAGAAAGAGCATATTCAGAGAGAAAACTGCGGAGTCCAAATACTTGCACATGATATTTCATATGATGTCTTCAGCCAAAGCTGCCCTTAATAAATATATATGTCATTTTGGTTCAGTCAAAATGTTTAATATAAAGTTGACCAAAACATTTGAATTTGGGACTTTGTTCAACTATTGAAAGAAAAACGACTGTTGGCTGCACTTCTCTCACTGAAAGTCAGGGAAAGTCCTGGCAGAGAATCATTATTAACCAGCAATGAGCTGGAGACCTCCATGCTGAGAGCTGGGGGGCAACAGAAAGAGAAGAGGAGCTATGGCGTTTCTGGAGAGCACATCAGCATGGCTGATACCCCTGGACTGCCATGTGGCCTCCTGTGAAACATCTTGTGGCCTGCTGAGCCTCAAACACCGTCCATGAGCAATGCAGGACAGACTGCATCTGCCCCGTGGCTAGAGGACATCAGTTGTCAGTGCTCTTTGGAACACATCTTGCAAAGAAAAGGGGAATCCTTGACTTATTTCCCCATCTCTTGCCGAGCATGCAATGTTTATAGAGATTCCAAGCGTCAGCAGAAAGCTAACTCCTGGAGCTTGCCCACTGCTTCTCATGCTGATTTGTGGCAGAAGATTACAGTTGCTCTACATAAAAGCCTTTGCATGTGCACAGCTGAATGATTACCCATTTTTAATGTGCTATGACAAGGACGACTGGGTCTTGAACCTTTTGGCCCTGCTGCAAGATCACTTTTAGCCTGCAGTGCAGTTTGAGTTTTCCTGCTGAGTGTGGCAGGAGACATACCAAGATTTCTTAGATGCCTCTTTGCTCTGAACAGAGGGACAGCTGCTGTTACGAGAGATGCCCAGAGCATCCTTTATGGATCAGCAGTAGTTGTGCTGCATGCAGGGAGAGGAGGAAAGCTGATTTACTGCTGAGTCAGATGCATGTCTCACTCTGGCCTTGGGTCCTGTGATGATGTTGCTGTCACTAGCAAGATGAGTTGTCTCTAACACAAGGAACCTTTTGCCTCCCTCTCTGATCCCCTATAAACAAAAAGGAAAGAGATTTAGCAAGCAGAAAACAAAGATAACAGCAAACTGCACTTACATCTTGGGTTGCCAGCTGCTTGGGGCAGGTTTCTAGCCCAGCAGGTTTTCTCCCCAGGAGTGGTGACAGCAGTAGCCAGACAATGCTTTGCATTCCTTGTGGTCATCTTCTTGCAAGCCAGCAGACATGTGAATTCCACGAATATTAGATCTTGTGGTGACTTTGTAATACAAGTGTAATTGAGCCCTTCTGTGGTTTTGGCTTCATTAACATTGCACTCATTTTTAGAGTATAAAACAGCCTACCTTCTCCATCCTCTAAAAATTAAAGGCATGTTTTGGCTCAGGCAAATATCCTCAGATGCAGATGTGGAGTCCTCCCCAGGTAAATCACTCTCAGAAATTCGTCCTGCAGCCATGCATTTCCATGTATATACACCAACACACATGCATGTACAGCTTTGATTTTCTGGTTTTATTTTTACAATATGATGAGAGTGGTCAGACTAATGAAAAAAAAAAATCGTTAGACATCCATTTTCCAAAGTCTGCAATTCCTAGGAACCTGCCAAGGAGAACTCGCAAACCAGAATATACCACCCTTGTTGGTGACTTGACAAAACAGCCAGGTTTTTCATTGGGACTGAACAGATGGAGAAGCAGCCTGTCTGGGTAACTTCCCGGGTTGCTCCCCAGGTGTGTGAGCCCTTTGTCAAAGTGATTATTCCTATACCACTAAATGAGGTGTGGCTAGGTGCAGACCTCAGTGCTGGCGTGTTATCATCTGGACTACAAAATTGCTTTGACCACTGGACCTCTTGCTCCCTGTGTGCTTTCTGGTAGTGGTAGCAGCTTGGCTGTGTCCCCAGGTCATCCCCTGCCACCCATATTTAATCCCCCTGTATGCTCACACCCCTTCCCATTTATCATTCATTGTCTCCCATCATCAGCTGCCTGTTCTACCTACATTTCTTTTCCCAGCAGCTGTTACCCCTCTTGGGAGGTCTTGAAGCTTTGGTAGAGGTTGGTCTACCAGCAAGCCCTGATAGGTGAACAGTGAAAGATCCCTGGAACTGTTCTGATCTGGGTCAACCTTCACCTCTCAAACATGTTTTTCAGGGTTTAGACTGGCCAAGGACTGCTCCAGCTAAGCAGGTTGGAAGGTAAGACCCTGCTCAGGGAGATCAGTTTAGTCCTGCCGTGCTATTTAGCCTCTGGGCAAGAAGAACAACCTGTGACTCATTTTGGTTACCAGCATGGATGTAACCTGTATGAGTCAGAAACACAGCCCAAGATGTGGTTCATGCAGGTAAACAGACCTGCCTGGCTCACTGCCCCAAAACTACTGATGTCTGCGGTTAACAGGGAGCATGTTTTGATTGTGCTCACCTAAATCCTACAGACAAAGTAAAAAACCCAATAGTCAGAAATTAATGTATACCCTTACAAACAGGGAAGTCAACAGAAAACTAATGCTTGGAACCACTGTAGGGAATCTCAACCATTTTGGAGGGGTGGGGAAATGAAGTCTGTCTCGTGCTGGACGTGTGGCATTGCCTTGTGCACAGTTGTATAGCGAGTGCTGTAAGCCAAGGAACGCTTGATTCATATTGAAGGGACCACATTCTCATAGCTTTTGTCAGTGATATGACACCCTTAAGAAAATCTGTGACTTGCAGGCAGAGTTGTCTGACCCCATTAGCTTGGGAAGGAGATGAGTGTTTGGAATGGAAACTCTCATCCTGTCTCTTTCATAGACCAATAAGACAGAGCACCAAGGTGCAAACATCAGAGTGACTCATAGCAGGCTGAGCTGAAATAGAGATGATAGTGAAGCATTAATAACTGCATCTTTGCACCATGGTGTTTAGAAAACCAGCTTTAGTGATGGCAAAGCAGAGTAGAAAGAAGACTTAGAAGGTAAAGAAGTTGGTTATTGGCCTGGCTAGAGAGCATGAAGCCTCCTTCCTTCAATAAAGGGATTTATTTGTTGAGTAGGTGAAAACATCAAACTGACACCCTTGGAGAGAGAGCATCCCATTTTAGGATAGTGTCACGAGTATGTTTTGCCAGTCGCTATGAAGGTATTTACATGCATTTAATCCATGTAGTCAGCTGGTGTGAGAGTCAAAGCTCTCAAATTAGAGCTGGGTAAGGACCTTAAGTTTCAGGCTTCAGGGATCTGGACACAGCTCTGCCACCAGAACCATGATACTTGCAGCCATCAACTACCTACACCAAGAACGGAGAGGATTACAAAAGCTCAGATTGCTAATTGCAAACATCATCAGATAAAAAGATTCCTACAGGATCATGTTTTATCTCATTCTTTACTCTGGGAAGCTCCCTTTAACTTTATTTGGAGTTTGCTCCAGGACAGATTGATAAGGAAGGCACACCCTGTTTGCCTTCATGGAGGTGATAATATTGTTTTACCGAAAATCCCATTTTGCCCCACGCAGGTTCTGAGTATGTGAACTAAATTCCTTCCAGATGAAACTAAGGAGGATGGCCCACTTTGAGCATGAAGGGGTGTACTTTGCTCACCCTTCCCAATACACGTTGTGACACTGAACTGAGAGGTGTAAGCCAGTAACTCATCCCCCGCTCCCCATGTCATGTACAACCTTATAAAGCAACAGCCCTACTACCCCTGTTAGATTTGGACAGTGGCCATGTTTACCACCTTCTGGAGCCTGGGTAGCCCTTGACCTCCCCCCTGTCAGTGTCCAGGAGTGTTTCTATACCAAACACTCCAAGAATGTGAAGGCCAACTTATCTTCAGGCTGATCTTCCCACCCTTCCCAGGGAGGCTGAGGTGTGAGGAGATCGAAGCTGCCGGGTAGCAGGTTCACACTCTGGCCCTTGAAGCTGTTAAGTCCTTGAGACCTTACCCAAAAATAAGCTCTGCAGCCTTTGTGGGTTATGATTCCCAGCATATGCACATCATATGTGAAATGGAAGACCTCATGATGGAGTGCAAGAGCATGGGTCAACAGCGGGGTGACAAATTGGGTCTTTATCCCTCGTGGTCACACCTGACCCCTGGATCCCTGACAGGCTTCCCCTTGCACCACACACTTCTGTTTTCACAGGGGACAATTTCTCTTCAGCTACACTAAGGCAACCCAATGTCAGGCTCAGAATAGGATCAGAAACACCACTACACCAACCTGAGCATTTCTTTTTCGGGTTATCTACTAAAAGCTTGTGGCAAAATGATGATGACCACCCTGGAGTCTAGCAAGCCTCCATGTGAGAGATGTTAGATGGTTTCTCTGCTGGCCTGTTGTCTTCTCAGTGGAGAAAGTGGTATCACCCGTTTAGCCCAGCCCTATTGCGAATGCTATTGGAAGGAGCTGCTTTTTTTTGCCAGGCATGCCACTCCTGGCAAAAGAAATTTCACTGTCGCTTGAATGGCAAAAAACTTAGGCCTTAAAACAGGGCATTTTAATTGTGGTTTTTCTTTCTTACTGTATACCAACATCCAGCTGTGCAGTGTGTGCTGTTATATGGAAAGGAGAGAAACAGCTTGGCTTATAACTAACAGGGGTAGCAGCACTGGGGTTGAATATTACAGGGTTTCAGAGGGGCTTTCCTCTGACAATGAGAATAAAGAGGACTTGAATCCAAGTACGCCAACACAGCCCTGAGTTTAAAAAAATAATGAAAGGGGATCTTATTTCCTGTGCACATTTTCTAGCCCACCTCACCTTCTTTTTTGACTTACTGTATCACGGTACTTTCTGACACACTTTCTGGGAGGTGAATCCAACCATTGGAGCCCCACATGCAGGAGCACATCCAGATTGCTGCCTTCTGTACCTCCCCACTGCCTGGAGAGGATAGTCAGGGCAGCCTTTTGTGCAGTGAAACCCTGAGGCTGGAGAGCCTGCCCAGCTAAACCCTGCAACATTTCTATGGGGATAAATGAATACTGGAGCACCAGCCATGCAGATAAGCAGTTATCTGTGCTGTGCACACACAGAGGCATCCGTCGCGGCCCTGCATGCAACCCTGAGCTTCTTACAAGCCTTCATCATTACTGATGCTATCGAGATGAACATCACCTATTGCAAGCAATTTATGCCAATGTCGTCATCACCAAGGCACCACTTAGCTTGCCCCCTCACCCACACACCACACTATTCAATAACTGCTTGTACCAAAGCAAATCAAGGTACTTGTATATTCCTAACCCCCACCTCGCTTCTCCCCATATTTTCTCAACTACTCAAACTTTTGCTGAGAAGCACTACACAGAAGTGTGGCGAGGGAGAGAGGTGCACAGGCTAGTCTTACTCCTAAGGTGCATAGCCATCCTCCCAGCTCTTCACAGAAAGCAAAAAGTCCGATAGGTTCTGCCTCAAGCAACTTCCCATTCAATAGCAAAGGCAATCCAAACAAATCTTGAGGTACCAGAACTAACAGCATCTGATTTCCTGTGTTTCAGGCCATGGAATTGATGGTCCCTGGTGGTTAACAAGTGCAAATTAATTGTTTCCCCTACAAATTGAAGCAATTATAAGATCTGCCCTCTCTGTGAAAATGTTCTGTCTTTCTCTCCTTAAGACCTGAGCTCTTTTATAACCTTTCCTGCGTGCTGAAGCATCACAGTGGATATCTCCCCAGCTGCTTATTTTCACAAAACTTGTAGGAAAAAACTTGTAGGAATTCACTTATCTTTGAGACTCCCACCCCTCCATCAAACCAGACTGAAACAGGGCAGGGGGAGAGACACAGGCAGATGGACATGAACCCTGTGAGCATGTAGCTTGTCTCCACAGAAATCCAGGCAGGTCCTCAGAGGCACCTGCCCTCCTTTGAGAGCTGATATCACCATCAATCTCTCCCTTCTGGATAAGGGGCTCCCTTCTCCAACTGCACAAGAGAAACAGCTATCTTCACCCCATTTCAACCACAGGCTTTAGAGAAGACCTTGCACATCTGCAGCACCTCAGCGCAGGACTGCTGAGGCGCTTATCACAGCTACAAACCTCCTCCTGCGTCATCCAGAGCAACCCACCTTCAAACCACAGCCACTTTGTCACAGGCTCAGGAGGACCTTCTTTTCTTCTGTTTCCCTCAGAGTCTTTCCAGCAAACCTCACACCAACTCCAGACCCCACAACAAACCCAGCTAATCCCCACAGCATCCCTTCAGTCCCCACTCCCATAATAAGAGAAAGGAGCTTGTTTAAAGCTGCCTAGCTTTCACTGCCTTGCTTGGCCTGTGGGGTAAGGCAAGCACGGGTGGAAGTGATTTCCACTCCTCTTTAAGGTTTAATGTGTCTGTGACTGCAAGTTGTGGTCTGCATTCTTCAAATGAGTAAAGGAAGAATATTAAGTGCCTTCAAGATCAACAAAATACTTTTCAGAAACAGTAGGTATGCCTTCCAAGCATTGCCATGCTCTGTTGTGAGAAAATGCAGCCCCTTACACCAGCCTATGAAGGAAAGCAGCTCCACAGGTGCACTGGGGGTTTATCCCTCCCTGCAGACCTTACCCCACTCAGGTGCAAACTGGGAAAGAGCTGCAGGATGGAGAGCGTGCTCTGCGATATAAAGTTGCAGAGCAGACATGGGGATGTGTAGGAGGCTGTAGGGCTTCTTGGGAGAGTACCTGCTCTAGAGTCCAAAGCATTAATGTAAGTTTTGCCTAACCTGAAGCTCTTTAGCTCAGCCTGCAGCATTTCCATGTCTGCTGGGAGTGGGTTTCAGAGCAGTTCCTGCAATCAGGCAGCAGGTCTGCAGATCCTGCAAAGAAAGGGTGTGAACAGATCTGCAGTGTGCATGTGGTTTTGCCTGGAAAACAGCCTGTATAAAGGAGGCAGCTTTAGGCTCAGGGACAACTTTTCCTTGTGCCTGGCTGCAATTGCACAAATATTTCCTAAAAAGCCAGCCCTGCATGATGCAGTGAGCTTTTCTCCTCAGACATCACCAAGAAAAACCATGGTCCTGGTTTACTCCTAGTAGGACTTAGTTGGTCCTCAAAAAAGCCAAAAATTCCTTTGCAGTCAAAGATGTCACTGAGGCCACCAAGGCCTGAATTGTCCTATGTTCCCTTGGCCCTATGACTCCAGGTTTGTATGCTCTGTAGAAATCCTTATCACCTGCACAGCTTGTCCCTGAGCTAAAAATGAAAATTATTTTATTTGTGCTTGGTCAGCAGGTTTGGGAAGATTAAAAATTAGGACAAATGTGAGCAACTGGGACAGTCTATATGAAAAAAGTGTTGGAAACCTGGCTCCCCTAAGGACAATAGCTAAATTTCCTTTGGCGTTACAGTAACTGGGATTTCACAGAAAACACAGATGTTTTAAAGTACAGGTACATAGTTCAAGTAACCCTTTAGCAGAGAACAGCATTTTAACTCCTTTTAGGAGCACTTTTGCATGGTTTTATCATAACTGTCTCAGTCTTTGGTCTTTTTCTTTTAAAGTTCCATTTTTTTTCCTCACATAGTTTTTAGAAAAATAGAAAGCTTGAAAATATGACCAGGAGATACCCTTGAAGTTTTGAGGACATAAAAATAAAATAATAATAATAAAAAACAAAACAAGAGACATTCCTTTTGAATTAAAATCTCACTTTTTAAGGCACTCTAGTGATGTTTGAGCACTGGATTGTGATTTCTGGGACTGTGCAGTATTCAATATAGTTATTTTCTACGGGAAAAAGACCCCCTGATGCCCTGGCCTGGCATGGACTCACTACCCAACGTAAAGCAATGAGATTCCAGGGAGAACAACCATGGCAGTGGTCTCAGAGACTTTGCCGCGGCAAAAGCACACGGCCAGGAGCCGCTCAAAGTCCTGTTTGTCAGCTGGCTAAAATAGCTCGGGCAGAGGTGCTGACAAACCCATACCCACACTGCAGCCCAACACCTCCAGCCCTCGTGGGGTTATCGGTGACGTTTGACTCCAAAGCATTTTTTTGCTCGCTGCCAGTAGCTATTCCCCTTAGACTATTTGCTTTCACATGCTTTCCCTTTGACACGGCTGCTATTTCTTTGCAATATGTAAACACTCAGAAGGATTTCCATGTTTGTTCTTCACCCAGCACGGACAGTCTTTTACAACTCGCTGGGAGAATTGACATGAAGGAGCAGCCGTTTCGCAGGTGTTTGGTATTTTTTTTGTGTTGTACTCCTGTCTGTTTTCTCTTGTTTTAAATTCAGTTCTGCTCTTGTCTCAACACTCCAGCACACAGCAGAAAAATGCATTGCTGTTGTCAGAAACATGACACTTACTGTCATCCTACATGGGCGTCCTTTAATACTAGAGCCTGGTGGAGGCTTCACGCTGCAAAGCATTTATTTTTTATTTCTCCTCTTCCTACAGAAACTTTTGATGGTTGTAAAAATTCTCTTTAAATCTAAAGCAAGCTGTTAATGTGTGGCTTTTTCTAAGAAAACTTCCTGAGTTGCCTGTGCTGCTGTAACTGTCTATCTTAATGCAGACTTGTTTCCAAACTGATCCTGGTATTTAGTAAGACAATTTGCATCAAAAGTAAGAAGGAACTGAAACCACAAAAAAATCGAAAGATGAATCTGGAAATTGCAGGCCCTGACTCCAATCTCATGGATTTCACATAGGCTTGATTTAATAGATCTGAGGCTTTGTAAAATCAACATAATTTGACTGATATATTAAAAAAACCCCAAACTATAAAAATTAGCATTTACTGAGGAACCAGTCCTCCAGGTTCCTTGCTAGGGCTGGAAAACAAGAAATCCCATTGGCAAAATTTTTTAAAAATTTCATCCTGAAAAGTGGAAAATCTGAAAGGCTCTAGAAACTTCCCCAAGAGCTGCATGAAAATAATGAGTCCTGTAACCCAAAGCAGCTCCTAGCACAGTGATGGGAATGCATGTATAGGAGTTAGGTGATTCTGGTAAAAATCTAGGCATGGAAATTTTCCTAGTAGGGATTATGGCCCTGAATTTCCTTCCCATGGGAATTTTGACCACAGATTCTAACCAGGAATTTCCTTAATTAACATGACATGTCTCCACAGAGAATTCTCATTTCAGCAAACTGCTCCTTCCAACCAAAAATATCTTGCTGAAAAATTTTCAGACAGATTTGTTCTATACACACAATTACTCAGAAGTCATGTTATTATATGATACATTTTAGCAAGTACTTATTTAAAAAAAAGTCTTTTCCACAAGTCAGACTGCCCCAGGTTAATGTAAAACATTATTATAAACTGATTTTATTAAACTAATTCAAAGGACTGGGTGGACTTTTTCATTGCAGTTTAAACCAGCTCAGTTTTGTTCTGTTTTAATGTGATTAGGAACCTACCACATTTAAATAAAAATCAGAGCACTGAAACAGGGTAACCAAATGGTGTTAGCCTGGGTGAAGATAAGGCTGATTCAATCAATGTTGATAACAGCTAAGGGTCCTCCGGTCAGTGTCTTCTGAAGCACCTTCCAGGATTAAGGCATGCATGCATTGGGAAAGATGTCACTCTTTGTTTAGTATGAATTTTAACATATAACTAATACAATAATAACCAAAATGAAAATCAATATATTTAAACTGGAAAGACATACATGTTAATATTGAGAAAATATATTATATTTTTAATAATAAAATTTAAACAGATAAAATATATAAAATTAAAATATATAAAATTATATATTTTTAAATATTATTAAATTATTTTATTTTTTTTTTTAATCTCTAGGTAGGATCCCATGTTTCCAGTAAAACCCTTCCTCCTCCAGCTAATTCTACTGGGAAGGACGGGTTGAAATTTCGATGCTGGGTTCATCTTATAAATTACTGTCTTTGAAGAGAAGCTTTCACGTCTGCTTCAAATTCACCTGAAGTAATCAGAGATTCTCTATCGATTTCAACAAGCTTTGGCTCAAGCCTTTAATACCCTGTAGTTAGCCTTACAATTCAAGATGAACTGGAGGGGTTTTCATTGACAAGCCTTCTAACAAAAGTCACCATGCATTTCCCAAACAAACGTGCTGAAAAAAAGTCAGAGAAATAATAAGATAAATGTTGATACAATAACAAAACAAAACAAAAAAAAAGGCACAGGAAATATTTGTTATCCTTATTTATTTAATAAAGAAACATAATAAACTTGATTTTTTCCAGGTACAAACAGCTTAATATGTCCTATGATATTGGCTGATATTTTCCTTGCTCTTTTCATAGCTTGAGTGATTCATGTGGTAGCCTTTATTGAACAAATCGACAAAAAAAATGGTAGCACTCACCATGCTTATAGACAGTGTGGGCCAACTATTGAGTTAATATCTTTAACTAAATCACTGCACTGGGAGGTTGAATCATTGCTAGACTTGGATTGGCATCTCCATTAATAAAGATCTGCAAGTGAGGTTATTTGAAGTTTTTGAGGGGAGTTCTGCATACCATACAAAGATACCATTCCCTTTTCAGCTCTAAAGAAATGTGCCACAAAACAATAGAAAACCTGATAGAAAACCAACCTTCCAGTTACAAAGGTTTTGAAAGTAATTTACAACTCAGTTTTAGAAAGTTGCACTGTAAACATCTATAGTTAAGACCCTCTTTCAGATTTTTTTTGCATTATGATTTTTTTTTACAAGTTTTGGGTAGAAGACAGAATAATTTGTAATTGCATCAGTACTATAGGGTCTCACAGCAATGACAATAAAATGTTCAACGCAAGGGTGAAATGACCAGGGGAAGAGCTCTTTTCTAATATAATCAGTGACCAGCTAATTGTCCCATTACATCCCATTCATTACTGGGCCTGACTCTTAATAAGAATATCAGTTGAATATTTTCTAATGTAAACTGCAAATAATTAAAATATTTTTAAAAAAGCATGACCAACACTGCACTGCTGAATGCGGGCTGGCTTTTTCCTTGGGTTTTGAACAGTTTATATTTTATGTGAAAAAATTGCATTAGAAATGCTCCTTTTTCTTAGTATTTTTCCCTTTCTTTTTTATTCTAAAGCTTTGAAAGAAAATTATTTTACCAGTTGTCAGCCAATAAATGCTTGTTTCAGCAAGTAATGAATGTACTATTTTCTAATTAAACAGTTTCATTATAGGCAGCAACTTGTTGCTAATGATCAATAAATCCCATTGAGAAGAAAACATTTTAATCTGTAAGTTGTGTCCTCTGAGTGTCAGCCACTCTATAAACTCACAAGATACATATATATATGTATAGATATATGTATGTGTATATATATATGCATATAAATATAAAAATCGCATACTCTTTCTGGGTGATATGTACAGTCAGAATAACATTACAGCATAAATACACAGGGAATCAGTATAAAGTTTCTCTAATTTGAGAAGTCTTGAATTTTTTTTGGGGGTGGGAGGTTAGGGGTGGGGAGGGAGGAAAGAATAAAGAATGTTTCCACTTTAAGGAACAAAGAGTAGTTCCCTTAAGTTAGAATCTAATTACATACAAGATTTAAAGGCAACAAAATCCCGAGAGGAACAGCCCTATGTTATACACCATAGACATGGGGTTAAAAGGGCAAGAGAGCATGATTATAATAATACTTATATAGAACATTTCATTCCCTTATAGCACTTTGCAACCAGAAAGTCTTACAACACCCCTTTGAGGTAGGTAAGTATTATTATTCCCATTTTACAGATGGGTAAACTGAGGCACAAATAGGTTAAATTATTTGCCTAAAAATCATGTAGTAAGAATCAGGAATAGACCCCAGGAATCCTGATGGCAAATCCTCTGAATTAACTGATACGCCACTCTCAAGTGAATGCCTGAGACACCTCTCAATGAATGGAGAGAATATATTAGCCCATATTTACATAGATACACCATCATCCTTTTGACATGTTGTTTTTACATATTCTGACTTCTTTAGAGGACAGATAACAATGGCCACAGATAAACTTGACTGTAACATGTCGCTTTAATTCTTGTTGCCAACCCCATGCGGATTTTGACTCCTTTACAACCTGGGATGTAACTAAATGTCAGTAACAATACACCTTAAATACATTCTTGATATCTTTGCCTATCCAAGGTAAAAAGCACAATTACTCTTCCTTAAAGTGCAATGGCTCATTACAGAAATCTCAAGATTTTCCATGAAGTCCAACCAAACCCAAATGCTATCAGTCTGAAGGTGAAAAAGAAAGAACTTGTCCGTAACGATGGACTTGTCTCTATATTCCATAAATACTTTCTCACATTCTATCGAGGCTGAAAGTTTAATAATAAATAACAATCTGTTAGCATGTAAAACCTCTAATACTTTTCTACAGCCACACATCCACATTTCACCCCATTGTCATTTCTTTGGCCTGAAGCTGATGGACACATCAACTGTAATTTTTACTTTGCTTACAGAAATGAGGATATACCTATGTTCTAGTAGATTCTTTTTATTGGTTCCTGTACTTCTTGTCCTTCCCCAGTAATCTAACTGTACCATCTGAGAAAATGAAAGATGGACACTGAGTAGAAAGGATTCAAAACCTCAAAATTTACATACAGATCCAGAGGCAATTCCCCTCCCACCTTCTTGATCACACTGTCGCAGCCATTCTGCACGGTCCAATTAGCATTGTTTTCAGTAGTAGTACTTTTGGAGTAATATTGATGCACAGAGTTTCCAATAAGGCTGCTTAGCTCAGCGTTCCTGGGGAAAACATAACCTATCCCACTACCATAACAGAAACTTTGCCAGCGTAGATGGTGCTTCAGAGCACTACACACAAACGTGATGCACTACTTCTATGGCGAGTTTGATTGCGGTATTCAAAGCAGATTCTTGAAACATACTAAAAAATTAGTGCTTTTATTAACAGTTTTATAAACAGAATCCATTACTGTCTAGTTTCCTGAAGGATAGAACAAGCCATTTCTCTCATTATTTTGACATAATTTCCTTCTCTGGTTTTTTGTACTTCTGCTGATGAGCAGTTTCAAGTTCCAAGAGGGAGGGCTTAGTGTTATAAACAGTTAAAATGTTGCTAATTTGATAGTTTACTTTGCAACAACTTTCCTCTTGAAATGATGGGGATCCCACAAGTTCCTATTACCTTGACTCAGAGTTCATCATGAAGAGTGTAAGGATCATTAATCTTCATGGAAAAAGAGACTTTTTTTTTTTTTAAGTAAAAAAATATCAAATATAATAAATTTATGAAAGACCATTCACAACATATACAGTAAGTGTTACATTTTGCTACAGCAGCTGTGATATTTTTTTTTTCTTTTTAGAATGCAAGGTCATACATCGCCGTAAGTAAACACACTAATATGAGTAAGACCTTAAATGAATGTATACAGCCAGGCTTTATCTGTGGATAGATATACACTGTGTTTACTGTTTTACAGTCTAGCATATTCTTATTCACACCATTGATATAACAGCTATGACCCTGCAAAGATTCTTCCTGTGCATATATAAATATAAATATTGAGCCAAGTCAAAAAGAGCAGGGTCAAAGGTTATATGACTTATTAGACTCCTGTAGTTAAGGGTAAAAACTCCGTTGTTTCTTTTGCAACTAATTTTTAATAAGAAGGCTGCTTCAATCATTGTGTAGTTACAGCATTACATTCTGTAAACAATATTTTAAAGCATTCTAAACAAACATTTAAACAATTGATTCTTTATCCTTGTCTGGTGAGAGAAGACAATCTATAGCCTCATCACTTTTACTTGAGTCCGTCATCTTCAGCTGGAGATTATCACTCGTACCTCTGGTGACGCTGTCGTAGGATGGAGGGAAGGATGTGGAGGACAGAGTTTCTGATTTGTCTATTGGCCTGCCGTAGTTCTCGTTCATCATGAACGCAATAAGACCCTCCTTCTCGGGTGCATCGTCCTCGAGGATGCTGCCGTCAAAAGTTCTGTGCCGGTACAAGTAAGATGCCTGCTTCATGGAGCGCCGAAACAAATGTCTCCTGTAGGCCCGCTGGATGATGATGGCAGAGACCTCTTCTTGTTTCCGTCTGAGAGTTGTTGTAATCGGTTCATAAGAGATCTTAGACGGATTTGCTGCCATGAACTTTTCTTCCATCTGTATTTTAAGGGCATCCATCTCTCCGGATTCTCCTAGCACCCTTTTTGTAAAAGCAAACAAAATATCCAAGCAATGGATCCTATCTCCACTGACCATGGGCAGGTCCATTGCTATGAGTTTGATTTTGTTTGGTTTCGCTATGCGCAAAGGTTCTGACAGCGCATCTGCAAAGTCTGAAAGTGCAGAATACTCAATAAACTGAGTGGCTTCAGGGTCAAACTTCTCCCAGATTTCATAGAACATATCAAAATCATCCTCACTTAGAGGCTCTGTACTTTCCTCAGTGGCTACACTGAAGTTCTCTAAAATAATCGCTATGTACATGTTTACAACAATGAGAAATGATATAATGATATAAGTAACAAAGAATAAAATCCCTACAGCTGGGCTTCCACAGTCTCCCTTTGAACCGTTTGCATTCAGAAGGTTTGGGTCGCAATACGGTGGTCCAGTATTCAAAATAGGGTTGAGAAGACCATCCCAGCCAGCTGATGTTGTGATTTGGAAGAGACAGAGCATGCTGTTAGCAAAGGTTTGGAAGTTGAACATGTCATCAATCCCATGCTCCTTCTTAACATAGGCAAAGTTAGCCATGCCAAAAATGGCATAAATGAACATGACCAGAAAAAGCAAGAGGCCAATGTTGAACAGAGCAGGTAGGGACATCATTAAGGCAAACAGGAGAGTTCTAATTCCTTTGGCTCCCCGGATGAGTCTTAGGATCCGGCCAATTCGAGCCAAGCGAATGACTCTGAAGAGTGTGGGAGAGAAGAAATATTTTTGGATGATATCAGAAAGTACGGTGCCTTGAAAAGAAAAGAGACAAACGGTGAGTTATTACATGGGAAATAATCCCAGGCTTCCCTTTAAAGCAATCAGTCAGGACTATGGATGAAACCAATGAAGAGTTCCCCAAACTGGAAGACCTATGATAAAGGGAATGGCATTGTTGTTAGCATTTTCATGCCCATTTAATCCATGCAGACTTTTGAGACTATGAGCAAAGATGTCAATTGTAGCCATAGTTTTATTAAGGGAAAGCCAGTCTATTGGGAATGAGAAACCAGGATCAACTCAGACAGGACATACCTATCTGCAGCTTTTGGTCATGTCTTTTGGTCATGACTTTGTCACCTGAGCTATTTATTCTGAGTGTAGCTGGTCAGAATTTTTCTGATTTGACAACATTTTTGTCTCTAAAGTGTTTGTGATTCAGCACTGAAAAGCTGGTGATCTGGCCTTGTTTTTCTGAGCCACCACCAGAACAGTGCAGGTTACTACTGGAAATCCACTTGGTTGGTTGTCTGCTTATTAATTTTTCCAGTTTCCCTGATGTGCTGGGGGGGAACTAAGGGCTAAGGTTGTACTAGCAAAGAAATGAGCTTGCATCCCTGTAGCTAAACTCTTCCCACAGAAACAGAACAACTTGGTCCAGATTATCTAATGCCAAGAGTGCCTGGCAGTACTGAGCCATGCTGAGCTCATGTCTCCCAGGCCAGCCTGGGAGAGGGCTCGCTGGCATGGCACAAGTCCTCTGACACTGAAACAACCTGGTTGATCACAGGGCAGCACTATGACCAATGTGACAGCTCTGGTTAACTGGCTGCTATGGGCATATCCCGAGCATCCAGCATCAAGACTCTGATAATAGCTGTAAGGTAGTGATGTTCCCATGGGTGACCCAAATCTCTGGAATGCAGGTGGTCTTGGCTGATGCAAGGCCCCCAAAGCACAGGTTGCTCTCTGGGCACTAGGAATCTCCTGCATTGGAACCTTGCAGGCTCCCCGGTCCACCAGAGAGAGTTTAGAGTAACAGAAGCATCAGTCGATGAGAAGATGGCTCTGTTTTCCTACCACAACAGTTTTTCATTCACCTATTCCCTCCTTCAAAATGGAAGCTATATTGGAAGAGTCAAATTTCCAAGTTCCTTCAGCTCACTGGATCAGTTGATCATCTTCCAGTTGCTACTTTATTTCCAACTTCAATGAAAGTTCTTTTGGCAGGAATTCAGATTCACATTTTACCTGCACTTCTGTAGCACCTGATATATGATCTATGGCTGGGGCTGCAGGACAGCAAAAGTCACAAATTAACAATAAAACCATGTGTCTTTGTTTTGTCCCTTGGGTAGACAAGGCTTTGGAGCTTCAGAGACAACAGGGCTGAGAACAGCCAGACTCACTGCATCTGCCCAAACCTGCCCTGAAGGGCTGTTTCACACTGATGTAATAAAAAGTGAATAGCAAAACAAGGGCAGCCTGCATATGCCCTTTTCATGTAGCTTTTTGACTTCTCTTTCTTTGGCTGTTATGCAAAACTGGGGTTAAGTGTATGGTGCCAGTTCTGGACCATGTTTTATCACCAGGAACGATTAAGTGTACATTGAAACCAATACTGTGGTATGACAAACCTCATCGTTTCAGTGATCACACAAGTTATTGTTAGGCAGTATTATGTTGTATTATTTAAATGTTAAAAAAATATCCTTAGGATTGAATTCTCTGAGTTGAAAGTGTATTTTATTGCATGAAGCCTTTAACTTTGTCAATTAAATTTATGTCTGCCTTTTTAACTTTGGAGTTTGAGTGAAAATCCAGATTCACTTACCTACGATAGACAGGATCACCACGACAAAGTCAAATATGTTCCAGCCATTGGTGAAGTAGTAGTGTCGCAGAGCCAGCATTTTGATGATGCACTCGCCAGTGAAGATGGCAACAAAAAGCATGTTGATTTTATGGAGGATGTTCACTTTTTCTTGACTTTGGTCATCTGTTTCCACCATCATGGTAACCATGTTAAGGCAGATGAGAATCATGATGGAGACATCAAAGGCTTGTTTTGAGACGACATCAAAAATAAAACCTTGGTATTTATTCTGGAGGAAAGGAGAAGATTTAGTTAGGAAATTTGAACTGTGTCAAAAAGATGACATCATGGTCTCCTAATTGATCAGAAAGTAGAGGAAAATAGAGAAGTTACTGCCTCTGATTAGAACTTCATAAACGTAAAGATGATGATGAATGGTTGGATGATAGAGTTTTCAAACCCATTTACTCTTAATGCTTCTTGAAACTACTGAAAAAAGAGCTTGGACTGGGGCATGAATTCATTCAATGCAGGCATGTGGCCATTGCCATGACTGCATATGTAAATTGGACTTTTAGTCAACATTGCAGAACAAAGGGAATTTTGTACCACACAGGTCACTGGACTTGCAAATGGTGTCCAAAATCAAAACATGTAAATACTAAGTGGCTTTCATCTGGGAGCAATTGCTCTTCCTACACTGAGAAGTTGAATTGCATTCATTCTATTAAATAAACAGCTATTACACATAGTTCAACTGAATTATGCCATTCTTACCAGTGGCCTTGGGATTGGCTTTTGAGGTTTCTTGGATCCCAACTTTTTCATTGCATTGTAGTACTTTTTCTGTTCTTCTGTCATAAAGATATCCTGGCCACCTAAGTATAGGGCGAAAACAAAGCTATTACTTTTGATGAAAAGAGGTCCACTGCCTCCATCCAAAGTTCAGGGCTGCATCCTCTTCTATTTTCTTATTTCCCTTTTCATGTAGCTTTCATCAAAATATCTAAGAAGGGCTTGATGACATGCAGTGCTGGGAGCTGCTTATCGCATGGAGGTGAAGGGCAGGAGACAGAGCAGTGCAGGCAACCAAGGAGGAGCAAGACTCATTCCTCCTGCACTCGAGGTGGGTCCAGGGTGAGAGGGGAAAACAGAAGAACCTCAGCCCTTTCTTTAGAGCCTACAAAGCAGTGAGAAACACAGCTCTTGGGCCAGGCTGCTCCTCCCTGACCCTGGCTGCACCTTGGGACAGGGAGGTGATGGGTTGAGGAGAACAGGCTGCACTGCTCTGAGGGACAGTGGTGTTTGTGCATGGGGGACTCCAGGGTGGTCTGTGCCCCTGTGACAGAGTTTGTGCCTGAGATTCCATCTGCATGGAGCTGCTTTCTTTGGGTAATGTAATTCCCCAGCCTGTATTTTCAGGACACTCATCCTATGGGACTTTAGGGGCTGCTACAATTGTGTTTTTGTAGAAGCCCTGCAAAGTGGTTTCTGCATCTGTTCTTTCAATGCTAATCTCAAGGCTAAGGTGGCAAAGCCACTGCTTATAAATCTATCCCTTGCCCTGGTCTCTGCAGCAATCACAAGGTGATAATGTAGCATATGCACTACTTATCTTTTTCTTTTGTTGGTTAAAATTGTCAATGATGACACCAATGAAGAGGTTCAATGTGAAGAAAGACCCAAAGATGATGAAAATCACAAAGTACAGGTACATGTATAAATTACATTCCCATTCAGGCTGCTCCTCACACTGCAAAGGGAAAAGGGAAAATGCAAAAATGACACCATCTCTGCACATATCACAATATTAATGCAGTTAAAAGAAAACTGTTCATCAGCAATAAAGATTATGAAACAGGAAAAATATTGTAACTCCCACTAGCAGAGTCAGCACTCCATGGTCTCTGTTTGAAGTTTACTACTGACATCTGCAATGTCACAGTCATTTCAGCTACCTTTCACAACATTGTCACAGCGATCACACTGCTTCAGAAAGTGCAACTTCAGAATAAATCCTATAAAATGTTCTCAGTCTGAACCCAGAAGGGGAAAAGAATCAGTTTTCTGATTATCCCTAATCTTATATGAACTGGTGGTACTTATAAAAAGCAAAAGTATGATCGTAGGACAATTAAATTCTACTTAAAAACACTGTATTGAGAGTCAGTGTATTTAGAAGTACAATTTTTCTTTTATGAAGGGTGGAAATGAATAAGATCTCTTGCTGAAGGACTAAGCAACACAGTCCAATAGCCTCAAATCACATGTACCAGATTTGGCAAAAATACTCAAATTTGCCCCACCAGCTCCAGGTATCTAACCAAAATGCCAGAAGCTTGCATTTCCCTAAATGCCACACTTTCTCATGTATAACCCATGTGTTTCATTCAGTAGCGGGGAGGATACACACACATGTACATGTAGTACAAGAATAAATCAACATCACGAGCTATGTTATACAAAGGTACTTCTCTGCTCCCTTGATATCAGGAGGATATTTCATCCCTTATTTCTCCATTTAGGGCTTGACTCCCCATTACTGAATTCAGACTGCTAAATTCCCAGTACCCAGTGTAATCTTGGTCCTTTAATATTATTAAAAGAGCTACAACATCTCCTTCAATAAAAAAAAAAAAAACAAACCCAAACCATGCATGATACAGCAAGGGAAAAGCCCTTTTTTAAATTTTTGTTGTTCATTTTTAAAGGAAACCTGAAAGCTGAATGGGATGCAGGTAGGAAATGGTTGCCAGTGCAGGGCAATGACCAGCACCCAGAGCTCCAACACGTCTCAAGCCAGAGCTAGAAGTTCACACCAGCCTCTTTCCCTGGTTACAGAGAAAAACTTGCTGAAGGTGAAGATATAGGGGGGGTTGAGGATGGGAATTACAAGGGAATGTAATTTAAACCCAATGCTTTTAAAAAGGTTCCAGTTATCACAGGTTAGATCCATGGAAAGTATGGCAGTCAGCGGGGACAGTGGAAGAAACAGAGAGAACAGTATAGGGTTGTGGTAGACTCAGTCTCACTCTGGACGTGCCTCTCTGTGCTGGGAGTTTCACAGTATGAATCGATAAATCAGTTCTGTAGAACTAAGGGCTGCATTTGTTTCAATCTCAGGGTCATAATGCTTCAGTACCAGCTGCTAAAAATGAAGGTCTGCAACTGCCTCAACCAGAGTAAGACAGGGACTGGCAACCTGCATGTATTTTGTTGTTGTTGTTGAACACCATGAATGCTGCAAAAGCCAATGGAAAAGAAAATTATCAATTTCCTTGTAGTGACCTACCTCTCGTGAATCCACTGCTGCATACATAATGTCCATCCAACCTTTAAATGTGGCCTGAAAAAAACCCCACAAAATACATAATTAAGCATATTAAATAAGTATATCTTGAAATGATGATATCACCTCTGTGATGAGTTTTCAAAATGTAGTGTGGAGCATGTTGTTCACAGTTAATGAATTGCCTCTCCTTTAGAGCACTATGTATCCATGAGTTTATGTTCATTCAGAAATTTAAAATCATTCCAGAATGGTTTTCTCCTGGATTCTCTCATTCATGTTTTCTGTTTTTCTGCAGTTGTAGGGTTTTTAAAAGAGATTTTAAAAAGGAGAGAAAACATGGCAATTAAGTCTTTGGAAGTTTTGACCTTAAGAAATTCAAGAAATGAAGAGATATGGCTACACAGGACAACTCAGAGTGTTTCCTGCACAAGTCTCAGACCAGGTGAGATGGGTCCCATCCATATTGCTTGTTCAGACTGATGGGCAGTGAATACATTGCAGGATCCCACTGAAGCTTGGATTCTGCCGTCTTTTAAAATGAGGTAAATCGAGGCAACGTCAAAGCCCAGGGAGATGCATAAATCACAGCTGATTTGAAAGGAGCAAAGGCAATCAACACCTGCTGTGAGCCTGGCCCTGGAAGCTCCATCTGCTTTACTGTTCAGATTTGCTTTCTTTAAGTCAGGGTTTCTAATTACTTTTTTTAATTGTTTAAACAAGGAGGGATTCCACAGAAGTCAGTGCCTATTACTGGAACCTGCAGTGGAGAAAGGACAGTGACAATGCTCCTAGGAGAAAGATGCAGAAGTGATTTTTACTACTCTGTAGCAAAACCATGACTCTTTGCTCTCAGTATATACCTCTCATTAGACACAGCCTGCTGCCAAACATACCTAGCATTAGGTCTAACTCTGGCCTAAGCCACATTACCTTTACGTTAGTCCTCTGAGGTTGTTTCTCATTTGACTTCTGACCCATGTAGACTTACCCTGGATTTAAAAGCAGTGTGAGCAGATAATGAGGCATTTTTAGATTGATTGTTTTAATCAGATTTACACTAGCAAGCATGAAAGATGCATGCCCAATATTTTTTTGAATCCTACTGACACTTAGGCTGAATTTTCTCCGTGGTGTGCAGGCATCCAATTCCAGATAATTCTAATAGGAATTTGGCCAGCAGTTCCCAGGAGAAACCCAGGCATTTGTGTTGAGCTTGATACATCCAGTGGTTTTAGAAACGCTCCATTATACACTCTCTATTATTAAATTAAATCCTGGAGGTAATGCTGCCTTCCCGTTTCCCTCTGAACGCTACTGAGCCAAAAGAAAATGTTGTACAAGAGGTCAACAGTATTTTTCATGAAAGTATATATAAAATCACATTTGAAAGGTTGCATTCATTTTTATCTACTGGCTCAAAGAGATTAAGCCTCCAAAATCAGAACTCTTCGGAAAACCTGTTCCATGATACTGTGTGTTAGAAAACACTTTAGATGTAAAGTGTTTATAGGAATGATCAGCAGTTTTATTAAAACAGATAATTATTTGAACCTCTCACACTCCTCCTCCTTAACTGTTCTAATATTTTCCTTTTTTGCTGTTCTCTTTCTCATCTGATGAAAGATTTTCCAGTGTCATTACAGTCGCCGGCAGCTTCCAGCTCAAAGTGCCATTCAGGAAGCGTGGACGAGATGAAACAAGAAATTGTTTTCCCTGTGCAACAAAATGATATGATCTTAGCCTGTACTTTTCTCCCACTTGGGAGAAAATTTTTTCTCTTGAGTAGCTATTTTACCCCTTGATATGTACCACAGACACAAGAGACTACTGCAAGGCACAGAGGTTTATAGCAATAACAGATGATGAAGTGATCTGACAAAAATTAATATTAAGAGAATGAAGTACTGTGATTTTCTATTTTTCCCAGTTGTCCAGAAGTAAGAGAATTAAAAATCCACAGGGCTTCTGGAAAGCTTCCCTAGACACTTCATCTGCAGAGGGTAAAACATACTGAGAATGAAAGAAATATAACACTGGGAAAAGAAATTATTTATCTGGAATTAGTAACCACTTATACTCTGGATAAGGAAGTGACAAAATCTTCATGGGAGTGTTTGTGATATTATCCTGCCTGGAAGCTGTCCAGAGAAACACCATTTTCTACTGAAACTGTCATGTGATAAGATTATCTACTGATAAACTCATCTTGGGATGGGATTACATTTTGTTATTTGACTTGTGGTTAAAGCTGCAATGCAGTAAATGAGTGGGGAGGAGGATAGGTGGGATGTCTTTGGCTACCCTCAAACCATTTATTGTATAACCAAATGGTGCCTTAAAATAAAACAAGCCTTTAAATCTGTGAGGGGATTTTTTTTTTTCTAGAAAAGGACTGCAATAGTGCAATAAAAATGGTTGCTTTTGATGACAGAAATACTGGTCTTCACATTTCTGAAATGTTTCTTTAAGCATTACTATTGGTGAAAGAAACTTCTTAAAACTAAAACAGAGCCACCAACAGTACAGCCAAACTACATACATTTAAGTTGGCTATGTTAACTCCATTATCTGCTGTTTTTTCTGTGGAATTTTTCAGTTTGTTCAATTTCATCATAGCAGCAATTTTATACTGAGCATTTTTTTTATGTTTTTTTTTTGTGTTAAGACAATTTGCTCGGGAGGGCACCACCGGGCATTGGACCCACCAGAGCACCCCAGAGGTCTGCACTGTGCTCCAAGGGCACTGCCTCTATTCCCCTTGAATTTCCACCAGTAATTCCTCATGGAAATACTGCATACTCCTGATCTTTGGACACATGGAGAAATCTATCCTGGCGCACCAATTTATGGTTTGTTCAGAAGCACAGAATTTTTGCATATTTTGCATCCACAGTGAAAGTAAAATCTAGCATTATAGTTTACAGAAGTTCAAGAGATCATGTAACTCAGTAACTTTAGACACACACCGCTGCCTCATGACCATTTTGTAACTGATTTACGAGCTCAGTCATGACTTCAAACCTGGCATGAGGGGTTGATTTAACTCTACAGCTCCTGATTGCTGTACAGGTCTAGGAGTGCTTCTGTTATCTTCCCGTTCCTTATCTGGAGTCCCACAGTGACAAGGAGTTGTAGGACATATTAGATGTAAGTCTGTTCCTGTCCAAGAAGAACTTTTCCAGGCAAGCCAGATGCTGCATGAGAGACCACTTGTTTTCTTGGTGTACTTCAGTGGGTTGCTGAAATTTCAAGATATTTTGCAAAAAAGTATGTGGAGGTGATCATAACATGAAGGCAAGGATTCTGTGAGAGAAATGCAAAACTCCTACTGGAAATTTAAGATATTTCTTTGTTCAGCTCAAATACAGATCTATAGAACACAGGTGCTGTGATCTGAAAGCAATTCTGGGACTATAGAAAAAGCATTACTGAAGCACTGGGTTGTAGCAATAATTTTTTCCTGATAGATTAGGGTGTTACGGGTGTTAAATCCCCAGAAGAGTGAATCATCCTTCTTGCAAATTAAAAAGTCGTGATAATAAAGATCTTTTGCTCCCCATGAATGAGGCATTTCTCTAGTAGAGGCTACCTCCTATTTTAGTAATCTGTTGTGAGACAGCATGTTTGTTAGTTGGAGAAGCCTGAAACTTGGCTGACCACTTCACATTAATGTTCCCTCAGACTCATTTATTCAAAATGGCACCTTGAGAACAACATGATGGATCCTAAACAAGGTAGGAAAAGAGCAAAGGATACTTGCAGAAAGTTCCATGAAGATCTCACCTACATTGTCAGAAAGTTTGCCTCTGGATAGTAGTAAGCCTTAAAGTTTCCGTAGTAGGAACTTCTCATTTCTTTCAAGGATGCCGTAGAAATGAAGACAACCCATTAGGCAGACAGATTTATTTTACATATTTCCACCTGGATTTTCAGACACATTCAGGAATCCAAAGGTAACTTCAGCGTCATTTAAAGGGTGTGTTGCAGCAGCTGAAAATGTCAGTCAAAAGTCAAAGTCCCACTTAAAAGCTCCTACTTTGGATCCTAGAGGGTTGTAACAAAAATGCTTATCTCGTCATTGTTATGCACTGTCTCAGCATGCACAAAGATGCATTGTTGTGTCTGTCTCTTTAGGAGAGCTGAGCTATTAACTGATCCCCTGCAGTTCCTATGGTAGTTTGCTCATGAAATGCGACTCCACACGGAGGATATTTGGCAAGGAGCACCTGTAACCGACACTCCTCGGCTCGAGTCTGGCAAAAGGTATCCAGATGTTTGGGCCCCTTCTCTGTGGGTGTCATCTTTACACTTTATTGCCTAAGACTGACATTAGCAGCAGACATAAGAGCTCCAGGTGCAGGATGAAAGTTAAAATCAATCCCCTAATGGCATCTGGCTCCTGCCCTTCCTCCTGGAATAAGGAGCCAGCACCTGCCATAGAATCTGAGCAATGTTTTAGGGCTCCCTCATTTCCTGCCATAATCCGTTTGTCCAGCCCGCACAGGCTGTACATTTATGGCACTTCTTTTGTACTTCTGCAACTAGAAAACATACTTCTCTGCTACCCAATACAGGATCACAGTTTTCAAAGAAACCTGCAGGGTCATCAGGTCCATTTTCAGCTGGAAAACAGCAGTACTAGACTGTCCTTTCATAAATGTGCCAAGATCCACCTTACGATGAGTTATGTTTTTGCTGCCATCGCCAATCCCAACAGAAGGCAGTCACACCTGCTGAATGCAGCCAGTATCACCAGTGTCAAGTGCCCAGAAACTGATACTGCAGAACAGTAGAAGAGACTGCTTCAGACACTCCTTAAGCAATGCCAATTTATTAAAAGCTGCAGATTTTCAGAAAGCTGGAGCTTGAGTCTTATAAAGGAAATGGTGAAGGAATAACAACTACTCTGATGGAGTTTTTTCACCAAACAAACTAGGCATCTATTTTGCAGTCATGGAGGAGATAAGAAGGTGAG
Organism: Morus bassanus; assembly: GCA_031468815.1. Taxonomy (NCBI): domain Eukaryota; kingdom Metazoa; phylum Chordata; class Aves; order Suliformes; family Sulidae; genus Morus; species Morus bassanus. Next base: position 6,955,236 of record CM062567.1, on the reverse strand, counting down.
GCATAAACCTGGAAATTTTTGCTCATCTAGATTGGATGTTTAAATAAAAGACAAAGAAAGCACTATATAGAACAGATAATCTAATTAAAAGATGTTAAAAATGAATTAATCTACCCTGCATGCATGGACTGAATATCATAATTACATGCAAAAGATAAAAGCTCTTGCTCTCAGCAAGTTCAGCTTCATGTCATGGAAAGAGCCAAAAGTGGTTGTGCCCATTCAAACCTTTCTGGTCTCCAGAGGGTATGAAAGCAAAAACTTGATGGACAGCAGTCAGCAGATCTCAAACTCAAGTCTATGTGTACCCGGAACAGAGTATATAAGGATAAGCATTTCTACAAGAAGGAAAGGTACTTCATGGAGCTATTTCATGTGTCTGTGACAGAGAAAAAAGATCTGGGAGAAAGCAAGTTTGCATCATGGGAAGGGGAAGGGCTGGCAGATCTGATGGGGGACCTGTGGGAGGCTCATGCCCTCTTGGAAGCAGCAAGTGGGGACCTGGGGGAGTACCTACTGCATTGCAAAGGGTGGATGACTATATGTGACAACTGAATTGAGCTCCCAGCATGCAAGATTTTATCCCAGAAGCAAGAAATGCCATCACAGGTGCTTCAAGACAGTAACCTCCCTGTCCAAGGATGTAGCAAGGGACTTATTTCACTGCGTGCATAAAATGCAACACAACAAACACTCCTAGCGTGTATCAAGCCCTTGTCATCACTAGACTTCAGAGCAAATTAGGAACAATGGAAATAAGTATCATTACCACTATTTCACGAGGGCCCCATGGAATTGAAACACAAGGCAATTTGTCTAAAATCACTCAGCAGTCCAGCAGCAGAGCCTGGACAAGAAGATGGAGTCTCCTGTGGCTCTATCCATTAGGTTGCACTGCATCACAACACAGTAAATCTCTGTACATACAATCCATTTATCTGTGGTTTACATTTGCTGCTGAAAAAGGTTGTAAACATGGCTTACTTCTGTAATATTGCCATCATCTTTGAACCTCAACAGTCTCTTCTCTGATATGCTCTTGCCACCTTTCCAGAGAGAGCAGGCTGTATGGAGTTACAGCACTATGATCACCACCACGTTTCATAGCTAGGTTCAATGCGACTCATTATGTTTAGCAGGTGGAAATGAGGTGAGGAACCAGAATGAGAGGCACCAGTGTCCTTCTCGAACATCTCCAAGGAGGGTAAGCAGAGGACTGTAAATTAAGATTCATCTGTGACTCAAGCTTTACACAATAACTTCAGCTGAGTAACTGAAGGTGCTGTAACTTCATTTTTCTCAAGCAGGGTATAGTGAAGTCCCAGCCAGTTTAGGAGGGCCAGTGCACTCTGCCTGCATCAACAGTCCTTCCTGGACCATGACTTTTTGTTTCTGGAACTGAACTTTGCTCTGGATTACAATACTGACAAAATGGTCTTGAATTCACCTCAATATTCCAGTCACCTCCCAGATGACTACATTAGTGATGCACCAGAAACTCAAATTAAAACCACAAGCTGCCATAAATATCTCTAGGCCAAATTAATATGCCAAATATGACTCATTTACACTTGAGGAAAGGCATTCCCCTGATAGGTAAGGCTGAAAAACCCAGAAAAACATAGAGGTTAACCTGAGCCTTTAAGCTGATTATTTCCATGGGAACAAGCAACATTAACCTATTAGTTTAGTCTCTGGTGGTCGTACTTACCACTTGTAGCAGAGCCAGGTAGCCAGCACCAACATTATCGAAGTTAACTTTAACTTTTGTCCAGTAAAATGTGCCTGACACATTATAGAGTATACAGTCACTCATATTGTTAATAATTTTAGAGTCTAAAGGCATATCTCCTTCTGTCTTATTAATGCACTTCCCAAACTTCCCAGCAAACAGGTTCACTCCCATGATGCTGAAGATAAGCCAGAAGATGAGGCAGACGAGCAGAACATTCATGATGGAAGGGATGGCTCCCACGAGGGCATTCACCACCACCTTGGGCGAAACAGGAGAGAGAAACAAAATTAATGTCAGCACTTATACAGACGCTTTGCTAACAAGCTGTTGTGCACCCTTGATTAACTAGGCTGAAACCTCACATAGTGACAGGTGGCTAACTACTAACACTACCTAAAGAGCCAGACCACCACTAAAGGCTTCACACATGATTATTTTTTACCTTCTGTAATTGAAGAGCTAATCTGTTGGCATCCCACCCGTGGGATGATGTTTTTTTCAAGAGGAATTTTTTAATTCAGGAGCAATCTGTGAAGTCATCATGACCTCTCAGATCCTTCTGGATAATACACTTCAGTCCAATCATCTCTAATAATCATACGATTAATTGGAAATGGCTGGGGTACATGACAGTGCCTCAAAAGAGACCAAAAAAGATTTCTGAACTCTTTTACTGAACTCAGGCCTCTATAGTCCTTGGGATGTGAACTCTAGCTGTGATAGATTTTGCTTATTTAAATAATTACTGATTGAGACATACTGTACTAGGCCAACTTCCCCTGTGTGATCAGTATGCATGATTAAAACAGTGAAACCATTCTAATTTAACCAACAAGGTATTATTTTTTCCTGTGACATGCTGTAAAGTTCCTACACACCAACCCAGGCAGGGCTGTAAACCCCTATGTAAAACCATACATTTTCTGAGGGAAGCACACTATCACAAAATGTAGTTTTCCCCTTCCTATGTCAGCACGGTTTCCCCGTATTCACAGCGTTTGGAGATGCTGCCATTGCACAGTCCAGGCAAAGCTGCCTGACAGCATTGCTGCAGACACCAGCTCCACTACGTGAATTTGTCTCCATCTCTGTCTCATGCTTTGGAGGTTAAAATCTGATAGGCAGACACTAAGCTCTTCCTCTTCTCCCTCTACATTTCTGAAACGGAGACAAGGTGATATTGATCCATAAAAATTAAATTTTATTCAATTGTGAAGCTGATTATGGAAAATGTCAGCTCTTGTTTTCTCTAGTATTAGTGTCCAATCTTTCTGACAAGCTAATAATGTAACATTCGTTTCCCCATCAGTTTTGCATTGCTGAGGAAGAAAAATACCCGGAAGAGTGAAATGGTTTTCGTGCATGTATAGCAGCAGTTTCATCTACAATATACAATACGAAATTATGTAGATCTTTCAAAACCCAGATTTATATTTTGAGCATTTATGAATGAAACTAATTTTCACACAGAAAAAGCTGCTTGACCAATTTTTATTTTTCTGTATAGGCCCACTCCTGATGACTTTTCAATTTCTTTTTTTTTTTTTTCTAATTTTATCTTTTCGTTTTGGATGTTAATCACTTTCTAACTTCATTGTTTTAAGACTGTGTTAACCAAAATGCCAAATAATTTCCAAATCAAGGGCTTATTTGGATATAGCCTTGGCCCTTGCCAAAGTATCTTTCTTTTGCTGCTATGCAGGACAATATTTTTGTTCAATTTTAATCCATGCAGCACAAAGCCACTGCACTTATATTACATACGCTGCTGAGCCCAGCTCCCACCCACAAGTCCTGTGTCAGGACACAGACATCCAGGTTTCAGCAGTGCAAGCGATGGCCATGCCTGCATCCTGCTTTTTTCCTTCTGCTGCATTATGTTCAATGGTTTGTAGATAACAAAACACGACATGAGGCTGGAGCAAATCCTGTAACACTTCTCCAAATGAATTATTAACAGGGGGTTTCGTTCTTTGCTCACTGCTTCTGCTCTTACACCAGCGTGATGCCATTTGGTCTGCTGGAAGTACTCCTGTTTTGCACTGAGACAAGTGAGGGGACTTAAAGACCTGAATACATAAAGGCAAGTTGTTATCATAAATTCATGTTAAAAGTTCAGCTGCAAACGTTGCCATGGAAAGGGCTGAATTTCTGTTGCATCTAGGAACAACAACGTATACAGCCATGGATAAGAAAAAGTTTCATACCTCTTGCTTTCCATCAATACCTTTATAAGAGAAACCACCTTCCAGGTGACTTCTTTAGGGATAGCCAAGAAACTGAGCCACCCTCTGCCCAAAGCCACAGTGGTGCAGATCTGTAACTTGTGCTCCAGCTACGGATTTGGTGGCCCACCTCTCCTGATCTCATGGCTCTCCTTTTCAGCCAAAGCTGATTCAGATTTTAAATCCAGAAATAGACTTGCATGATGTGTTAATCCTCCCTTTGCCACAGCGGAGCCCACCAGAATTTTCTCAGTAATTTCAGGCCCAGGCTTTAACTCCTACCTGGGCACAGTTTTGCAAAGACGTCTAATTTACAGTGTCATGATTTCAAATAACAAACAAAAATTTTATTATTAGATAATCTATTCCTGGTGTCCTTTGCCCTCACTGTTAGAAACAGGTGTTGCATTTTTAGGTTGAATTTGTTGAACTTGAGACAATAGTCATCTGCTGTTAGACATCTCCTATCAAACCAGTCTTCACTGCGGGTGAGTTGCCACTGAACATTACTATGGGTAATTAAAACAACAGAGCTTCTTTCTAACTGTCATCATTCCTTCAGATTTCTAATCACGCTGCAGAGACTTTCCCATTTTTAATACTCCATTTCCAGCAGTTTGGTGGAATTCCAGTGCTGAAGCACTGCTTTCTCTGTCTGTTTGCTGGGTTATTTCCCTGCGTATTGAGGGATTGTATTAGTCACCTCATTTATCGGACCTGCCCAAAAGCTTGTGTCCTGCTGAACAGTCATCCCGATCCCTAAGTCCTCCTCAGCTGCTGTTTTCCAAGAAATGTCCCCCTGAGTGACCTACTTTCCTCTTCCTGAGGTGTACGATGTATAAGGTTTTATTAAAATGCATGTTGTACCATTGATCTGTTTCTCACTGTGATCCAGATCAGTCAGTATAATTCCCTTATCCATAATATCACTTATTACCCCGCTCACTTTGTGTGTTGTCAGCAAAGATTCTATATTTCTCCCAGATGCTGTTAAAGTCCAGATTAAGGACAGTTCTTATTCTGAAGGATCCCTCACCCTGAGACACTCATCACCAAATTTACAGTGTCATCACTGTTTACAATTACTTTTCAAGATCCATCACCCATTTTAAATTAATTTAAAATATGTTTACTTGGCTTGGTACAAAGCTCATATTTTCATCACAGTGTCCCGTGGTATCAGATTCCTCTCTGAAATCTAAGGATATTATATCAGTGCAGTTACTGTCATCAGCATAATTTGTAATCAAATCAAAGGACCATATCGGTTTTACAAGAACTATTCCCATGAAATCATGCTAACTAGCATATATTATGCTATTTCTTTCCTGCATGTATCTTACAGCAGCCTCACGATGACTTTGCCTAGTATCATTTTCACATTAAATGGTCTATCATCATCCCATTCATCCTTTTAAAATACTGCAATAACCTCTCTTGCTGGGAAGAAACTTGCAGGGAAGTGGCACCTCTGAAATAATTCTATGATGGACAATAAATGAGGAGACATGGGAAACTTCATTATTTGGGACAGGCAGACCTAAGTTAATTTATGCTGAGCTCTAATATTGCCTGGAAAGTGGTGGGTGACGCAGGGTGGTGGCACGTGCATGGCACCCCCAGGGTATGCAGTAACTGTCAGGTGGGATACTGGTCTTAGTGGGGTCTTTTTTTGGGACATAAGGGCAAGATGGCAACAGTTCAGCCTTATTTTGCAGACCTCTCATGGGATGGGAGTTGCTGAGACTTGTCAAACTCAGACAGGTCCCAGCCTGTTTGAAGACAGGGAAAAGAGGCAAGTCTGATGGTAACAGGTCCTCTTGGCCATCCAAGTGCTACTCTGTGCATTTGCCTCAGGACCAATTGTTTCCAAAATTTAGGTACAGCGTCAATGAAATAAGTCACTGCAGTATAAGTGAGAAGTTTCTTCTTCCTATTCCAGCCATGCAGAAACCTTTCAATTATTCAAGAAAAAGACATTATAATAGAGCAAACTATTATTATTTTCTTACTGTCAGTGTTCGCTTCTCAACATTATCATTATTTAATCCATCACTGCACTAGCAATTTTCCTGTGCATTCTGGAGCATATGAACTCCTAATAATGAAAGGTCTAACTGTCCCTAGTCATGTTAAGTGTGGTTAGAGAAACTAAAAATAAAATTATTTGATTTTCCAATAGCACGTATTCTCAATTACACTTTATCATAGTTTACAAGCTAATTCACTACCTCCGATAGCTCAGAAAGACTGAATATATTTCAGCTGCAGCAACGGTACAAGGGTAGAAAAGGGGTGTTGAGTCAGGAACCAGCAGAGCCTACAAGTATGAGTGTGTTAGGAAGAACACTTGCTGGGCTGATCCATGTGTCTGCGCCGTGTAGGATCTCCACCAAGCCAACCTCTTGCTATTCACAGAAAGCCTCTCAATAGAGATGTGAACTTTTTCATGTTATTTCTTTCTTATGTCAGTCTCACCTTTCCAATGATTTGGGCGAGTCTTCCTACAGCTTTTCAGGCCTGAATCCAATTTAAACTGATGCAAAGTCATGAGTGAACGTTCTTATGCCAGCTTAGAATATGTTAAAAGGGTTTCACTTGAACTTGAAAATCCACCAGTAGAAGTTAAGCCTTCATAAGCCAGATTTAAATTGATTTGAGAGAGTCCGTGCACAAATCACTCTGGTAATTAAACTAGTGCAGCTTTTGCTGATATCAACGTTTGCTCAATTTGTGTATGTTTAATAAAGTCTTGGAGTGAGGTCATCAGATGACATAGGAGTGAGAGCTTTAATTAATGTCAGTAGTGCAACATCACTTTGTGCCAGCTGAGGATCTGCAGACTGCTTTTGTTTTATTTTGTGAATAACCTTTAAAATATTGCCTGTGTATGCTGAAAAGATTGTGGTGAACAAAGCAGTTCAGGTTTGGGTACTCAGATGAATAGAGCCTCTCAAATCTTTTTATCTTAGTACTAACACAGAGGAGAGTGGTCTGCAACTAGATTTGTCTGATCTTCATCCACAAAAATAATGTGATTTAGATAATCACAAGGTCCGTGGGACAAAGCCATGGATCCCCAATTCTGGTCATCCACAGGACAGGCAAAGTATCGGTACAAGGTTTGCACAAATTGCTCTATCACCATATTTCCTGAGTGATCTCCGTCATCAGGCTCTCTAGCCTTCAGTCTGTCTTACTGCAAGGTTATTGCAATGAGAACAGTTAATTCTTAGGAGCTCAGCACATGAACTACACATTTTAGTCGCTGATGATTCAGAGCAAAATTTGTCTACGGGAAAGTTTACCCTGAATATACCTCAGTATAAAAGCTGTAGCATTTTCTTTGGCCTAGTAGAGAGATTTGGGCTCATCAGACAATGTAAATTGTTTTACATGTAATTTTGTCACAGATTTGCTTTATCTTACTATGCAATCTGCAAGATTAACAGTAACCTCCGCTCATACAGAACAAAGTTGTCACCATCAGCAAGTCATGCATGTTGCAAGGAGTTAAATAAAGTGTTTATCTAGACAATAATTGATTAGTGTAGCAGGTAAGCTTAACAAATAAACAGATATGCTGTGTGGATATAGCCACAACAGCAAAGGAATGCAGGAGGGAGAGATGGATGCACAAGATTGAGCAGCAGACACAAGTTACATGGTTTTAATGTTAATCCTGACATTCCATATTAAAACTGCAATCTGTTCAAAGGAAAGATTTTATATAATCATTCATTTGCTTTCCAATCTTTAGCATTTCTAATTTTTGCTTTAATTATTAGCGAAAAAGTCCTTAAGAACTTTCCCACTCAGTCTCGTTTTAATACATGTCAAAAGCAGGGAGCAAACTTGTAGCTTGGTTATTCCCCTGGTACGCCTTATAATTGAGAGGTAATTGTTAGCCAGATGCTTCCTTGGCCAAAAAGCTGTTTTTTAAAGCGCAATATGACAAGTTAGGCAGCAGGATTAGTTTATCATTCAATCCACCAGAGGATAAAGCTGTAATGATACAATTGCAAATAAGACAAAGGAGGGATTTCTGATTTTGTTGTTTTGATACAGTATTATCATTCATTTCCTTTTGCAGACCAAATGAAGACAAAACCACATGCAACTGTTCCCTGTTACATGCTTGATGTCACACAGTTAAGCTTTGATCAATGCTTTGTATACTCTTACCCTCATCCCTTCAAATCGTGACAAAGCTCTTAATGGTCGCAGGGCTCGGAGGGTCCTGAGGGATTTAATGGGACCCATCTCAGAGTATCCAAGTGTATTGGCAATGAGGCTTATTAAAGAGACCTGAATGGAGACACAAAGCAAAAATCCAGTCTGTTAATACACTCCTGCCATTTTCCTTCTCTTCTGAATTTCCTTCTTGAAAAGAAATAACTGGTTAGTTGGAAACAGCTGGAATAGTGCAAAAAAAGAAACCAACCAAAACCCACCTTAAATGGAAGCTATCAAATTAGACCACCACAGAAAAAAAGAGGTTTTTACATCCACACATATACAGAACTCTTACCAAATCACAGAACCTTTGTGTCCAGTCTAGTGCAGAATTTATAGAAATACAGACATTCAAAGATGTCAGCTTTCTTTTAATTAAGCACACATAATTCCTCTTAATGACAGGTTGCACAAAGCTGGTGAGAAAAGAGGTCACCATTATAAAAACACCGCTCTGTGACGTCCGTGCTGTAGGTTTCCTGTACACTCCTCAAGGTGTGTGCATCTTCCGCTACTGAAAATATGATGAGTCATGTGTTATAATTTAGGGTTTTCTGGATGAAAGCACCTGTAAGATCTAACCATTTCCAGCAGAGATAAAAGATTTTAGCATTAACATTCAATTACTGATCTTAAACTTACTAATTACAAACAAGTCTTCTAGATTACTGATAGACATGACTTTATACCATAGACTCTAAAAGAATGATGTGCATGACTCTTTGGTTCTGCACTTTTTAACTTTTTCTGGTTTTCACACAGCCTCTAAGGGACAAAGAAACTTGACAGGTGCTCAGCGTTGAGGTTCATACCTCTGAAAGACTATTTCACTGAAATGAACTATATATTTCCAAAATTGGAAACAGCATGGAGGGGTTCCAACGCTCTTCATGTTCTCAGAGCTTCTGTAGTGCCCAGCTGGTCAGAAATGTGGGTGCTATCAGGCACAGGACTGGAGTCCAGGTGAACTGAATGGCAGTGGAGATTACGGGTCAGATTAACCAACATGTAGAGCAACTGCGTTTTGCATGGTCAACTCGGTGTTCACAGCTTGGGAATTCAGGGAGAGAGAAACAAACAGCTCTCCAACACCATAGGTATCATGCCAATTTGCATGGATTAAAAAAGGAACCAAAATTAATCCTCACATATTATAAATATTCTTTCCTTAGAAGAGAGTGGCCTATGCATATTGCTTATCACAGTTCCCTTACTCCGATCTTTAGCTGTTTTCACAGCCCCAGTTATCGTGGTATCAGATTGCCTCACGCTCACCAATGTGAGTGTGCAAAGCTTACCTGTAAGGAGTGTGCTTTATTGTCATTTTAAAGATAGAAGCAAAGTCTAAAACCAGGGATTCTTCTACACTATATAAAAAATAGTTGCTTAATGTAAAAGGAAACTCTAGACTCTCCCATGAAGACAGACAGCTCTAGTGGGAAACCTTCCTTTCCATTTTAGGATGGGATGATTTTTCCTCTGAACCCCACTGCTGGCTGACCAGCCCAGCATCACCCATGAGGTTTGTGATAAAGCAGGATAAGATGAGCCTGGTCCCCTAAGTCGTGACCTAGTGTCCTCTACAGAGCAACCTTTCTCCTGAATACGCATTCATTTATGTACCAGCACTGTCTGCACAGCTAAGCATCTTTGTAAAACTTACTCAATTTGTTAAATTATTTACCTATTGATGGCTTTATTGTGGCATATGGGTGACAACAAGCCTAAGGGCAGGAGATCTTAGAGACCCCAAGCCTGGTCTGGATGCAGCAGGCTGGATATCTGCCGGGATCAGACAGCCCAGATCTGCAGACAATGAAGTGGCACAGAGGCTGACTGTCATGCTTTAACATGTCACTCTTTAACGAGGTGTGACACAAATTCACCTCTCATGTACAGACCCAGTGGCTGATGTGGAAGGAAGGTCTTAATAAACACTTCTGCATTTTATTGGTGAGTGAGCTATAAAAACGTCACAGTAGACAGGCAGACTGGATTCAAGGTCTGATGTCTTAGGACCCTGAGACACTGGGGAACTAAAAATCACCAGTGAAGCTTTTGCTTCCATCTCTAAGAAAGCAGATCTGAACCCATGACATGAGCATTCCTAAGAAGATATTTTAGAGTAAGATACGCTGTAGGTTTGACATATATTCACTTATAATGCTTCTTTCACCTAAATCCTGCTCAGTCAATGCTCACAGTTAAGGATGAAAATCTGGGTTTGACTGCAAAACCATCTTAAACTCACCAATGCTTCCAAATTGGGACAGCACCCATTTTCTGTCTTCCCTGTTTCTTACCACCCTTGATTACATCCTGTACTCTGAAGACTCATTAACATAAAGTCCAAAGCCATCTCCTTTCATTCACTCTCCCCATTGACTTAGTTGCCTAAATAAGGAGAAAGGGCTGAAGGATTTGTCTAATAGCAGTAAGCAAATGCACAGCATACTTATATACTAAAGCCATTCAACTAAGGCACCTTAGAACTGATATAATTGGCATTGCTGAGATATCATTATAGGAGCAACACTGTGGCACATGTTTCTGTCTTTGGTGGAAAGTGTAGTGCAGAAAATGGTCTTAACCCCACAAGGCCTTTGAGCTCCCTATCCAGAAAGGCTGGAGGTATAAGAAAAACAGCCTAATGACAGCATGCTCAGTGATAGAAACAAAGATCGATACACTCACATACCAAGGGAAGCTCATTCATTTGTAAAAGGAATGTAGAGATTTAAAAGAAAATTAATCAAATGCAGAGCACCCGACACCCTTCTTTGCCAGCTTCACCCACAATGTCTGGAAGTCAGACTTTCTCAAGCTCTTCAGAGTGCCTTGGTTCATGCATCTGCTTGCTTCCTCCCTCATATCCAATAACTCCACTTTCTCTCAAGGCAGAAGATATTCTGATCAAATCCTGCAAGACCAGACTTCGGATCTGAGTGGGTTACCATTTTCTTTAGAGTGCTGTAAATGTCACCCTGAAACACATCACAGGTGCTGTTGTCCTCCTGACACAGATTTACACAGCATTAGATATCTCTTCAGAGGATTAGGCCGTGAAGCTGTGTGATATTTGACAATGATTTACAAGGCTGGAGTCAGAACTGAGTTTGAGACAACTTATTTAAATGCTCGGCTGTTGATTTTGAAGGTATCCCCATCAAATTTTATTTATAGGATAATTACTAACGCAGAGATTTGGCCATTTGGACTTGATTAAAAGTGACCCGGAAGGCTATTTTTAGGAAAAAAAATGAAGCAGTTTTCAAAATTGGTGCTGACTGCCCCACATAATCACAGCAAAAGGTGAAGTGAGCTGTTTATGTTACTTTTTTTTTCCTGTTACAAGGCTGTGCAGCTCCAAGCTGCTCTAAGGTTCTGCTTTGTGCTCTGCTTGGAATCAGAAACTTGCTGGCACCCAGAAAACACCTCCAGGGTCAACATAACCTCCAGATTCACAATATGGCACACATTTCTCATGTTTTCTCTTTGCAAATAGTTTTGCAGATTTTTCAGGAAAAAAAAAATACCTCTGAAGACCAGACAGCACTGTAACATTGTGGAGAGCAGAAGAATCCTAAGGAATCACTATCACTTAGAACCATTTCCCATATAATGCACAACCTGCTGTTGGGCTTGAGCTTTCACCTCACCTTCGCCTTTCACATGGCACATGTCCTAACAGGTAAGCTACAGAGTCTCTCATCCTCCTGTGCACTTCTTCTGACCCAAGAAGCCTTATTATTGTTTTTATTTGCAGATGCTTTGCTCCTAGCATCTCCCTTGAGGGTCTTTCCAGAACCTGTTAGATCTTACTAAGAAGCTTTCACAGCTTTCTCCCTAAACCTTCGTTCCCTTAACTTAATCAAGTAATAATATTCTCCCTGTTAGCTCTAAACTGTTCCTTATCCCCTTGACTTGTCTATTCGGCTCCTCTGAAGTCCTCAGGATGATGCCCTCACTGGAATTTGCTGTCCAGCGTGATGCCCAGTGTACAACCTGGCCAGCAATGAGGGTCACTAAGGTGAAGAGTGGTCCTCATAATTCAGTGTATGCTATCCTGCCTCCACAGACATTAATGACAAAAGTCTCACCAACCACATGGATTAGGATTTCAATCACACGGCAGCTCTTCCCTTTTGCTTTCCTCAGGTCACCTCAGCACAGCCCAACAAGAACTCAGCCTTAGTGCTATCAGTGACTTCCCAAAATTTATTCCCCTCCAAAAGAGTGGAAACCCTGAAAGAGTCAACATCTACTGCCTGGCTCAATGGAAGGGTTTCCCAGCAAAACCTGGCTGCAAGCAAAGACATGTTGATGCTACCTGCACACCTTGGCCTCTTCTTGCCATTGTGGACAGGCATGTGGCGTTGAGCTCTCTCTTATGCTAGCGTTTAAGGAATTTTGTTGCCCCTGTTCCTTACTTTCTTTGCCCAAAGATAGTTTTATCTATATATCTATATATATCTATACATCTATACAGATATCTAAAAATATATACCTATATACCTGTATTTCTGTATTTCTACACAATCCTACATGCAACTTTATCTGTATAGATTTTACAGTGGTTTGTATGGCAGCCTCCTAGAGCTGGGTAAAGGGAGAGATAAATGAACCCCACAGCTTTCATTTTTGCCATTTTCAGTGTTGTGCTCAAGGGAAAAAATGAGAGCTTTTAAGTCTTGTGACTGCACTGAACACTAGTAATACCAGCCATGGGGATTACCGGGTCTGTGACTGGTGTTTTGAAAGCTAACCTCTCGTCGTCTCTGTGGCTTAGTGGCATTAGCAGCTCGGGTCTAGAGTGCCCCATTGTATGATTTTCATATGCCAGGAAAAATCAAGAAGAATCAATTAATTTAGACTGCTAGAACACAGGCAATGATCTCTGAAAAGAGACTAGCCTCACTGATAACTGTTCAAAGTTATTGCTAATATGTTCTAATGAGATTAATGCCTGAATTTCTTAATTATTTTGACAATCCACTACTAGGTTATATTTGACCAAAAAAAAATTCTGCCCAGGAACCGGGACATTTTTTCAGTAACTGCCACGTTTTTGTTTTATTATTTTAGCAGAATATTGTCATTCTTGAGATGAGAAACAGACTCGCATTTGTACCCAGGTAGCACCCATGTAGTGTTAGGTACCCGGCGTGCTCACACTGGTGCTCACAGCTATGCAGCATTTCTGGGCAATTAAAATTGTTCACTATGAACACACAGAGATAAAGTTATACAATTGGTATATATATGTGTTCACTATCTGACAGTGACTCAAGAAATCAGTGTTGTAAACCAGTGTAAACCCCAGTAAAACTGTCAGAAGAGAATTTTAAGGCTGCAGAAAAACAATTATAAAGTAAAAAGTGCAATAATGTAGCTTCCTTCGAGCGCACGCAGGGGAAACGGTCTTTAATCAAAAGATCACAGACCTTTTTTCCCAATGAGCTATTGCATTTATAACAGTAGTGGGGCTCTTTCCTATATGCATATTTTTTAACAGCATATTAGTAGCATGCACAGACTCCCGAGCCATGAAATTATGCTGGCGGCAGTAATCCAAAGGGTACAGTCTTTGGGAGCAGTGTTTCACCTGAGTATGACAGTTTCCTATAGGGAGGAGGTGGGTTTGAGCTGGAATAGGGGCTGCTCCTTTGTTTTTCATGTTCCTTCCCACCAGCCCAATAGCACATCATTTCAGATAACAAATGAACATCCACTGGACCAAGCTGGAAGAAGACCTGAGCAGCACCATTCAAAGGCAGATGCTACTTGGCATAGACTGCATTTCTGAATTAACCCCAGATCACCACTGAGATGAATTAATAGCAGAGCCCAGGGAACAAGTAGTTCTGCCTGGGCAATGGTCAAAATCCTCCTTGGCTTGTCATATAAATCCAAAAACCCATGAAAACAACAAGAACCTCTACTAAAGGTCTGCCTGTTGCAGCACACAGCTGTGAGCGATACCCTGCAAGCTGCTGTCTCAGAGAGGAGACCTCCTTCCCAGTTTGGGCCACAGAATATGTTTTATACGGCCAGGGATTTCATCAAATTAACCTGCTTGTTCAAATTAGAGGAGAGGGAGCAGGGAAGAAGAAAGGACATCTGAAAGGAAATACAACAGCTGAGTTGAAAGCTCTGACCACTTTCTTAAATAAGCAGTTTCAGCTAATGCAGGCCCCCAGTGCTTTCAAATAGCTTTTTACATGCTCCAGGAACACCTGTCTCTCCCTCTCCCTAATTGTGCTTTAAAAAAAAAAGTAAAAGAAAGAGAGCTTGGATTACTTTGGGTGTCTCTTTTCAATCCAGTCTGGTTTCTCCTGTCTATTGCTGCCAAGGATGGCATTACCCAAAGAAATCTTCACAGCCCAAGCAGCAGCTGAGTGTCCTTTAGAGCTAAATCTGGGGTCCCAGGTTGCTCCCCTTGATTTGAAAAGCAGCAAAATTAGGTCTGTACCCCAAATGCAAACTGGAAAAACTACAGAGAAAGGAAAATTTGCAAATAAATCGAAATACATGGAACCTCTTATTGCCACTCTGAAACACTGTTGGGAGAAAAGGGCTTGTGATGAGGTTGGTGTTCCCTTTAGTATCTACCATTTCTGAGCAGACACTTATTATTGCCTTTTTTTAAATATCTTTTTATCCTTTCACTCCGACATTGCATTTTCTGCCATATAGATGCCTAACTGTATGATTACACCTGCCAATCCAGAAATTGCATGTTATGAATGAAGGGCATAAGGTTAAAGGAAAATCTTAAAATTAGGACACTAGAGAGACACTAAGGTGACCTAAACCAAATCCCCAACTCTGCTACCTGTTTCCTTGAATCACAAACCTCATGTTCAGGTGAAGGCTACAGACTCCTTAGGGCTGCTCTGGAGTTAGTCCATGGCATGGAGATGAAAGCACATCTGCAAATGAGTTAATGAACAGCTTCCCTCACCGGCAGCGGAGTTCATTACTGTTTGTGGAGTGCTCTCATGTATTATAATATGATGGGCTACACGAGTGCGTAGATTAATTATAAACAAAAATTATCTTCTGGAAAGCCCAACACTACTTCTTATAACTCAGGTTAAAAAAGGCTTTTACATCATCCACTCATGTTTTTTTCTCCAGGACATTTCCTCTTCTTTTTTTATTTTTTTTTGTTTCTCCATCTACTATTCAAACTAAGGCTGTGAAACTCTGTTAATATTCTATCTTCTCAGCTTGTTTCCTGGCCCTCATGTCCACACTTTTTGAGGCAATGTTTCCTTTTCAGAGGGCAGCCTCGTTGCAAACAGCATGTGCCACTCTTGTTGGCTTAAATGCTTTTAAATAAATCATTCCTGCATCCTAATTGCTTCCTGGCGGTTTCCAGAAGAACCTCTTTATGTCTCGCTGTTCTCTTAATCTGTCACCTCCTTTACACCTGCTTAGGCTTTTCTAACACCACCAGTCAATTCCCAAGGCAGATGGCTGCGAATCAAGAATTAAACCTCAGCTAATTTCTGAGGGGGAGTTGAATAACCTGCTGCTGCGAGCTTACATCCAGTGAGACAGCTGACTTATTGATTTGCAGTTTTCCCACCCCACCCTTTCCAAATGGATTTTCAGCCTGTCTCAATTCACCTTTTCATTGCAAACAGACAACTTTGCCAGACCTCTGAGTCCCGTTTACCAGCACTGGGTAGGGATGGATGAGGGATTGCTGTGACTTTTGACGCCCACATGACACTCCTTGATCCGCCAAACTTTGGCCAGGACCCAAAGTCTTTCTCCTTCTTGCAGCAGCAGTAGCTCTGCGGGTGCAGCTGCCTTGAAAAGCATGGTATTTCTACCAGGATTTAGAGCAGAAGAATTTCTTCATCAACTACATTCTGCTTCTCATCCAGCCACCATGCAGAGATAGCCTTTATTTAGGGTAGCTGAAGAGGAAAGACATTCTCCCCTTAAAAAGATCTCAAAAAACACTGCACAATTCATCCCAGGGTACCTCCTTGATGCTGAATGCTGTTGTCAGGAGTAGATGGGTATATGCTTGATTATTATTTATTATTTGAATATAGCGTTATAATGCCAGGGGTGCACATAGTGATTACTGAGAGAACATTTCCCTGGGGGCTCAGTCCCATTGACTCTGCTCCATTTCTGCCACAGCCGGTGGGAGTTTAGGTGCTGAGCTGAAGGGATGCTTATGTCTGGGCAGGATTAGGATCAAACTTACTTACATATGACATGATGCAAAGGAAAAAAAAAAGAGAGAGAAAAATTTGTTTGAGCTGTTTTCGCAAGTTCTTGATTTGCTTGATTCCCTAAAGTGTTTATTTAATCAAATGTTCCAAATCAATATGAAAAATACCAAGTTGGTGTGGGAAGTATGACAGTCTTAGCCTGAAAATCATCTCTGTTTAGTTGGGTTCTTGAACCTGAGTTAATTCTGATATTGTGTTGAATATGCTGGGATGGAGAGGGACTCTGAAGAATTATAGGTTCCCTGATTTTTGCCAGAAAGGACAATGGTACAAGTAGGAGTACTTACTACAAGTACAAGTCCTCATCTTCATTTGCCTTAGCACAAAGCACCCCAAAGCCCACCATACCAGGGTAGGAGGCCAGCACAAAGTCTCTAAACCACTGGGGTACAGCTTTCAAGTTACATCCCAATTCCTTTGATCACTCACCCCCTAATAAAGAACCCCTGACCCCTCTTCAGGCTGCATCTCTCTGAGTCACAAGGGTGGTGGGAAGATGTTTTGCAGTCTGCAACATTTGGGGTTGTAAAGGTGCTGGTCTTCAGGGAGAGGAACTGTAGGGCAATCCTCCCCTGTCCTTGCAGAGCATGTGGGACTCTGTTTGGACTGTTAAATACAGTCTACTTATCTATTCCAGCTCTGATCCTCTGTGCAAGGGAGAACATCGCTGTATAAGGAATTTGGCTACTACACTCACAGCAATGGAAAGGGCCAAGCAAGCTGCATGCAAGAGCTCAAGGGTTTTATTCATTATTTTCTTTTTAAGTATATTTTTCTAAAAAGGATATTAAATGTGTATGTAAATAACTTCAGGAAATAAAAATGGTTGGTAAACCTAGTTTAGCACAGTCTGAGTTGAGATGGGTCTTTTACACCACTTTCAAAAGTTGAAATTCTCCCTTAGTAGCTGAAAATCTTCAGTAATTGCAGTAATTCTTCCTATTGCAACCATTTTGCAAGGTGTAGGCAGGCAGTGAGCTAGGCTTACTGCTGGATTTTTCTCCTCACCTTCATTGACTGTTCCTTCTCCTCTAGCTGCAGCGTGCTTTGTCCTGCTTTGCCTTGTTTGAAACCGAGCTTGTGCTTCCACTTGGCAAAGCCTAGTTGCTTTCTTTTTAGCATCTATGCGGTAACTAACATGAGGTGCAAACCAAGATAAGACAAGACATTTGGATGTTTTTACATGTGTTATGTTGAGATAAAGCGTGGGGAGGCAGAAGGGAGATTTACAGCATCCGCTGACCTGCTAACACACATTAAAACCACTTATCTCATCTTCATGTGGAATATTTTTTTTTCACTTATCCTGAATTAGCCAATATGTAGTAAACCAGCGGTTTTTTTTTCTTTCTTTTCCTTCAGAACCAGGCTCCCTGGCTTCTGGAGAGGTATTCTATTTCCTACCAGTTACCTGCCATCAGCAGAGGCCCAGAACAATGTGCACTGAGAGATCTTCAAAAATCCCACATGAGCATTTGCTTTGAGGAACTGGAAGAAAACTAGTAAAAGAATGAACTCTGAATTAATAATACTCTGTTGTAACCCGTGGATTTTTGATAACTCACAGAGAGCACTAATAAGTTCGCTCTTAAGATGCTTCTCCAAGTTACAAGCTATATTTTTTTACTTTGCCTCAGCTGTATTCTTGTCATTCTGTTCCTGTGTGCTTTTCTGAGCAGAAACTAGACAAAATTCGTATGCTTTTAGGATAGTTTCCCAAGAATACAAATTGGATTTCAGTGTTGTTTGGGGACAACTCATTACAGCAGATTGTGTAATTACTGGTAAAGCAAACAGAAATCACCTTGCTAATCAACAGGGAATAAAGATGGAAAAAAACAATTAAAGTAATCAGAAGCCATCAATATTTACTTCACACAGCAAGTTTTTAATTGTCACTTAAAGAAAATCCAACACAAGGGCATAATTTAATTCAATTCAATTTTTAACTAGGGATAGAAAGATTGTTTTAAATTGTTCATCTCAAACTGAAAGATTATTAGCTGCTTTTTAACTTGTCTGGCAGTGAAGTATCCTAACTAGAAATCTTAGAGCGTGTGCCTTCCAGGAAACTACCTTGGAAAATGTAATATCTGTATTTTTTTAAGGATTCAGTGAAAATGATGGTGCATTTAATGACTGAACATCCATGAGCAGTTCTCAAACAAGCAAACAGGAAATTTGGAAAGCTGCTCACTGGGGAATGCACACATCTAGGTACAAACTCAGCAGCTCCAGGCAAACACCAGAAGAGTGTTGTGTTATAACCATTTACAAAATGCAGGGGAGAAACCTAGATATTATTTTGCTTTCATAAAAACCTCTACAAAATCCTGCCTAGTGGACTTGTTGAATAACTCGTTTGAGATGTCTGGCCTCAAAATCCATTGCTGAGCCGTGCTTGAACTATTTTGCAGACAAATATACTGCTTACAGCCGTTGCGAGCCCCTGCCTCCACGGCAGCAGAGCAGTCTCTTTGGGAAAAGGGATGGAAGGAGCAATCTTGCTGTGTGGTGACTCAGCTGGAGAGAAACCAGTGGGGCATCAGGGCAAAAATTGAGAACTAGAGATGATCTTCCCCTCCCTGCTGCAGGATGTTCCGTTAAGGCCCATTGCTGGAGATGACTGAAGGGGAAGGAGGCTGCCAGCATCTTTCAAAAAGCAATTGCTTAAAAAATTAGCTTTCCCAAGTATCAAATCTTGAAAGATGGCATAATCTGAGAAAGAATTGGTGGAGAAACCCTCACCTCCCCTCATCTCTGAAATCAGTAAATGACAATCAGGTTTTTTTAAGGCTGGGTTGGGACTAACTTTTGGTCAATTAAATTGAACCCAAAAGCTGCAATGGAGATGATGCATTCGTGATAACGATTTTTGTAGAGAGATGACATTAGTGCCCGCTTAAGGTGATTTTTTTTTGTGAATGCAACGGGCAATGAAACTTGCCTGTGACTTTTTTTCTGAGCATTCTTACTAATGAATTAGGGACTTTACATCTGTTTCCCGAGAGCTTTCTCGTGACAGCTTCTGTAGGGTGCCAGTCTCCCCGCTCTGCTTTCAGTGCATGATCAGTGAGCGAAGAAGCTGTTGATTGCAACACCTCCCGCCTTTGAATGATGCTAAGCTCCAGATTGTTGCCTTTACCAAACTGACCACTGCAATGGAGTAATCCATCCCCTGTCAGCAGAGACTGGGACATAGCTCAGAATTAATTGGCTAAAGCTCAAACTAGATAAGCTCAAGATAATATTTATAGGTCAGAAGAAACAATTGAAAGGAACATCAAACGTGACTCTAGCATGCACAGCCAGTGGAGTTTATCTGCCCCTTGTTTCAAAACCCAACTGTCTGCCTGTTGCAGGACATGCCTGGTTGAGAGCAGTTTTCATAAACATTCGTTCTGAATGCCATGTGCCTCTGTCTCTGGCCAAGTTCAGACTCCTTGTTTAATCTGCTTTGTATGAAGAGGTTTTGATTGCGTGAATGCTTGGAAAATATCTGTTCTTTGTAAACATATTTGCTTGTGCATCCTAGTAAAGAGGATTGTACATAAACACCATTCCTGATGGTGATATTGATGTCTGACCACACTTCAGATGTACTATGGTCTCTGCTTTTCCCAGATTTGAAAAGAGCTGTGGACTGAGTGGCCATCACTCCAATTCATGTGCATAGAGAAGCTATATTTGCAGTGTAGAAGAGAGTTACTTTTAGCAGTATACTTGCAGGGAGGTAACGTATAGATATACATTAATGCTTTTTGTTCAGGATATCCAAATTTCAGCAGATATCTAAGGCATCTTTCCCAGGTGCTTTAAGTTGAAACGAGCCTGTATTTTGTGGTTTGATGACTTCTTTCTCCCTTCCTCCCAAAGAAATCTGTTGCAGCATTGTTGATAAGACTTTATTTTATTGCAATGTATTTAAAAGCACTCTCTTACTGTTTTGCTACACTAGCACACTTCTTTGAGATGCAGAGAAGCCCATTATCAGACATCATCCTTTAGGGATTCTACATCCAGCAAAAATAGCTCTCAGTTTGTGGATTACTGTGTATTTTGATGTTCAGGCTTTGCAAGACAGAATTTTCTTTAGTAATCCACCATCGTGAGATGAAGCCTTTGCTGTTCCACAGGCCCAAATCAGTGTCAAAGGTCTCCCACAAGGCAGGGTAATTCCAAAAAAAAAAAAAAAAATTCAGCAGCAATATGCCTATACGCCCTCTGGGTTCACTTCCCATTTAGAAATAGTGAACACTTGCAAATTTTGAGCTGTTTTTATGAATTATTCACAACAGAAAAAGGGTTCTGAGCTGCATTTGTACAATGAGAAAACACAGATGATAGATCGTTTCACATGTCCAATGAAAAATCAACCATCGCAGCTTGAATTTTGAATACTGATACCAAACTGCTAATGAATAATTTGCAGATCAAGAATTTTTAAGTGAATAATTTTAAACAAATAAATTTGAGAAAATCAGACAAGTGGTTCATCTGCTTCTTTTGGAGCAGCTAATTCGCCCATTCACTCCCTTCTGCTGTTCAGTTGCAGTGATTTGGTTCTCAAAGGACCAAAAAGAAAATGTAAATTGAAGTAAAAAGTGTGCTGGAAAAATGATAGCATGTTACTCTGCCAATTCAGAGTGACAGGGTGTGTGAGCAGTAGGGTAGGAGAAGAGCATCTGTTAAACATGGCTAAAAATATAGTACCGGGTTCTTATAAACTGCATTGGGAAATGACTGAAGAAAAGAATGGAGCATAGGCAAAAGTTTTATTCACTGAGAACACTAAAGGACAAGCAATTTCCTAGAATCAATTAATAACTAAAACAGCTCAAGGGTGGGGCAACTTTTTGGCTAGATTGAGAGCCTGCAAAAGCAACATTTAAATGTGGGTTAAGAAAATAAAAACCTCTAGGTCAGTAAGAAGGCTCTGGGGTGGATTTGCTGGGGACAAGGGGAGTCTCAGGGGCCCGTGGTCCCATTTCCCCCATAGCACTGTTTTATGCCATATGTGCTCTGGGTGCGTGGCAGGTGAGGTGAAGCCCCTTTCCCAGCCCACCTGTGGCTGCCTCTACAATATGTCATTATACATAACCCCACACTTAAAAAGCAAACATGTGCCTAAATTTTTGGGTTACGTATGGACTTTGCATTCCCCTGTAGCTCCTGTTCCAAGGCGGCTTTTCGCATGGAAGACGGGATTTAGCTTAGTTTCTGTTTTACTCTCTTTGGTATTTATTAGATGTAATGCTGTCAAGTATGTATTTCTAACAAGTGTGGAACTAATTTCAAACTGTTAATGATGCAGCAGAGCTCCAAACTGTTTCAGTGAATTCATGATGAAATTTTTCCTGTCAGGAAGACCCCTACTTATAGTTGTGACAATATTCAGCCCTCATCCAACCCTTCTAGTCTTCAGAAGCTCATTAAAACAATAACCAGTGACCCCAATAACAAGTTCCTGGAAGCCCATGTAACACTTCAGGTGAGTCCTATTAGTCCCATTTTACAGATGGAGAAACCAGGAAAGAAAAGCTATGTCACTCGACCTAAACCACAGTGAACACAGTTTTCAGGGTTGGGCTATAACTTAGGAACTGGTGGTTTCCAATTTTGTGGTTAGATAATTAAACCAGGCCTTCCTCTTCTGTTGAAGCTAATCTGTGAAAAATGAATGCCTTCCCTTTAAGAGGTTTCCAAGCATGTATGTGAAGAGGAATTTATGACCTACAATTTATGTAAAGAACTTCCTTTTCATAAATCAATTTATTAAAGCTCTGGAGGAGCTTCCAAAGGCTGTGATCCAGCAGTGCACTTAGACAGGTCCATAACATCAAACAAGTAAATTGTCCCATTGAAGTGCTTTCCTGGACTGGGGCCAAAGAAAGTGCAGTTCTCCCCTGAGTCAAGGTTCAGATGTAAAATGGGGAAAAATAATTTATCAAAAGTTTAGTAAGTTACACAGTCATGTCAGAGCTCTGCCAGCCTTCCATGTTAATACCTCAAGCTAATAAGAAATGGTCTCAGGGAGATAATTGGCTCCTTATTGATATGCTGTGATGAAATGTTAAACCTCATCTGGAGGATGCGGTGTTGCTGGCTTTTCCTGAATTTGGCAGGTCACACATCCAGGCAATGTGAAACTTCGGAGGGGACATGTGTGGTACTAGCAACACTCCCGGGGCACGAGCTCCCTTTTGTTCAACTATTACTCGCTTTTATGGACTATCCCTCATAGGGGAACTAAGCATTGTGATATTTCAAGGATTTAGAGTATTTCGTAAGGCTTTGTAATAGTGAAATCACTTTGACAAGAGAACTATTCACACCTTCTTCTGGACTCCTTCACTGGTAAATACCAGGAGACGGTACTGAACATACTGTTATGCGCCGCTGGCAGCCTCACCAGGAAACTACGCCAAGGACAGCTTCTCTAATCTGCTGAAAGACTTGTGTGTCGAGGTCATGAGCGGAGCAGTCGGAGGTAACCGGACCTTGTGCTAGCTGGGAGTGTGGAACGAGATGTTAAATGCTAAAAGAAAGAACGAGTTCCTAGGGACAAGAAGGGAATGTGTCTCGAATTAGCAGGGTGACACCTCTACATAATGACACAAAGTGGTCTTCTCTGCTCTGGCACGCTGATTCCTGTGGATGCACAGTTACATACCAAGGTCTCCTTTGAGCTTTGCCTAGGGTTGTTACTCAGAATCAGAGTGACAGCTGCCATTTTACAAATGCAAAGCTGCCAGACTTAACAGCCCATTCTTATGCATTATAAAATCCAACACAAGAAGCATCATAGTTCCAAACTGATACTTACATCTACAATAAGGAAGTCAAGCCAGCACCAGGCATTGGTGAAATACTTCTTGAAGCCATAAGCCACCCATTTCAGGAGCATTTCCAGGACAAAGATATAGGTGAATATTTTGTCAGCATATTCCAGCATGGTTTTTATGTTTTTTCGATCTTCAAGGTAAATATCTTCAAAAGCCTGGAAGTACAAAAGATTGATTAAAAACTTCTCCTAGGCTGTGTTAGAAAGCATCAGAGCTGCACTGCAGATCTGTAGCATTATTTGATGGGATATCATGTACTGTCTGTGATTTCTGATATATTTTAATGTTACCATCAAAAAGAGTGTACAGGCACAAATAGGACTGATGCTAACCTAATAGGGATCTGTTCAGCTTTCCCTTACAATGGACACATGCTTAGCTATCTCTCTCCAGCCTCCACTGGCTGTACTGACTAGATGTCCTTTGAGTGTAAGAGCTTAAGCACCCTAAATGTGGCAATGTGAATCTGTGAGCAGGGTGCCACCCCAAGCTGCCCGAGGGCATCCTGCCTCAGCTCCCGTTGGCTGTGCCAATGCTATCGGGGCACCTCAGATGTCCCAGGGCATAGGACGCCTGTCTTTAGGAGGCAGAATCCGACCCTTACATTTAGTCAAATACATTTTATTGCTAACGATGACAAATTGGGTTATTAACTTGCCTGTGTTATAGAGTACTGGAGTTCCCTGGCTTCTGTTCAGCCATCACATTTCAGATAGCTACAGCTATCTGCCTCAAGAAATGCTCATTATTATTCACTTAACAGAACAATTATGTTTTAAAGGTCAAGCTATCTATCTACCCATCTCATCTATCTCTCTAACTAATCTTACGCAGGGCATCATCAAAGGACTTTCAGTATCTGTATCAAATACAAGCAACTTAATAACCCCTTTAAAATATTTAAGATATCAAACAATATGCCTACTAAAATAAAACAAATAAGGTTGTCTCATAATTTAGCTTTCACTTTTTAATGTACATCAAATAAAATACAGGATCCTAGTGTCAGGGTTGCATATATATGGCCCGTTTTGGGGCTTCTGAATCAAGCAGTGCTTACAGTCTGCTTCCCCAGCTACTCTAGCGACTGTTGTTTCACAAGCTGCTCCCGTATCCCTGTAACCTGGATAACCCAAGCTTTGATATATTACTCTCGTCCCATTGTGTGACCCAGAGAACTTGGCAGCAAGAAACAACATTATTTGGGAGGGTCTGTGCTTATCATCTTAATTATTGGCATTTACATACTTCAAGATCTGTAGCTACTTTCTGAGGAACTTGAAAAAGTTAGCAAACACCCAGTGCCTGGAGATACAAGTGTGTTACTTGTCACTCAAGCAGTCACACTGCTCTTTTGCCTGCCAGGAACAGTAATTAAACTGACAAGAAAGCTTTGGTAGCCTGTGCCAAATCTTGTCCATTTGTCCCTACACTTTGGGGTGATGTTTTCACTGCAACTCTGTCTCTTATCTTGCCTTCAAAAATGATATTTCAAAGGTGTGAAAGAGCTGTTGGAGAAAGCCAAAGAAAACAATACACAGAGAGATTGGAGTTTATCACTTCTTGTAGGGGCTCCCTCACTTTGCCAGATGACTTGCTGGACTTTGCAATTACTGCAAAAATAACAACAAACTGTTTAAAGCGGTTTTCTCCCCTCCCTCCTTTGCTCTCTCGATTTTCTACTAACTTGTCAAAAAGTACATTGTGTTTTGTCTACTGAAAGCACACTGTGAGGCATGAAGCAGCTTAATTAGGGATGAAAAATATGTTACCTGAATGCTTCAGGTGCACTGCACTTCTGCACGAGCTATGGATATTACCCAAATGAAAAAACTCTGGTGCTTTACATTTTTTCATGGTGACAACAGATGAAATCTTTGCAATATAAAATGTCATTAAGGGTTATTTCTTCGGCTTTGCTTTGTGTGTTAAAAAAGGGTTAAACAGGGTACCTGCAGTGTTATCCACAATTACTATTAAAACACAGGCTCCCAGTCTGGGTCCTTATGGCTTAAGGGCATAAGAAGGGGGTTTGGATCTTTTGCAGTAGGCTATAGATATATTTTGATGGTTTAACTACCACACACAAATATATACTGGCTTTTAAACTCCCTTAAGAACTTAGCACGTCCCAGAGATGTAGCCAGATGAGCTCAGTTTTTGGAAGAGCTCACCCTACAATAACAGAAGAAAAACGTTGTGTGTTGCCTCCAACATCTCCAGTCCAAATACTGAAGCGCAGTGCTAATATGTGAGAAAATGCTGCATAATTTGCCCTTATACAGAATTGCACTGGCTAAACTGAAAATCGCAAAAAGTAAACAAATGCATCCAATGAAAATTAAATGAGATTTGTATTGCAGTGTTCAGTATCTAAGGAACTTTGAATTACACATGTAAGGAAGTGTATTCATCTAAAGTGTATTATAGCAAGTGACATGCCTCCTTTAAAACATGTTAAAAAATTAACATGCTGAATCTCAAGCTGGTGTAAAAACTGTCAGACTCCATTGATTTCAGCAAAGCTATGACAATTTTCATCAGTCTACTATTTACCCAAGTTTTTCAGCCTCTTACTTTTCATAATGAAATAAAATCCCCTTGTTGAAATTTCAGCCCATCTCTGGTGGACCTGGAGAACAGTCCATTCCTTTCCTTTTTGCATTAACATTTCTGCATTTCCACCTTCTTGACTCTCTGCAAAGACTTTCTTTAAACTGCATGAACCCAGTACTTCTGTGTTTTCCTCTTTTTTTAGGCCACTGATAATTTGTGTTGCTCTCCTCTGGAGTTTCTTCAATTAGCCCATGTCTTTCCCAAAGTGGAATGCCCAGAGCTGAAGCCAGTGCTCCAGCTGAGGCCTCCTTGATGCCAACTGGAGTGGAAGAACACGCTTATTTTTACAGCCCAGTGGGGTGTTCGGCTTTTGTGTGGTGCTGTGATGTAGTTTACTCTGTCCTGTTTGTCACCTGTTCTCTCTCCAGATCTTTTTAGTAAATCTGCTACTTTACCAGTTATCCTGCATCATGCCTTTCTGCTCGTGATTATTCCTGATGAGGTGAAGCAGGCATCTTTTTAAGACGATGCTCCTCTTACTATTTAAGGCAGATTCATCTGTTTGGATGAAGTTAATCCTGACCTCTAGAAAAACACTGGCAACCTGTCCAAACCTGGCACTGTCTGCAAACTTAGTAGGTGTATTTGTTACTCCATCATGGAGGAGAAGATCAGTGACCACCGGACCAAAGCCTGGACAACTCTTGATATACCCCTTTGCTCTCTTCCCGGATATAAACCTGAGAGAAATCCCACCAAATTCAGTGACATTTGTGGCATGTAAATGAGCAACAGAAATATATGCTGCCATCAGTATGAAGAGCCCAGGGCTGATAATACAGATAGCATAATCCCAGTATGCAGTGAGTTCTCAGGAGGAGAGGATCCCTTTTCAGAGTCCTGGGCAATGATCAAGCAACCTCCATACCTATGCATTCATACGATGCAAGCAGGAGATATTTGTGCAGGGAAGGTACAGTCATTTAAGCTAAGGAGTATTCAAAACATGACAGGCACCCACTAGCTCCATGTGTAGCACTGATTCAGTGCCTCCTGCATCTTTTATGATTTTGCTTTGCTGGCTGCAAAATGTGCTAAAAAAAATAAAAGATATAAGAGAAAAAAGCCATCCCTGGAAGCAAAATACAAGCCTCCAGATGGGAACTACCACGGAGCAGTTATGGGATGCTGAAGTAGTAACTCTGGGATACTTCCTCACACAGACTTCCCTAAGGATTTGCTTTTCAAAACATGTGCACATTGTAATTTTATGTTACAACAGAAGAATATTCCACCTATACGGTAAAGGCAGGTGAAATCAGAAAAGCAGAAGACCTGTTTTAGTCCCAAACATGCTTTGCTTTGAGAAGTGAGCAGTAAGGGCTCCTAAGATCTTAGAGACAGCTAACTGGAGAACACCTCATCTGAGACCCATGTCCACTTTCAGCCAGCTAGGAAATCTTGTTACATTTACCAGGGCTCCACTGCTCAGCAGGATCATGAATATGATGAAAGTTTCAAACCAGTTGTGTTCAACAATTCTGTAGCAGGTTTTCCGCAGCCTCCACCAAATTTTGCCTGGAAATTTTGTGATGTCCACTAAACAGCATGGGAAGAATCGCACACAAACTGAAAAGGAACAAAACAAAAACAAAGCAATTGTTAAAAAAGCCCATTTAATTCTTAAAGCTGCAATAAGGAGCTGCTAAACAAGATTTCTTCTAGTAATAAGGTGCTGCATGGAGTCTTTCCTCCCTTGTTTTGTTCACCACCCTCTTTTGCTCTGCCTTCCATTCCCCCCTCTCACTCCTCTATTAAAAAACATTCAAAATCACTTAAAATGTGCCCCAGTGATTTCTGCCAATGATTTTTATGATACAGAATTTACTGGCCATGAGTCACCAGTGCCCTAGGTCGACGACATTGTGTTAGCTGAGCTCAGGCAGCACCCCTGATCAGGACTAAACACTCTAGCAGGGTATTACCAATAGTTTCTACATACTTTTGGATGGAGGAAGGATATTTTCTTGGTACCATGATACCACTGGAATTGCTGATTAAAAGTGGCAATCTGATGAAAGGGAGGTGAGGGGAGGAGGTACTACAGTGCAGATGGGACCAACATGCTGAAGAGACTCAGACAGCAAAAACAGGAGCAGATTTTGATCTCTTGGACTCTGATGAGCTTAAATAAGGCATTAGAACAACTTTGGAAATATTTTTAGGTGGTTAAATCCCCTTTGATGTCAGCAGGAATTTAGATATCCAGTCCACAGCAGGTTCCCCACTGATGCTTCATAGCACTATCTGACCTTAGTGCCAAATACTGTGTGATAGTTAAATACTGTGGTCATAATGGGGACCACACAAGGGTTTCTGTTAGGCAAAAATGTGGCCATTTTTAGTTTCCTTAGCAGCATTCATTTGTTAGAGCAAAAGGATATTGTCATCGGTAATGGACAGATCCATCTCTCCCATTTTAAAAAACACCATCTGCATTGCCGTGTGCTGGGTAAGAACTTAAAATTGTGTGAAAGGACACCCTGGTATCACGGTCTCATCCTTTTCCAGGCTGGCCGTTCAGCCTTATGTCAGATAATTTGACTCAAATTTCACAACATTTGCTGATGTGAATGACCCTCAGAACCTACTTTATTTTCAAAAAGCAAGCTTTTTACCCTACATTTAATCCACATGTTGTATAGAAAGAGACTTGGCTATGGAGCTTTACCAGTTGCATCATAAGAAAAAAAACCACAGGCCAACTGCTTCTGTAGCTGAAAGGTGGCCAAGGTCACTAACATGTCCTGAAGCATACAACAACTGCTCAGAAGTGACAAAGGAAGACATCTCACTATAGTGATGTAATGCAATGGTATTGCAAGTAGAAATAATATTTAGGCAAAGAAGCTCAGGAAGGAAAGAGAGTAAGTGCCAATGTTATGCAGACAGCAGATGCTGCTAGTTCAAGGTGGCATAACAGAAGTTCTTGAGCTGCATGTGATATGCGAGGAGATCAAATGCAACTCCCAGGATGCTGGGATTCCCACGCAGCTGGAAGTGGGATTCTGCTGGCAGCAGGCTCTGCCAGGAGGAAGAGAGCTGCTAAGTCTGCTGTGGTCCTCCCAACATTTTCTGTAAGTTTTTTATTAGCCCAGACCCCTGCTACAGAGCAGGATGTTTCATACATGAACCCCTCCCAGATCTCCCTTTTCCCTCACATTTCTGAGATGTTTGGTAGGTGTAGGCTCTTGGATTTATGAGGTTTTGGTATGAGACTAACAGGATGGTAAACCATTTATGCAAAGGTAATGGGACAGTGATGCAAGTAACTACCTGTCCTCTAAATGCCTAAATGCCTCTGTCACACAGACCCACACCAGTTCCCAGTTTACCACCGTATTCTGGAATTAGAGAAATTCTGAGCTCAGTTGAAATATACTAATTTAATCAAACTATTTGAGAAGATAATGCTAGGAGAAGATAGAAGTATAAGAACCAGCTCTCCACATCTTTGTAGGTCAGGTACCACTCCAACAAAGGGAAATTTTATCCCTCTAAGCACCGTTTTATCCCTCTAAGCACTTCAATGCTGAACACCAGAGAATCATGTCAAGGGAATAAAAGGATATCATGTTAGTCACTATTTTTTGCTAAAACCGGTTCAGTGCTCAGAGACAGTAATGCATGTGATTTGGGTATATTTTAGGAAGTAGGTACATGGAACAGGCTTCAGGCATGGATTACTGCATGGTACCAGGATCTCTGAGCTAACATATTCATATGGCAACTCTGCTTAGAGATGCCCATGCAATACAGTCCCACCAGCATGACAGGACAGGAGGCTATCAGTTGCATCTCTTAGCAGTGCTGCTAGAAAACTCTTATACTATTTTTCACCCCACAACCTGTATGGTCATTACCAGCTTTCAGGTGTCTGGTCCACACTCTGTGCTGTTATGCAGATACACTGACCACCTCATTGTCAACTCAGCTTTGGATCAGGAAGACCAAAGATTAGGCTCAGATCCCTTATTCGTCAAGTGAACAAGCTAATGAACAGGTTGTTCACTACGTAAGTGTGGATTCCTCATGTTAAGCAGAAATCCCCCTTTGTACTGGAAGTAACCATTGTTTCTAGCAGAGTAACATTTCCATGAGCCTACCTTGTTCCCATAAACAGTTTCAATTTGGAAAAAAATCGGCTTTTTTCTGACTTAAATCATTTGTCTGGAAACTTTCCCCTCTTTTCTCCTAAGTTACTTCCTAGATGGATACTTGGCTTTTTAGTCTCTTAGATGAATGCCTAGGCTCAGCTAGTAAAAGGTGTGACGTGCTCTGTCATGCTCTTATGGAGCAGAAATGCTCTGTAAGTACCACTGGAAAAGGTTAGGATCTTCCAGGAAGTGGTTTTCCCCATTGTAAGACAGTTGGATGAATCATTCCCTGGAGGAGTCTGCCTCTGTCTTTCCACTACACAAGGAGCCTACATGATTACCTGAGCCCAGGCACAGCTAAAATTAGGGGACCACCTTCAAATTAAATACTAATGAGAAGGGCACCGTGAGTTCCAAAGTCACTTCATTTGTGATGGAAATTATTTACAAAATGGTAAAAACAGGCTATTGCTGATTCAGTCAGATTCCATCTGATAGTCTGCATGTACGGAGAGGTATTTTTAAAGACAGAAAGCCAGCTAGGACTGCCAATCTTTTTTTTTTTTTTTTCTTTTATGCTTTTTGATGGCTTTCATGCAATTCTGTTGTGAAAAAAAAAAGTCCTACTTACTGACAGTAATACCTTGAAAAATCCAAAATAGCTTCTCAGATGAGTCAGCCCAAAATCACAGCGCTATTAAATCCCATGCTTTTGATTGGGCCCAATTCAGAAATGTTTAGACCCAATTCTGATACAATTACTGATGTCAAGTAGCACTTCCATGAATAATCATGCTGACTGCAATTCAGATGAAATGCTATTTTTAACTATTCATAAATCAAACAGAAAAAAAGAAAACTGAAAGAAAAAAGAAAACTGACCACAAATAGGTCTTTTAATGAATTAGTAAAGTTCTATTTCCATTTCAAATTTTCTGATTTCCCTCACTGACTGTTATTTCACGCCTGTGTTTTTCTGAACTCTCTTGTAATGCTGGTAGCCTACTGTTCTGGTGACCTTGACCCAAGCTTAAATGCTGAATTAGAAGCTTCACATAACCCAACAAAAAAGTTTACCTGACCTTGGTCAGCATTCTAACAGCAGTTTTCTTTCCATTTCTGTGAAATCAAAATATCAAAAACATTCCAATGTGTCTAAGGCATGACCTGGTGAGGGTCTGAGCAATCACAACTCCAGCTGTCTTCTACAACAAGGCAGGTGGTCAGCAAAGCCTAGCTTCAGGTTTTGAAAGCTACTTTATCCACACAAAGAAGACTATTCATTAGCACCTTTTAGCATAGCAAGTGCTGAGGCAGGAATCAACCCTTTGGTATTTCTTATTACAGCATTACTGCTACTGCCTTGTCTAATAGATTTGTGCTGTCCCCCTGAAACCAATGCTAGTAGGGAACAGGTTGTGCAGAAGCACCTGACCACCTTGTGATTTAGTCAGGACTTCGTTTGCAACCCTAATTCATGTTGGGCTACATCTTTTCTGAGAGCACTGATTCTGAGAACTGGCTTATTTTCACCATGGCCTTTTGGGCAGTAGGTTACTGCTCAACAGAAACACAGAACAGCAGAAAAAGTCCCCCACAAAGGGTCAAGTTATTTGCTGGTAAAGCAGTGAAGCTGTACTGAGCTAGCTGCATTAGTGGTGAACTTGTCCTAGGACAATGTCTGTTTTCAGTTCATATTTGAACATTACATACCATTTCTCTCAAAACAGAGACCTATTTACCAAATGCATCAGTACACGATCATATTATTTACTTTTCATTTGTTTTTCATAACAAGGGAATTGTTCCCTTCAGTCATGGGGGGTGTCTTATGGAACTATCACAAACTGCGGATTAAAGCGTGTCCTAAACCACAGTCTCCACTGCAGGTATGACAGAGAAAGGTTTTAGTGAAGCATCTGCAACAATGATAAACAAGTTACAAAAAAAAAAAAAAAAAAAAAAAAAAAAGCAGGAGGAATTTAATATACAATGCATTTTGTGTAAATATTCCTTTGGTTCCACATTCACATTTTCTAGCTTGGTACATTATAATCATGGAGCTGTTAGACCTGATTGCATTACTGTGGTGCACTGGGAAAAAAATTTCTTTGTAAGTGTGGAAGCTATACTGCAAAAGCTTTCTCCTGCATGCATGACAGCCAAGCCTATTGATTTCAGGCTTATGAGTAATGACTTTACAAATCCACTGCTTGTTCACACCAATATATACATTTAAATTTACATAAAATTATTAGATACGTCTTGGATGGATTGAGCTGCTGATTCTCTTCAATAAACCAGAAAGACCAATTAATTTCTTCTATACTGTGGTCCAGTAAGTCTGGTACCTTGTGTTCAAACTGCAGTAATTTTGTAGCTGCTTTGACATAGGAGTTCTCAATTATTGGGACATTCATTTTTAGAACAGAACTATTTTTCTTAGCTTTGAATGCTGGTTACAGCATTGCTTGGTTTGACACAAAGAAAATACATCTTCTGCAGCATAAACTCAAGCAGACAGGTATTCATAACACGGTTTTAATATATACATGTCTGCCAAGCTGGGTTTCTAATGACCAGTCTGGCTAGCTGTGTATGCTCAAGCAAGAAAACAAGTCTGGTTGTACTGTCCCTTCATAAGACCCCAGATGTCTCCCCGTGCATGGAGGGAACACGATCTTGGCAGACCCTCTTTATTTAACCTGTTTGTCATCTTCTGGCCCCACTAACCCACTGGCACATATGGCTGGGTTTTCCGCTCTAGGGCTAACACAGGTTTGCCATCACTGTCTCCAGCATTTGGGTACCTGAGACACACATGGAGATTTGAGTCTTTTCTCATGTACTACAACTGGGTGCTGCCAAGAGAGCATCTGACAAAGCCATAGTCTGCCAGGTGTTTTTACTCTTCCAAAGGCTTTACAAGGGTACATTTCTTGTTTATCTGCTGTTACTCTCCTCAAAACATATCCTCTCGGAGGTCACTACAAATAACGATGTGAGGCCTTAAAGCAAAG
Organism: Morus bassanus; assembly: GCA_031468815.1. Lineage (NCBI taxonomy): Eukaryota > Metazoa > Chordata > Aves > Suliformes > Sulidae > Morus > Morus bassanus. Next base: position 6,922,204 of record CM062567.1, on the reverse strand, counting down.
GCAGTGGGCAGCCTGGTCCACCCCTGATGTCAGCTCTGCTTTGAGCAAGGGGGTGGATGAGTTGAAATCTAGAGGACCTGTCCAACCTGAACTAATTTAGTTCTGTACATGCAATAGGACTGTAAGAGTTTTATGACATCTGAAAACTGTATACAACAAATTACTAACATGCCCTTCCTGATAGAAAAAACCCACTGTATCTCAGATATTACAGCTAGAGGAAAAAGATACTTTAAAATTTGTATTTGTTCTGTGATTTTTTACCTAGGATGACAGTTAATACACTTTGTTGGGCTTGGTTTGGTTTTACTTAGCTTTTAAACCTCATCTGGTGGCAGTTCCCATAGGTCAGTTTAGATTTGTTCAGTTTAATGGTCTGCTTGAACTCCTCTTCGCTTTTTTATTTCTAAATGACCGCTAACTGTGGTTGGGGAGGGCATGTCACAGATCCCACCATTAATCAGAGTAACTTCGCTGTAGTGCATGGCATTTCCAGCTGCGATAATTGCTCCTACATGGTCACATGAAAAACTGGTTGCGGATGTCCTCGGTGTCACGAGTTGCGATCAACCGCATGTTGAGCAAGGTAGCTCATTCTCGCATGACCATCTGATGATACTCCTTTGCAACCTTTGCCAGCGGGCTGTGTCGGGGGAATTACGCTTGAGGACTTGGTGAAAACTTTCTCCTATTAGGGTCTGGGAGAGAGGAGCGTGCTGGGGCCAGGGGGCTCTCTTTGGATGACCTTCTGTGAGACACAGAAGAGAATGTCCAAACAGATAGCAATTTTTGATGCAGAGAACGCATACCAACGGAGGTAACAGGACTGGAGTGTTGCAAGGCATCTGGAGGAAAAAATACCCAAATAGCTGGCGTTGCTAGGTGTTGCTTTCCCATCAGTGGCAACAAGAACGATCTCTCCATTTCTATCAGGTTTTTCCCAGCAATTCTTGCTAGCTGCCAGAGCTGTGACCCTACCTTGGCTTCACATTTCCTGACCCAAAAATATTCCCCATTGACCCTAATCAAAGCTATTTTGAGATGATAATGAATTAACAAGTCTCCCCAAGAAAAATGACCTGTGGCTTATCTGGGTCACCCAACTCCCGGAAAACAGTGACCTCAGCAAACTTTCAGCAACTATTTCAAGAACATGTGTTATCTTCATTGCCTTTGTTATCTGAAAAAGGGGGCTGAATCCGGAACATATTTGTTCAGGACATAACCTATGCTGGATGTGTTTAGAAATGTCATAGTTTGAATTTAGATAGCTGGTGAGCTAACAAGGTAATAACTTAATTCTTCCCCTCTTGCTCTTCCTTTTCATCTCACTTAATCTCCTTTCGCAAATATTAGCTGGTCATTCTCCCAAATGTACCAAATATTGTTGTATCTCTTTATTACAACCCAGTAAAGGCAACATTAGATAAACTTGCCCAGTGCATGCCCTTCAATACTTCCATTTTAGTACTTTATAACCTTATCATATCTTAGCTAACTAGACTGTTGTTGGTTGGTTTGCTTGTTTTTTAACTAGACTGAAATGATAATTGCATGAGGTTTAATTGCAATAGTAAGTTTGGGTAAAAATATTGGAAGGTATTTAATAGAAGATTATAGGAAAATACTTTGTTTCCCTGCATAAATAAAAACAAATATTAATGTAATTGCAGTAAGAATCATTTGGACTTTCGGTTTATGGCACTTTGACTTGAAATTTTATGAGCAAACATTCACATGTCAAGTCTATGCATTTTTGCCAAATCCATGAGGAATGTGATCACATTTAGCCTACACAGTAGGCTCTGAAAAATCTGTATGGATACGTGCTGCACAGGAAAGCAGAGCAGATACGTTGGGGAGGACGTCACCTGCAACTGCATCCCCAGTGCCCCCAGACACCCTGCCCTGGGACAAGGACTGGGAGCAGGTTCTCCTTCAGTTTTCATTCAGAGCTCAAGGTTAAGCTGGCCATACCCTGGGAGGAGAGGAAAACACCCAGACTTGGACAGGGACTGGTGAGGAACTAGGAGAAATGAGGAATAAAAGGCAAAAGGCAGGAGCAGGGATGTTTAGGAGGACGGGAGCAGGAGCCAGCAGGGTGGATGTAACCCAGGGCAAGCTTGGGGTTCAGCCCACAAAGCCTTTTTTTCTATTTTTCTCTGCTGCCAGGATGATGAGTGGGCTTCCCAACTGGCTTAATTCTTCCAGTGATCCATCTAGAAGAGCACCACTTGCTACCCTGCATCCCACTGACAACAGAGAAGATCTGACAAACTGGGTTGGTACTGACGTGGTCCTGCACGGTGGAGTTTCAGGCAGTTCTGGTTACTTTAAGACAGAGCAAATTACAGAGTGCTGTTGCTCTGGGAATGAATCGGGGCTGTGCACTGAATGAAATGATGGGCTGTGTGGTGTCTGCCTTATTTCTTTTAAAAACTGGAAGGTGATCGTGGCCAACCACTGTTTCAGAATTTGTAAACTGGCATCTGACTAACACCGGTCTTACAGCCCTGGCTTGTTTAAGCAATTGTAATATAGTTTCTCACTTTGCAGTGCACAACATAGATTGCTGCTCACTTGCCTCATTAAGAAATATATTGTGAAAGAATGAAAACACCAGAACTAATTTTTAAATGTTATTGCATGGGCCAGAGTAGTTACACCATGCTTTCTTCCATCAGCTACATTAAGTTCTGGCTACTGTTTTTAAGCAGAGCTGCCAAAAAAATGTTTAGATCCTAGGGACATTTGTAAGCCCTGCAGGGCTCCCTTACCTCATTCAATCATCTTTCTTACAGATATAGAGATGCACATTTTTGCTGACTTCAGGGGCATTCACATACCCAGCAAATCATCTCTGTCTTATCCCATTTGAGCAGCTCTGTTTTTATTTATAATAAACCTTGAATTTTCAAGGAAATATACTAACATTCAGCTAACCCTATTTTTCCTAACCCAGATTTAAAGGAAAATGAGGAATCTGACTGAGGTAATATTTGGAATAGAACTCACTCTGAGAAGAAATAACTTAGGATGTTATTTACCTTATAGATTTACCTTAATAGATCTTCTGATGTATCTGTGTTTTAAACTTGTGTTTTGGAGCAGGCTGGTGTTAAAAATTAATAAAATGATGATGTATTTCAGTATTAAAAGTTATGTAAATGTGATTTATTGTTATCTAAAGTAATTAAGTAAAATACCCTTTACATAGCACATCCCTGGTCAGATGGAAGTTACTGGGCATGCTAATCTTAACACCCTTTAAAATAAATGGAACAGAGTGCCTGGGACTCATGAACTCCTCAGAGAGCTTCTGTTAACTCCCTATATACATTTAAGCAACAGAAACATCCTGATCTGGTCAGTTCTCTACCAAATTTGATCCTGCACACATATTGGAAGGCAAAAATTTTCATTGATCAAGTTAGAAAAATAAACATTTAAAAAAAACCAAAAACCTTTATGTCAAAATTATGACGAAAAAAAGCCTAGCACTTTAGAACCTGCATAGCCTTTTAGAGCATGGTTTTGGCTATCTCACCTTGGAAATCCAAAGACTAATGATAAAAAGTGATTTTGAGTGTGTGTTTGGATCATTACAGTATCTAATAAATGAAGTGCATCCAGTGAAATACTACTGCAAGCCACCAGAGCAATGTGGTGTGAAGGCGGAGAGATGTTCATTAAGAGAAGAGAAGGTTTCTTGCCTCAGCATTGAAGTGAAATATATGCAGGTCCTTACCTTCGGGGAAGCAATCTTCAGGCTCCATCAGCTCCTCAGCAAACTCAGGGATCTGCTCCAGCAGTTCCGCAGGATTTGTCAAATCCACTGTGCTGCCTTCAGAAAGACTGATTTCATCAAGCTTGTTGTCAACAAGAGCAAAGACGAGGAAAACAAATTGATCAATCGCCCTGAAGGAAGTAGCTGAGTTTTTATTCCACTGACCAATATCCCAGCTATCCCAGTCACCACAACAGAGACATCGTTATACACTTCACATGGTGCCCACTCCTCAAGTGACAGCTCTGCCTATGCTGTGGTGAGCTAAGAGTTGACCCATCAACAAGAACAACAGCAAGAAGTTAACACGTAAAATTTACTTTTTTAAAAAAAAAGAGAAGCAAACCATAGAAAGATGGTGAAGAGCCATGAAATATTAATGGTAGGTGGAAGCCTGGAATGATGGAACTGCTCATGATTTTAAGGCTTGTATGTCCTGAAGGCTCATGCCTTCAGATGGGGGGGACCAGAAGTGGGACCTAGCTCCTGAAATGCTGAATGATGAATTTGATGACCTGTGTTGGGTTCCTGTCTCTGGGGCCTCATTCCTGAGGCTTCCCACCCACAGCTGATGGGTGAAATCTGCACCTTGTCAGTCAGGACCATGCTGTGCTCCCTGCTGCCACAGCTGCTCCTCCAAGAGGAGCAGAAGTCCTTCTGTCTGAAAGATTTGACACCACCATCTTAGGTGCATTGTTTAAATTCAGTGTTTCTCAAATCCTCCTGTGCAAAATGGGGACAAGAATATTCCCACTCCCTGAAGCATTGGTTGTCTTATCTATTTAGAGCTGGAACTCTCAAGTAGATCTGGGTAAAAATTTCTGGGGAATATATCATTTCAAAAAAATATTTTAGAGGCTGAATTTGCTATTAAAAAAGATATGATACATGATTAAACAAGTCACCTAAATATGAAATAGAAATTTCATTTCAGGTCAAAACTTTCTTTTAACAGAATCAAAACATTTTTTTTTAGAAGAAAACAGGAATTTGTTTCCATATTTTATTTCACTAGTCAAAATAAAACATTTCTGTTTTGTGTTAATCTGAAACTATATTTCACTTGATTATTCAGCTTGGACACTAAAGTGAAAGATCTAATATTTGCCCAGCCCTGCTCACAGTTTGTTTCTGGCTGTATTAGAGCACTATCTGGCGTAAGTGGGGAACACCAAAGCTGGTACTTTCTATGGGTCATATAAATGCAAAATAGCTATAAGCAGGAGTCAGGAGAGGTGTGTTATTTGTTAACTGTCTTATTCTGTTCTCTGAGTACCTGCTGAAATCTTTTTGTGCTTTATCTTGCAATTCTATTGACACCATTTAAAAAAATGAGGACAATAACACTTACCTATGCTTTTAAACAACCTGTGAGATAGTTATATGAGAGATGGCACGTACACATTAAATATTATTTTTATGAGGATTATGGTGATGGAGTTAGAGAATAAGTACAGCTTTATATATTTATTATTTATGTGAAAATGGGCCCTCTGTTTTCCGGTATACACAGTCAATGTAAAATTTATAGCTGAATTCAGAGAAATGCTGAACCTGGGGTAAAATGGGCAAGATTGAACATTCCAGAAATGCTTGCAAGTGGGTATGGAAGCTACTTGTTTGCAATTAGCTGCAGCATCCAGAAGGTCATAGTCTTGGCTAGGGTTTTTAATGCTCTACTCAAAAGGACTGCAAACAATCGAGAAGAGACCTTTTAAAAAGAGTCAGAACAGAAAGCACAGGTCAAAGACATGGATAAAGCTTCTAAAAAATCCATATTCAGAATACAGCTGTTGTACAGAGCCCATTTTCTACAGACTACCAACAGAAAATGATGGTGGAAAAAATGTCATACCAAGTTTTAGCACAGTCAGAACTTTCTGATACTGTTCATTAGGGAATGCATTTAGTCATTATCTGTTCTGTTATGAAGATGTCAAAACACAGATCACTGAAATAGTCCCAAATCATATACAGCTGTAGAATGTAGAAAATAGCGGTTCCAATGAGAAAAGGAGCCTTGTTAGATATAACTATTACCAGTAGACAGAAGTCAAAGAAAACTTTGAGAAGAACATCAGCTCAATAGCATTGTCAATGTGAGAGCTGGATTTAGGAGAGACAGGTTAGGAAATTCACAGAACACAATATGGTGGAATTATGATAGACTGCAAGGAAAACATCTTAAAGAATCAAGAATTCTCAGGAGTTATTTATCAGGAGGAGTTTTCAGAAAATATTACAATCCATCAGCGTCAAAGGGAGATGGGGAACATGCAAGACGAAACAGACAGGATTTCTTCTGAAAAGCCTTCAAAGAAGAAGAGGGAGCGAACATGGATTCAGAAAACATTAGACAAAGGTTTAGGGTCTGAACTGGGACTAGAAAAAGAAGGAACCACACATTTGAGAGAGGAGGAAAAGATTAGGAAAGCTTGTAGGAAAAGAAGCGAAGGTTACTCTTTGCCAGAAAGTTTAAAGGGATTAAGGAGGTTTTAATGAACTCAGTAATGGAAAGAAAAGAGCTAGAGACATAATAACAATTAATGAGGGAGTAACTAATCAAAATTCAGTTGCCTCAGAAAATAAACTCTTTTTAAAAGAACCCAACAACGGGATCAATAAAAAGAGTAGGGAAAGCCTGTTAGAATTAATAGAAATATAAGTAGAGAAATACTTAGAAAACCTGAAACATACGCAAATCAGCAGATCTAGACAAGGCACATTGTAGGGCATAAAGGGATCATATACACCAAGATAACACACCATTAGCAATCAGTAGTGAATGCTCATGGAAAACTGGAAACAACACAGGAGAGCAGCAATAAGTAAACACAATACTGAGCTTACAGAAGTGGAAAAGGGAATAATCATGGGAATCACAGATCACTAAACTCTCACTGTAGCTCATGATTAAAATACACTAAATAAAGACTCAGAGGAGGAAAGGAGAGTGTGTGCTCGGAGCGAAATGTCACAGACATAAAGGTAGTGAGGTGGTTCTCCTGTCTGCTACTGGTAGTGTGCACAAACAGGGTGCAAAGAGGCCAAAAGACAGCAAAAAGGACAAATACAGAATGTCCTCTTTCTTTCTTGGAATAAGTGAGTGGAGGAGGTGTACAAGACAGAGACGATGGGATCCATCAGAAGCCCCTTTGGGAGACCTCCCACTAGTGCATAAATTCATGCTGCAGAGGGTAGTTTTTAATGTGTTTCTTGGTGGAGTGGCTGTTTTAAGTACCTGGACAGGGCTTCCACACCCACCGCTTGTGTCTGGAATAGTGGCAAATTGATCTGAATGGGTTTTTCCAAAAGCCTTTAGCAGTGAGATGCTGAAATTTCACTGAAAGTTGATGTTTGCTAAAGGCTTAACTCTCTTATCTCCCTTTCTCTCTCCCCCACCTCTGAAGATCACAGCCATAATCTATCAAATTGACATATGATATATAGACCTTAAGAAATTATCTGGATGTCTACTATAGAAAAATCTACTTTTAAAATAAATTGTAACTGACTTGGATTCACCCTTTGCTGCACGGAGAAAATCCATCCTAAGGACCCAAATATAGCACAAACTTTGTCTTCAGAGGAGGATATCTGTAGGGATTAGAGTCAGCATTATCTTCACTAAAGATATAGAAGAGGCACTGACCAATATAATCCTCATGTTAGCTGCTAACATTAAATTGGAGAGACTATTGAAATCTAGCAAGCAGAAAGGAAAAGAGAAGTAAAACATGGACAGGATATAGCAAAATGAGACTTGACTCAAAACAGTATAAATGACAGAGTTCAGGGAAAATTTCAATGAAAATCCTGGAAACCTGTAACCCCAAGTCACCTGAAGTAATATTAAAAAATTAGATGAGATTTTGCCATGAGATATAACAATGCAGAAAACCTATATGAAAGCATCATGTCTAGATAATGAAACACTATGTCCTCTCTTTATGGTTCTGTGGAAGTTGTATTTGGAATATTGTGATTACTTCTTGGCAAAACAACTCCAGAAAAGAACAATTAAGGGAGTTGCAAAGAAAAAGGAAAAAAAAAAAAAGTCAGATAAAGAGCACAGTGCTAGTCATTTACAAGAAATAATGAAATGACAGAACAATGGTGCGTGACTTTAGGGGGTAAGCCAAAGACAAAAGGAAGCAAAGAACAGTCTATTAAATTAAGTGATATTAATTCATAAAGAGAGAATGATGGATAAAATTGGTGAAAGAGAGTAATGAAATGGTATTTTGAAAAGGAAAAAAGGAAAAAAGAAAAAAAGAAGGGCTGGTTGTTAAAGCAATATGCCCAGCCATGAGATTTTTTTCTAAGCAAGTGAATTGTTCCCTTTGGTAAATGAGGAAATCCAAGTTGCCTGATACATTTAAAGTTAGATTGCATGAAGCTGTACAAAATATTTTATGGGGCAGTGTTTTGACAGAGAAATCAACCAGTTTGTTCTCTGAGGTCTTATCCACCTGTGATATCAATGATTTTATTCCTATGGTGTCTTTCTGATGATTTATCTAGGATGAATTTTTAATCATATCCTTTACTGCCATCAACAGTGTTTTATTCAGAACACATTCAATGCTTCCTGTTATTGACTGAATCACTCAAAGCCCTGCCTCTTGGGCATACCAGATCTGTTAAGTTACTTCCTCGCAGTTGCTGCCTTTATTTGGCTAGTCGCAAGTTCTTGGGACATTCATCAAAAAGATGATTAACATGTTCTTGTGTGCCAGCACAAAGATTACTTCTGAATAGGAGGACTGTAAGTATGTAATGTCCATGCAAGATTTGGCCTTCAAAAATAGCATCCTTTAGGCTTTGCTCTTTCATGTTGGTATTCATAGCCTCATGTGAACTTCCGTTTGATTTCAAGTCATCCCTGGATTATTGCCATATTCCTCCACCTCTTTCTAAGCAGCCGCAAATAGAATCAATTATACTCTACTATAGAAAGGTGACATTTGTGTCCCAGGATCCTTTGAAAGTTGAGGGAGGAAATGGGGATTATTTCTTTATCACGATGTTGCTGAATATATCAAGGCTAGAATGTTCCTGTTTTATCATGACATTTCATTATAGCACTAAAAAAGGACATAGTTTTCCAGTCTCCATGTTAGGATCACAGGGTTTATTTAGCTTAAAAAAACATTTAAGCATGAAGGATACCTAATCCCCTGAAAGAAAAATTCCTGGAACAGTCTTCTAATTCCTCCTAGTTATAATGCTTCATCTCGTTATTTTGAAGTTTTGGGTTTCTTTGGTAAATACATATACATTTTTTTCCCTGAGACTAAGATATCGAATATTTGAGTCTCCTTCCTCTAAAATTCAGGACCTTTTCTTTCTGAAGATGAAGTTCAATATGCCAAGAAATATTCTGACAAGGAGGATTGCTCCTTACTGAAATGCTTCATGGCTAGAGGATTTCTGGTTACTGTGAGTGGAATTTATCTCACCTAAGTGTACAACTCGTGTAGTTGTCCTGGGCTCCCTTTAGAGTCAATGGAGAGAAACAGGCACTTTTAGAAGGTGATTCATCTGACCTAATTTAAATGTTGATTTCAGTCGGAGATAAGACACATTTACCTTAACTACATTGGCTCCAGATCCTCATTGACTATAAAGGAACCTCAGATGACAAGTTCAGATGCAGATGCCTACATTTAGTTCAGTAAATTCCAACCCTTAATGACAATATGAGTCAGCAGGTCTGGAGACGAGCTCTGGCTCTGTGCTGGCTGTTTCCTGTTGTCCTGTCAAGATTTCTCCATGGGATTGCTTCTGCTGGGCACAAACTTGCCAGCAGTTTTATAGCAGAATTGGGAGAGGTGTGATGCATGTTGATACTGTCATCCTTTTCCTTTCATTAATTCAGTCCCCCAAAACCACCACTGATTCCAATCTCAAGGGGCTATGGAGTTCCCCAAACTCCCGGGACATCACCCAAAAACCTCCAGTCCCTGATTTCAAAGAGAGGAGGAATCTATCACTCTCTAATAATAATGGCAATGTTATGTCAATAAAATGCTAAATCTGAATGAGAAAAATCCCAACAAGTCAGCAAGTAGGATACAAGGGATTTAAAGCCCGGAGTCACTCAGTGTACAGTACAAAGACATGTATTTTTGGTATTTATGTTTATAAGGACAACATAATCCTACAAATTGAAAATAAATATCAATGGGTACACATTGAGAAGTAATGAGTGAGCTACACTTGGACAAACATCAGCTGAATGATACCAAGGCTTACTATTTAGTTAGTAACTTCACGTCAGCTACTTAAATTGCTGCAACTTTTTTGGGTCTATGTGTTAACTGGAAAAGAAATGGTAATCTGTGACAGATAGCAGATGCCCTCCAGTGAACTCAAGGTATAGATCTGCCAAGTCAGCAGATGCCATTCTTAGAGGTACTTTTCAGTGGGAAAACACACACATATTTGCTCCTAAAATAAGATAGTAACATTATAGATGACTGTTTTTTCAAAGCTTCTTGGAATCCCACCTTAATTTATAATGCACATTTTCCAAGCTTCCCAATCAGTTTTAGGACAACAAAATCCTCTCTCTTCTTTACTAAGACTGTAATACCTACTATGTATTATTGCTTTCCTACTGCTTGACAAACATGTGTTTTCACAAGCCATAAACCCCACATAAATTGGTGACATGCACTACGGAGATGGTGCAATGAATTGCATGCAGTATCAGGTAGGAAAGTTGTTTCTGTTACCTCTTTTTGCCCTACTGGAGGTGGTGGCTCAGCCTTCAACTGCTTATCCACGTGCAACTCACTTAACTCTTCACAAATCTCAGAGTTCTGACTCCGGACGCCTGGGCTTTGGCATCGCTTCCCCCTCAGCTGCAGCTGTTTTTCCTGCTGGAAATAATCCTAGATGGGTTTATTTTCTTTTTCTTTGATAGCATGCTTATTTCTTAAGGAGAACTCCCCAGCTAGAAGAGAAAAATTTCCTAGCCTATACTTGTCAGTAGATGACATCTTAAGGAAAAATGGCAAGGAAGAAGATAACACAAGCTTATGCTGTAACTTTTGAGCTTTAGCAACTGGATATGTCAAGATATATGGCTGTAGACAATGGAAATACAAATAGGCCAACTTTTTTTGAGCTATTGTTCCTGGGGCAAGAGGAAATACCCTTGCAATCTCCATTTTGAGTCTGGTTTTTAGACACAAGTTTCCTCCAGCGACCCAAGGTACACAGAAAGGTGCTTGCAGTTCAGTTGAATGACTGAGGGGCGTACTCTGAAGTCAAGGCAATACTCAGTGTTACAGCTGGAGAAAGGCACAAGTGCAATACCCAACGCCATGCTACGAGTCTGTTTGAAACAGTGTGGAAAAAAATACACGCAGAGGAGACAAGATAAACATTGAAGGGGAGGAAAATTCAAAGTTCACAGGAAGAGATAAAAGGTACCTAAAAGTAGATGTGGAAAAACTGCAGGTAGATACATAAACGTATGCGGCTCCTATTCAGCAAAACACTTAAGACTACTTTACACCCACTGATGCCAATGGGACTTAACCACAGGTTGAAAGGAGAGCACATCCTTAAGTACATCACTAAAAAGGGATGGACTCTGGAATCAGAGCTATTTTTTTTTTTTTTTTTTTTTTTTTGCAAACAGAGCTTGCTAGTACAAATGGTGCCATTAAATCCAGCCACTTCTTCCTGGGGTGATGATTATTGCTGCTGAGTTCTCTAGAAGTGCTCCTAGGACTAATGGCAGAGAAGAGTATGTTTGCAGGGTTGGTCCCTACATCTGGAGGCCCAGGTTCTCTGCTGGTGTAAATCAGTGTGGCTTTATTGATTCACCTAAGACAGGGATTTCTCTGAAAACTCCATAGCTCATCACAGCACTACCATCGTTCGTGCCATTACTAATACTGCTACTAAAATATTAATAAAACTCTAGCCGGTTTCAAATGTTTGTGCTGAATTGCTTACAGAAGGACTTCCATGCTGAGAAAAAAATCACAAGCATAACAGGATTTCAACGGTAATTGTTTAAACCTATTTATCTTTCATTTGTCCACCTTTTTTTTTTCCTTGGCTTGACTGACATTCGGTGTTATTCATGTATTAAACGAGTTTCCCTTCCCCAGGGAGCCGCAGTCTACCTGCCTCAGTTCTAAAGCCACATCACCACGGGAAGTCCCTCAAGAGGTACGAGGAGCAGAAAAACACTTTATTCCAAATATAACTATCTGAAAGAACAGATGACACAAAGGAAGATGTTGGTTAAGCAAATTGCTCTCCGTATAAATATTTTCAGACTGTCAGGTTTGTACCAGTCCTTTCAAATGTCGTTCTGTGTTTCCAGCAAATTAATTTAAAATCAAATTACTTGTTTCCTGCTTCAGAGGGCATGTGGTCTAAAATATATTCTAACTTTAATAAATTAAATTATGCATGTCCAAGCCTGTGCTCTCTGCATAAGAATGTATTCCATACAATTTCTAAGCACAGTTTAGCACTGATCTTCACAGGCCAGAGATTGCTCCATAATCATCGAGTTAGAGTTCTGTTCCTGTTCATGTTCTGTTCTGCCAAAAAGTAACACTCTTTAAGGCGCATCTTTGGAAATAGTTTAACGTTCAGGGGAGAAGCTAACATGGAAGGCATAGTATGCACAATAAGGCGCTCAGTCATAAAAAGGGTTTTTTTTTAATGCAATGTGCGTACAACTTATTACCAAGTAATCTTAATGGCATGATATTGGTTATAGTACTAAAAGAACAGAAACAATTGTTTCATGTTAAAAGTGCAATGCAATCTGAGGTGACATCTCAAGTTCATTTATGCAGAAATGTTGTGTACTCAGATTCATTAGAAACTATGCAGTGTGTGAGAACAGACCATGAAACTCAGCTGATCTGACAAATGCTCAAGTTGTTAAGCAAATTATTGCACTAAGCTAAAGTCAAATGCCAAACTTACACCAATTGTCTATTTACTCTTAGCAACAGAGACTAAACTCCAGGAAATGTGGACCCAGCTACTTCCCAGAAATCACACTTGTACCAAGTAGCTGGTGAGTTAACGTTAATTAAAACTGATGAAATATATGTTGACAAATTATGTCTGGAAAATTATGGGGACAACATGCACATGTACTTGGACAATGTTTGGGTTCATCATCATGAGTTTTCAGATTTGTCCTGCAAATTTATAAGGCGAGAGAAAATCTTTAAGAGAAATAGACTCTTCAGAAGAATCTGATTGTCTAGACTGATCCCAAAAGGAGTGTTAGGGAATCAGCTCAGTTTTTGCAGGCAACTGATGCCAGTCCTGGTAAGCCACTCTCATGGGATGCAACAGTCTAATTTCCAGCACACAGCACCTGAAGATCAGCACAGACCTGTCTGGGGAAAGGTGCCTTTGGTTTATGTTGTTTAACTTCAGGCTGTTTGCTTTTGTTCTGATTCCAGATGATTTGTTCTTCTGGCAGCCACGGCAGCAGGTTTATCTCCTGTAAAGCTCCCCACCGTGGGTGGTTTATATAATTTGTTTTTAATTTTTGTATCAAGTGCAATGTTGCCAAGGCAATACACATTATGGTAATATTTATTGATTCCGTTGTTTTCATAATTTATAAAGTAAAACCATTCAGAAATACAAAAACTTTGTGCATGCAAACGGCGGGTTGGGAGCCCAAGACAGACCTCAGCTCCTTTAGAGTGTAAACCAAAAGTTTGCTCACCCCTGCTCTGATCTGGGCCCTAAAAAGAGGTGATCTGCCAACACCGTAGCAGTAATTAACACACAGAGGAGGATGGACCCAGTGTTGTCCCCTTGCATGCTGCAGGTCAGTTGTAGCACCAGAAAAACAGCAACCAGATTGAAAATAGAGCATAATCTGGGTGACATCTCAAGTGTGTTTGTGCACGGACCCACATACTTGTTTGCTGACACAAATAAATACAAAGGCTCCACACTGCGTTCTGCCTCTGAAAAGCACAGATCGGCTAATTGTTTCAGGCTCAAATGGGGATTAGTGCAAATGCGGCTCCTTTGGAAAGAGGACTTGCTGTTGGCAAAACAAGACAAATACCTGTCATCAGCATGGATTCACTTTATTCCTTCCCCACGGAAATATCATTTTTTCCATCCTGTGCAAACAAATTTAGAAAGAGGATCCCAGGACCTGTCTTTCAGATGGTGATCAACTCAAATGGGTTCTCCTGATGCTTCACTCACTCCCTAGATCATGACCCTGGCTTGTAACATTTGTTCCCTGATTCCCTGGCCACGGCTGTTGTTGGAAAGAAGACGTGCAAAGCCTTTGATAGCAGGAAGCTTCCTCTCCCAAGCAGGTGGGGAGGCAAGAAATGGGAATTGGCTCTGGAGCCCTCTTCCCTTGCAACTGTCACTGCAGAGACAGCAAGCAAGGATGAAGGATGTGGCAGGATAAAGTTGATTTAAGTGATTTTTATGAGCTGTACAGGGTATCCCCTGTCTCTGGTAGGACAGTGCAAATGCAAACTGCCCTTTGCTCAGTCCATGGTGCAATGGAAAGCTTCAACCCTATGTATCTTCTCTGCTCCCCACTAGGCTCATGCATCCTTCTGCCTCTTTGAAGACCCATTTTGAGATACTAATGGGGTCTCAGGGATGTCCAGGTTCTGCAGTCACTTTGCAGGGATGAGCTGGTCAGGACATTTCTAGCTGCAGTCTCAAAGTGCTGGAAGCTTGTCCTGTGCCCCCCCCCCCCCCCCAAGTCTGCACACACTTGGCCATACAGGTGGGACCCTGCTTTGCCACAGGACGCTGCCCATCAGAGGAAGCATTAGCAGCAGCCCAGGATGCTGGCGATAGCTATATCTCTGCTTTAGCCATTCATAGATGACTGACATCACGAAACTGAGCCTCCTCGAGAAATGCAGCTCAACAGAGCAGCAATTAGTCCTTTAATAGATGACAAGATATTTTAACCTGCAAGTCTTCCTATAGCTGATTTTTGAATACCATAATAGGAGTCTGAGGAGCTTTTCATGTATAGTAAAGCCAGTTCAGCAGGGTGACGCACATAGTTACACGAGGACTGTTTACTCTGTAAAGTAATTGTTGATGTTTGTGTTTCTCCTTGCAGACAGCTATGGATTTCATAAAATTACTGTGCCTGGTAGCAATTGGCATCCTTTCTCAGCAACAGTTTGTGTCTAGTAACTGGCACCCTTCCTCTGCAAATGAGCCAAGAAGTAAATGATCGCAAAAACCAAACTGTTTATATCCTACCTCTACATAAGTGGAGAAGCAAGCAGATTGCAATGCTGCTGAAATACAGCGAGCTTGCATTACTGCCTGGGTAGCACCTGTTTCATGTGTAAAGTAAACAGGAGACTACAGTCTGCAGAGCTGTTGGGGTGACAACTCTCAGATATGCTGAATTCAGTCTTTCTGAAAAGCCTTGAAAAATCTGAGCTAAAATAGGAGAGAAATAAATAACCACAAACCGGGGAAACAAATAGTGGGTTCTTATTACCAGAACAGATCGTTTATGATCTTGGTTCTCCTCTTTCACAAATAAATGTAAATCCTTGTAGCACCAATAAAATCAGTGGATTTGTCTTTCTGCATGTTTAGCATGAGAAGCAGAATCACCAAATACCTCAGGAAAATCCCCTTGCTTCCTTAATATGAGAAGGGAAAGATTAATAGCACTTATTCTGCTAGGAATAAAAGAGGGCTGGTGCACAGCTGTCAATTTTAAGTAAGCACATTTGAGAATCTCCCTACCCTGGTTTGAAGAATTGTTTCTGTAAAGCAGAGCTGCTACTACTCAGTTTAATGAGAAATTGGAGGAAAACCTGGCGTGATACCTCACCACAGCACTGGGATTGTAGCTAAGGCACAGAAAGGACTCGTGCTGCACTACGTTCGTTTACAAGTGCAGTTTATTAGCAGTCTACAGTGTTTCCAATACTAACATAAAGCGTGTGAAGTCCTACTTTAGGTTTGCAACACATGTATGTAATTTAAGAGCTGCAAATTCCTCAGAGAGGGTATGAAATCAGGAAAGGGAAAGTCTATACTTGAGTATTTGAGACTAATCATCCCCGCTCTCCATCCTACGCCACCTGGTCCATCATTCCACTTCAGCAGAAACAACCAGACATCAGACTAGCTTAGTAGACTGATTTTTGTTCAGTTTTTCAGCCCTTATCTACCCATCCCAGTCTTTTCTCTTGCCATTCATCTATGTAAAAGCCAGAAACAATCTGGTGCAAAGAGAGCAGTCAAACGTCAGAGTTAGAGGGTGCTGCTTGTATTTGCCATGTGAATATATCTGGCTTTTTTTTCTTGATGACCCAGCCTTTATAGGGACCCTGTTTATTAAAACCCAAATCACCAACACATGCATGCAGAAGAGCAACGTGGGCAAAACAGGTTAAACGCAATAGTCTCTGAGTTCAGAAACAGCACAGGCCTGTTGCCCAGCTCCCGGTGAATGTACCGGTAGATGAAATTATGCCCCTCTACTTGGATGTTAACAGGTCCCAAGGGAGTTTCCAATTGAGCTGTCATCTGTCAGAGTTAATGCCATTGTAGTTTGAACTTACTCCTATGTAGCTAAACACAGAACTTGCCCTCCTGGTGGGCCTCAGACACACATTTTTTTCCCCTGAAAATTGTAGGGTATTTGGAAGAAAATAAGGCACCTGTGAGTACTTAGCTGGATAAAAATACCAGAATCTGGCCCTTAAAATTCAGAATGGTAAAGCTAAGGCTGGCCAGAAACCACAGCTGCTCAGCAGAGGCTGTTAACAGCAAAACCTCTGCTGGAACCAGCCTGCCCTGGTATTTTCTTTCATTTTGAATAAGGGTGAACTAAAATTTCACCAGGCAAACATCATCACAGCCACTAACTGCTGGTCTCTGCACAAGTGCTGGATGCTTTGCCAAATGTCGTCCCTCAAGGAGGGAAACATCAGCTTAGCAGTGCTCCTTCTCAGATTAATCCAGAACATTTTAAGCATTTGAACTCTGGCCATGAAGGAGCAAGGCATATTATTGTAATGGCTTCTGCCTTGCTGGCCTAAGATCTTTGATCTTTCCCCACACTGGGCAACACACTGCCCATAATAAAACATAGATTCATTATTCCAAGGGTTGACTCTTAAAATTAGTCTAAGTGGGAGAACTTGGCAAAAAGATGGACTGCCAAAGTTAATTTAGCCTGTTATCAATTCAATAGGCTTAAATAGGCAGTAAAAGTGTTTCATAAGTGTTCATTGTTCAGAGTTCAAGCTAATACCTTCTGCTAAATTGCATTTTGAAGTTTAATCACAACCTACTTTATGTTTCTTTTGCTAATTGGGATCTCTCCACAGCATAATATGAAGAACTCAAACTAATGGGCTCCTTTGATGGAAGTTTAAGTTTTGGAAGTTTGCCTCAAAGTGCAGTAAGTGAGAGTGCCTGAAATAACCCGGAACCTTTCACCCAAATAAGGCGTTAATATTTTGATTGTTAAGGAAGTACCATACTATTACAGGCAATAGCAACAAAATAACCATTATTTTAAATTTTGTTATTTTGGACCATAATTAATGAGAGCAATTTCAACCCTCTGACAAACACACGCACTGTCTCACTCGGCACAGGAGCTGTTGGGGAACTGGCTGCTGTTAATTTTGTCCAAAAGGTTAAATGTCGGCATTTTCTTTACCAAAGGGAGAAACGATGAGAAATGCTCATTTCTGGGCAGCATTTTGCTCTAGGGAGGGATATGGATACTGGGAAATGGCACCCAGTAGGCTGTGACTGACGTGTAGTCCACGGTCTGGGCACTTGTCCAAATGCATGTTGTCAAGTCCGCTATGCCTGATATCGGTTCTTTCAATGCCAGGCTTCTTTTTTTTCCTCCCCCCCTCTTTCTCTCCTCCATTAGCTCCCTGTGTTTCCTGCACCTTAGGCATTATGCTGTAGACAAATATATTTCCTTGCCACTGTGCACTGAATAAGCACCCTAAAACTTTTATTCGTAATGTGGCTACTCTAATTACGTCAGCAGAGGTCTGACATGTAGTCTTCTCCTTCTGCCCCATCGTACTGAAACAAAATAAACACAAATGTCTTTCTATATGTAAAAGCAAAGTTGCAGACTTAGGTGCTTTAAATCTGCTGCTGTGATTTACAGCCCTTTTTCTTTTTCTAATGGCCTTGGTGCTATTCTTCTGAAGACAATAAGTACAGAAATATTCTATTTTATGGCTAAAAATAATTAGCAAATCTATGCAGTTTTCAAGAAACGCAAAGCATACAAAAGGGAGAAATCCAGGCAAACTATGTATGTATTAATAATGAAAAAGCCATGTTATCTTATTTAATGATCAGAAAAATATTTGCCCAAATAAAACTGACAAGAAGAATGCTGTAAGATTTATTGCATGCTGCACACATCCATACACGTGGGCTCACTCTCCCACCAGTAAGAATTGGGGAGTCATCAACTGACTTCAAAGGTATTTTATCCCATTGCACTAAAAGAGAACATGTCCCACAGACTGGAACTGGAAACAGATGGAATATAAATACTGTTTGAAAGGGCATTACGGCTGCTGACAATAAAGTATATTTCCTGCAGTAAAAGGCTGAAATTAATGTACTCTGTCAAATAAACACATGACTTCATGGTATCTCTGATTTATAGACGTTACAATTATTAGGAGCATAACACATTGTCACAAACAATTTTATATCAAAATCTTTATGCACTGGCATTTTTATGGCAATTTTCAATAACTTCAGCTACACTTATGTCAACCTGGAATAATTCTATTGACTTTTAAGAATCACTTCAGGTTTAGGAGCAGGTCTGTAATCCATAGAAATTGCACAGTAAAATTTCCACTGTATACAAAGGAAACAGATGTAGGTCCAGATGCAGATGGTGAACTCTCTGTTACCTGAGACTTTTAATTCTTTTCTCTGTCTTACAAATGATATATCATAGCTAAAATAAACTTACAGGCTCTGTGCAGAAATTATTGGTTGACATCTTTTACTCAGTGTTATGAGAAAGCTAAACCATGATGATCCTAATGGTCCCCTCTGATCTCAAAATTATGAATCTCTTACTAGTAGAAACATGCAAAACAAAGCTATCAGAAATAGTTTCACCTTGTCAAATGAAATAAAATGAGTCAGTAATTCTGAAATAAATATGGGGAAGAAGAGAATAAAAGCTTGGTGCTTTCATCCAGTTCAGAGCAATATAGAAACTGTACCACTGAATAGAGACTGTAGTGGCAGCCAGCTCTGTCATTGACATGTACAGAGGCAATTACTCATCCAAAGTCTGGAAAACTGGTTTTCTGACAGATGTGTTTGTTGGAGCCCAGGCAAGGGTATACATGAGGGGAGAACTGTCAACTGAGAAAAAAATCTGAATATGACTGAGAAAGCAAGGCGTGCTCTGGAGCAATAAATACATGCCCTGTGTGCAAAATCCAGGCAATGTACACACCTTGGGTCCTCTGTGCAGACCCAGTCCCAAACCCCTTGAAAATCACAGCAGAAGTGCTGCTCTGCCTTGGAGGGGTTTAGGGAGTGCAGCTGTGCAGGTGGAAAACTGGGCAACCCCAAGAGGCAATGAAAGACACTGCCCCCTTCCCACAAGCAGTATTCCCTGCCAGGTCATGGGAAGGTGAGCCCTAGCAGGGACAAGACCAACTCTGCTATTTAAGGATTTCCACAGCCAGGGGTAAACCTTGGGCAAGAGGATGGGCCAGCCCTCCACCTGCTTTGCAGTCTCAGGATGGCACAAATCAGCCATGGTGGGAGCTGGGACCTGGCCACCATTCATGGAAAGGCAGCACTACTGCGGCGTGCGTGCCTGGTGTCGAGGAAGGGGTAAGAAGCTGCAAAGCACTCCGTCGTGGCAGCAGGCAGCCAGCACTTTCCATATGACCCAATTAGGCACTCCCTTGGAACAAATCAATAATGGCATTTTCTGAAGACAAGCAGGCAAGTGCTGCTGGCTCGGCACTATGCTGCATGTGAAAATACAAAGGTCTTATCTCTGCGGAAAGCAGCATCCGTGCCTGGCTCTGTCACTGCAGAGGGGGCGAATGTGAGATGTGACCAAGAGCCACGAGCCACTGCAGCATGGATTTTCTTCTCAGTGGCATGCTATAGCATGGTCAAGTCAAAGGCAGTAGTTTGAGTAAGGCAGGACATGAAGTAATTAAATTTAAGAAGGGGGAGAAAGCAATAACAGCCTTGTTGGGCTGACTCAAAGAACAAGAAAAGGGTAAAGCCATTTTCTGAGGTTGTACTAATGAATTTTGCCGACTGTAGGAACTCATCAATGCAGAAAAGGATCCAGATACCATGCAGAAAGACTTGGACATTGTTGAGGCTTGGGGTAATAGAAACAAGGCTGAGTTCAATGGTATAAGTGAAGGACACTGTACTTTGGGGACTGATTCAGGACACCCAGCGTTACTCATCTGGAACCTCCTTTTAGTCTATCTCAGAATTCCTCTGAACCACAAAGAGATGTCATTGGAAAAGGCACACACCTTTCTGGGCTACAGCTGTGGGTACCTTGAAGGCTAAGAAATACTAAAGTAGGAATTTTGAAGATTTAAGCTTTGGACTTATATGTCTAATCTAAATGGTACAAACCCCTCTGATTTATGAAACTTTCAGTGTAGTTAAATTACAGGTAAGTCCTGGTAGGATCATCTGTGTCAGATGGACTGGACTATGCACACTGAATTTTTCCATCACCTTACTGTCCCCATAATCTGGTTCTTACTCCTTCAGGAGACTGAAAGCTGGTGTCAGGTATGAAAAGATGGTCTGTATAAGCAATTACAAGACACTCTATGGAGGTTCAGGAAAAGAATTTCCACATTTTAATCATTTAGGAAGCCATTTTGGAACCCAAAAGAACCTTGAGAAGATTCAAACAGCATGTTGCTGTGGTTGCTGCTGAGCTTTTGGGAGCTTCTTTTCCTGCTAGGACTACCCATATTTGGGGTACACATCTCAAAGACAGAGGAAAAATGGAAGGTAGTTTTAACGTAGTAGAAGGTTATTTGGACACCATGTCCAAAGTATGACTGGATGGATGATATTTTTGTTGTGATTATTCTTGTTCTCATTATAAGGTTAAACTTCTCATCAAATCCTGAAGAAATCTTGTGGACTAACAGAGAATTCTCCAGCACTATGAGCAGAGCAAGGAAGGGGGTTAGGTAAAGCCCTCAGTGAAAATGTTGCAGTGACTGGCATCAACACACGTATCACACAATAAAGATGAATTAATTAAGTTCAAGGTGGTCCTTTCTCAGCCCTCTCCTCTTCTGCCCGCTTTTTCCACTTGTGCTGACTTTTATTGTTCAGCTTTTCTTTCTGATCCTTTCACCATATATGTTGGCTACAGACAAGTGTCTCCTGGCTCTCCGAGTCAGCAGAGTATCTCACTGGCATCTCAGTAATGAAAGGAGATTTAGAAGCTATCAGGTGGTCTTGCTCCTTCAAAACCCTCTCAATGACAGTGCCACAAATTGGTAGCTTTCAGGAAGACGGCCACTGCTCGTGTAAGATTTGATAACAGAAATGGCAGCTGAAATTTGAACTTAGACATTTCTATTAGAGGAAAATGTGCAGTCACAGAAGGATATCTCGTCATCTGAAATTTTAAACTGCTGTGTGTAACACTGTGGGGCCATTTCTCATAGCCACAATGGCTTACTTTAGAGTTGGTTTAGAGTTACTTTAGAGTTAGTTTTGTGACTTTCCGGGACGAGCCCAGCATTGGTACAGGAGCTGTAAGCTGAGCTGATCATCACCCTAAAATACCCCATTGGGATCAACAACTTCGTGGTTCTGCTTGAGACCAGCCTTCCTTTAGCCTCTCCGTCATGATGAATGAGCCTGGACTGATGTAAGCACATGGTGAACAGAATATAGTCCAGGATTTTCAGCTGACAGAGAAAGTGTAAAGGATAAGTAACGATTGTGTAGAGTTACCTAGTCATGTGCTAGAGAGGCATGCATACATATATTCCTTGTTTATGCATCTCTTTTTGTCTTTTCTCCCATGCTGTTGCACCAAAATCTACATGCATGAGGAGGAAGGCAGGTCCTGGCAATGTTGCCAAAGTGCTGCTAAATTCCAGGTCAGCCAATAACTTTAAAATGAAGCAGGGTATATTGTCTTCTCCTGAGAAGTAAATATACATACACATTCTCTTTGTACATGCTAAAATATTTAAATATGTAAAAAAATGGCTTATAATTAGGGGAAAGTCAGAATAGACTTGAATGTTTAGTGTACCCTTGGTAGTTCTTGTTTCGTTTCTGTATGATACCCTCCACACAAAAAGATACTTCACCATAACTGTGCCCTTTCAGTGTGTCCTGGTTTCAGCTGGGATAGAGTTAATTCTTTTTGTAGTAGCTAGTATGGGGTTACATTTTGGATTTATGCTGAAAACAGTGTTGATAATGTGGAGATGTTTGAGTTGTTGCTAAGCAGTGCTTACACTAGTCAAGGACTTTTCCAGCTTCCCATGCTCTGCTGGGTGCACAAGGAGCTGGGAGGGGACATGGCTGGGACAGCTGATCCCAACTGACCCAAGGGATATTCCATACCATATGATGTCATGCTCAGCATATAGAGCTGGGGAAGAAGAAAGAAGGGGGGATGTTCAGCGTGGTGGTGTTTGTCTTCCCAAGTCACTGTTACGCGTGATGGAACCCTGCTTTCCTGGGGATGGCTGAACACCTGCCTGCCCATGGGAAGGGGTGAATGAATGCCTTGTTTTGCTTTGCTTGCGTGCACAGCTTTTGCTTTACCTATTAAACTGTCTTTATCTCAACCCACGAGTTTTCTCCCTTTTACTCTTCTGATTCTCTCCTCCATCCCACCAGGGGGGAGTGAGTGAGCAGCTGTGTGGGGCTTAGTTGCTGGCTGGGGCTAAACCACAACACAGTGCAATCATGAAAATTTTGCTCTTGTTCATGTTGTTCTTCCTTTGTGAGTTCTGCTGTGGCTATTGTGGCCATCCTGGAGGGAAGGAGGTAAGGACCCCCGTGGGGTTGGGGCTCACAGGAGTAAAGTTTCTGGGATTGGGTAGGGAAGTTTATTCCCCAGAGTCCCACAGGGCTGTCCTTGATAAAAAGGTTAGCAAGTTGTAATGCTCACAACTCTATATCCAGGCAAATGAGATTTCATACTGACCTCCAGGTGCAACAATATCTTCTGCAGTAACCTACCTGTTAATCAAGAGATTTTTTTGTGGGTCCAGAGATCATGTGTCTTTGGGATGGGCACCATTAAAAATGATAGATCTCTGAATCATTTAGGATCTGCTTTCTCACAGCTCTGCTCCTTATTGAGACATTTACAGCTGCACAAATTTATTAGCATTTTACAGGAAAGCAAATGCAAAGCTCACTACACAATTACCATTTCTACTGTAGAGCTTCTTCCTATTTTTGTTTAGTTATTATGCCAATGTATTTTGAGTCTTTGAGTTGGAACCCCCTCACGTGCACACATTTTCCTCTCTAGAAATTTGATAAAATTGTTTGCTGGATATATGAACTCATTTCTTGTTTGGACCTTTTCAGCAGTAGACCCCTCAGGCCTGTAGACAAAGGCTGAAAACCATTGATCAGGGCTATGCGCAGGGGAACAGCAGTGACCTGCAGCAGCTGTTTGTCAAAGCCTGGAAAACACTAGTGACAAAGCTAATTAATACATTTCTCAACTCCATGCCTTCTATTTAATGCACAGGCTAGCAGTGAACTATATTATTTCACTGCAATCCAAATATATTGTGGTAATGTGACAATGTTACTCTAATGTTTATTGCAAATTTCATGAAAAGATACAGTGTGAAAACAGTATTTTGTTTTGCTTCTCCTACTGGGTTTTGTTTCCTCCTATTTTGTTTCACTCTGAATCCTCAATGTTTATATTACATGTGATAATGTTTCAATATTATTGAAACAATTTGAAGAAGTTTTCTTAATATTTTCAAATCAACTTTTATTCATTATGTTCCGTTTCACTCAAATGCATATTTTTCTACAGCAGTTCTCTCCCTCATGCCTCTAATAGATCTCACTAAAAGTCAAATTCCACATTTACTTGCTGTACAGCATAAAATGAATGGCTATCTGTTCTGGCTACTAATATACACACCAGCACCTACACGAGCACATTGTTCAGCTAAATAGAAATCCACATTTCTATATTTTTAAGGTACTGTAAGATGTAAAAATCCCAGACCCACCATGCTCTATGCTGCAGTTTATCTTGCAATTCTGAACATTGATATTTATCCTGAGGAAGGTGGGATACAGCGGTGCAAGATACACATGTGTGCATACACACACAGAGACACACGCTTCCAGACCTCATGGACACTTAAGCACGAAGTCTCAACAAAGTTTTGCTTAGCACTGTGAAGGAAAACTCCAGCATTAGACACATTGATACACTATTAAACACATTTATACTAGTCAGTGTTTGCAGATTGGCTAATACTAAGAAACCCATCTACTATATTCATATTTCATTTTTCAAGTGTACTCTGTTTGTAGGTTTAACTATTACAATCCTGGGAATAGAAAAGGACTTCAAAGAAAAAAATAGATATTATCCATGTTACCCACACTGATCCACAGGTCATTTCAATAAAGTATTCTTTAAAAAAAGATACAAAATGTCCTTAAAAGTGTTTACCAAAAATTTCAGACTTCTTTTTTTTTTTTTTTTAACCTAGATGCCTCTTTGGACAGTGGGGCTTGATGATAAAGTTTTCTGACCCCTTGCCGTTCAGCTCCCCAAGGGGATGGTCAATGTGTAAGACTTGCTGATGAGTGGATGCACTAACACTGTAAAGATTTCCTCAGTGAAGCAGGAGAAATTAACATTTAGCAGCCTTGTGCCCACCTCCTGAAACAGAGTCCTTCCTTAGGGCTTTTTTAGGACAGCCCTTCTCTAAGGACAGTTTTGCTTCAAAACTTTCTTCCCCTCAACCGAGAGAATGGGGATCCCTCCTGACAGCTGGATCTGAAATGGGAGCTTTGATCCAGTGCCTGCTGAACTCCGTGGGTCTCAGCTGGCATCAGAGGATGCTGGATCGAGGCTGGAGGGTCTGGAAAACATTAACTAGGTATGGTGTGTGGAGCCAAGAGATAAAGCTGGTAGAAAGGGGAGAGGGAGAGGAGGAGAGAAAGAAAAGCATTCCAGTGAAGATTTTTCTTCTCTGTTTTATACCAACACTTCAAACCACACAGAATTTTTCAGCCTTTACTACTGAGAGCTCTGGGGAATATGAAAATCTGCAATGTCACCCTAAAGAACAAGCAAATAACTATTTTTCCTGTCTGAATACATACAATTACATATCTTCTCTTTTCCTCTGGTGCCCTGTCGTATCAGCCTCTGCCTCACTGTATTTCTAAGAAAACTACGTGGTCCTTGATGCTTGCTGCACAAATCAAACGAAGCCACTGCCCATTTCTGCACACCAAGAAAATCCCCTGCTATAGTCAGAGGACCTAAGATTTGTTCTGTAACATTCCCATGATTCAGCTGAAATAAAAAAAAAAAAACAAAACAAAAACAAAAACAAACCAGGCTCCTGTTTGAGAAAGGGTTTAATTGCTCTGGTTAGAAGAATTAATCTAGACAAGCACAAAAAATACAAAGGAAATGCCTCTTGTCAGAGACTGAATTTTGCTCTTAGATATGCACGTGTAACTTCTTCTGAAGTTAACAACATATCAAAGGCAGGATTTGGCCATAGGACTTTTGTGTCATAAGCCATGGATCCAGAGCAAGGATGGGAACAAAGACCATCTTAATAAGCTGCAACTAGCAAACATTTTAGTTGCCTACCTGGTCCATTTCTGTAAAGGTGCTCTGCTCCTCATCTTCCTCCTCAATATCCGACTCTCCCACAGCAATAGGAACACAAATGGAGAGGTCAGGATTGGTCATAAAATCATCATTGTCTGTAATTCCTAGGTGCTTCTCCCCAGTTTTATTCATCCCATCCTCTGCATGGTTCTCTTTGTGATTCTCCATGTCTTTGCCAAACTCAGCAGTTGTATGACTGTTCACACAATTGTTAAGGGCACCTGTATTCTGGGCAGCAAGCTTCATCATTGCCTTCTTCTCAGCTGTTGTCTTGGGGTGCCGGAGAACACTGCAGCAAAAATGCCACGTCGTGTGTTTCACGTACTGAAGACCCCTGTTGATCCGAGCAAAAGCAAGCTGCAGGTTGTTCATCTCCCCATCCTCATCTGGTGCCGAGAGGTTGTCAGCACTGAAAGAGCTTAGCAGCAAGGCAAGGAACAGGTTGAGCACCTGAAACCAATAAAGTTAAAAGGAAATCAGTGATTAATTGTGGAGGACAAATGTTTGGTCTTGGAAGCAGGAGGGACTGAGTCTCATCTAATCTGTGCCACTGTAACACCACCAGTGTTCATGGAACTTCCTCTAATTATGGGCGATTTCAGTAGGAAAAGAAGGAGTGCAGACATTTCCAAACACTTTAATTTAGGTACAGAAGTTTAGCATGGACAATAATGCATTCTGATATTCCTTTCCCCTTCCAACACCCCAAAACATAAAAAAAGAAAAAGCAAAGCTCAGAAACAGAATATGGGATTAAATTTTAATTGGAAGATACATAGTGTAAATATTCTCATAAGTAGTGGTATAATGAATTTCCTGTAATTGCCAGTATTCCATCTTGGAATTTTTTCAGGACCTTTTTGGTTTTTACTCGGTGTGAATATTGTTATTTATATTTCATAGCATATAAAGAAATACATATGCATGGCACTTAAACCAAATAGTATATTTGGAAACATTTCTAAATGTTTGTATGTATTTTGACAGATCATCTTGATTTAAATATCCTCTAGGCCATGAAGAAAATCTATTGTGACTGTGAATAAACACCTAAGAGGTCATACAGTTTCAAAACCTTTGCCCTCCAGGCAAAAACAAGCCATCATGCTAAAGATTGATGTGGCTAAGTCGGAGCAGGGCTCACCCTCAAAGCAGGCTTGGGCCTGGAAATGCTACTACTAGTAAGGAAAAAACTATCTGAAGATTTTCACAGATGTGTGAGAAGATCTAAACTGAACTGGAGACCATAAGTTGGTCTTGTTTCTGCAACTTCAGAACTGTCTACCTTTTCTGGTAGTACACTGCGAGATTAGACACAACTACACATTTGGGTGTCATATTTGGTGATTTAAACTTCTTCTTACCTTCTAGTGGTTTTTCCCCCCCAGAAATATACACAATTATATCCAATAAATAAACCCAGTTTCTTCTAGAAGTGTATTCCCAATAATACATCTCACAGGCCGATTATCAGCTGCTGTGTATGGGACATTACATCTGCTTGTGGTCTGAGAAGGAATGAATTACAGCTTTTGTGCCAGATTGACAAGGGCAAGAAGCTCACACTGGGGGTAGATGCCTGGGATGATGAGAATGGGGCAAAGGTGACTCAAACCAATATTTACCCAAAATAAACTAGGACCAAATTGCCTGGTATCAACTCATCTGCTGCCTGTACAAGGTGGGTGGGTGCCAGCTCTGTGGCACTGCAAGGGAGACATCAGTGCTGCAGCACTTCTACCATTTTAGCAATAAAATGGACTTTGTGAAGATATTTTCTCTGTGGTCTCTTAATGCTACCAGAAATACTTGTAAGTCCCCTAGCTTCTGTCTTTCTGATAGTATTTTAAATTGATAAACTCTACTAGACCAAAATAAACAGTATAAACAGTACTGGGCCTTACCAAAGAGCCACAAGCTTTTGCTATCTTCCCCCCACCCTGTTCCCCCTTATTTTGAATATTCAGAATATGTAAGCTGGAATTTTGAAAACTACCCTGGTCTTAATCACTCTAGTAACACTGCATTTGAAGTGTCCCATCAGTACCGTTTTGTAAAGTACTCTTTGCAATCACCATGATTATATATGAAAGCAGTTGGTAGCACAGCAGATGTCCATGTCCATTATGAACTGCTGAATAAACTATTGCTGCACTGAGCACTACCCTGCTCTAAAGTAAAGTGAGATTAAAGCTAATTGTTTCTTAGCTGGTCCATCACACTGGGGTGTCACTGACAGCTTGTGTGGGTCTCCTCTAAATCACGGTGGCGGTCTCGTATGAATCGATCTTTCATTACATATCCCACTCAGAGGTATTGCCAGCGATGTTGTCTGATAGGTAGTTGAAAACCAGAGTATTGGATATACTGCCAAGCAAGTGGGAGTGCATCAGCAAAGGAGTCACGGGCAGAATCACTTTAGCCATTTTCAACCAAATTTGATAGAGGAATGAGGTCTCAGAGATAATCACATTGCTACAAGCATCCTGAAAATAAGCATGTGGGTAAAGAAGAGACACTGCCCAGGCCACCAGTGCAGACAAAGCTTGGAACAAGCCACAGCATGTGTCTTGTTCCCAGTGGCAACCTAGGGACATGGGAAGGAGCTGGAGGAAGGAGTGGATAAAGAAATCCAGAATAAAAATCTTCTGGACTTTATAGGTTCAATTCAGTTATCTTAACAGAGGTGTCTACTGTTGTTTGAGGTTATCTGAGACATCTGCACCAGACCTACAGGAGATTTGTGTCTTCCTAAAGCTGCAGTTTCATCTAACCAGGACACGACAGGGTGTCACAGCAGGCACCAGACTCGTGGTGTTTAGGAAACTGAATCACGCTTTAAGGATGCCTCCAGACTCAGACAGCAAAGCCTGAGGGTCTAATTGGGCATCTAAGCCTCATTTCAATCAAAAGAGGTTCATCATGTACACAATGGAGCCTGAACAAATACAGGTGACCATGTGAGGGCTGCATGCAGCTGCCAATATGCAGTCATATAGTGCCAACTGACCCTGGCATGCCCAAATTATCCTGAGGCAACTGGCTGACATGACACACTATTATGGGAGATCTGTGTCTAGCTGGATGCCAGGATGGATACCTTACAGTATCCCTAGTGGCATTAGATAAAACTGAGTCAAGACCTAGGTCTCTGCAGCCTGTAGTGGTAGCTGAGACGTCTTCTCCATACATTAATACCTCCACATAGGCACCCAAATTTTGTTATCTGAAGCTGAATTTCATGCTATACTTCATTAATTCTGCTGTTCACAGAATAACTTGTTTGAAATGCCTTGTTTTACTTTTCCGCATTTATTTCATATGCCAAACTACAGTTATGTAAGTTTATCCAGATACACCTGCAGTTGTATATAATAGGTGGTAACATTCTTAGTGTTGTTATTTACCATGGATTATTAAGGTAATGTTGTTCGCTTCCCAGAAATGCAGCTGACATTTTGCACAAAGAGCTATTTGCACTTCATGCTTTTAGCCAAAAATAATTCTCAAATATAATTCCCTCCTTGCTTTATGAGCAGGTAAACTCAGAGGTGTATTGCTGGGTGTTCAAATAGAGTGAACTGCTGTATAAGCACTTTATGTTTACTTATTCCCCCCCATTTCACTGCACACTGCATTTTCCAGAAAAAATATATGTTCAACCCATGACACACCACATTTCCTGTAAAAGGTTACTAATAATATCCAGTCCTCCTGGTTGCTAACGCAATGCTTTCAGTTTAAGTAAAATCTAACTAAACACTAATTCAGATTTCAGAAGCAATGGCAGATTTGTACATCCATATGGATCCCCTTAAAATGAAATCTGCTTTCAAGTGACACCAAGCAGCCAGTCTCTGAAAGCAGGTCACTTTTTTGATCTTTAAGGTTAGGAATCAAATGACAGATGCACTCAAAGAAACCCCAACTCCTTTAGCATAATGATGTTAAGTATTTACCCTAATGACAATACAGCATGCCTTCATAGACTTTCTCACTTTTAATGCCTTTCCGAACCTAGTGACTCTGGTTATGCCATTATAAGGTACAAAAGATCAGATTCATCCAGCCTTATGTCAGGTGCCTCCCTGAGGTGCTTAAGCTGGAGGAGTTTTCCTAGGATGTCTGTAGATGATGGGGACAGCCTGGCATCCCAGGAGATGCTGAAGAGCTGAACCATCTCTGGTGGTGCCTACTGAAGCCTAGGCTAGCTTAGGTTTAGTATCTCACAGGTAGATTAAAGTTAAGGCACTTACTGCTGCAGGTCAAATAACTAACACAGAATCATAGAATCATAAAATATCTCAAGATGGAAGGGACCCATGAGGATCATTGAGTCCAACTTCCTGCCTCTCACAGGACTACCTAAAACTAAACCATATGCCTAAGAGCGTTGTCCCTGACTTGTCAAACCCAGTCAGGTGTCCAGAAAGTCCTTCGTGGTGTCAGTCTGGGACTCCATGCTCCAGGCCAGTGGTGGCCAACCTTTATAACCAGGCAAACTTCACCAGGTGAGAGGAGAGCACAGGATGCTTCAGCCCCATCCTGAGCTGAGCTGCAGCACACAGGTATCAAGCCTGGCATTGCACAAAGTGCTTGCAGTCACAACAAGTGAAGAGTATAGAGGCATGAAGCCATGAAGTTAATTCCTAGCTCCCCAGCCATGGGGAGAAAGCAGGCTGCTGGAAGGACCCCTCCTTCGCAAGGAGCCCTAGGCAGGGACTGCTGGTGGAGGCTGGGAGCCACATATACTGCCATGCTGGGTTGCAGTCTGAACGCCTCAGCTCCATCGCCTCCTTTCATTTTGGCCATCACAGTACAAAAACAGGCAGTGTAATTTCAGATGACACCTTCTGATCAAACCCTCTCTGAAAACATCTCTCTGCAAACTGTTGTTGAAGATAAAATACTTTTGGAGCAAAAGCATGTGACTGCTCCTTCATTTCCCTTCTGTTCTTGTATTTACCTTGATTTGGCAAAAATGGAGGGGTATAAATCTTTATGCATTTAACCTTCCACCTGTCATTCAGTGTCCAGCCCCTGCAATGCTTCTGCACTCCTGTGAATTGATTCAGTAATGTGTTTGCTGCCCTGCACTCTCCCTGTGGTCACACGCTGCACTGAATAGGCTGAAAACCCACTGGAAAGTCCAAGGCCATTTCTCAGCAGATTGAAAATAATTCTGTATTTCATTTAGCTAACAGTGAGAATGATGTTGCACCTGCACAAGTTCAATGACAGGGTTTAGTCATCTCCAAAGTGAGGTCCTCAGCTACTGGACTTGTTTGATTGCAGAGGATCTAATATGAGTTCACCCATATGGCTTTTCCTGTAGGGGGATCTGTGTTGACCACACACTGCCAACAAAACAAAGGACTTTGATTTTCAAACCTCTGGTCCTTTTCTGTGCATGAAGTTTAATTAACTTCACACTGAGCAGCAACTAAGGCCAGATGTTCTTATCTGCCCAGACCACACAGGACAAATCATAGTAGGCTGGAGTCAGAGATAGGATCACCTTTTCAGGTGGGAGGTTCATAAAGCAGAGCAGTTCAGGAGCTGCTCTCATGAGCCCTTGTTTTCTTGTAGGCCCATAGGACCCTTCAAACAACTGAAGATATTCAGACTGCAAATGTGTACCGTCATCTCCACTGCAGGAGATGGTGGATAGGAAGGACAGCTGGGGGAACCTCTGAGGGACCTGCATCACCTGAGGGTGCTTCCCTGTGGAAGAGGAATCTCCTAGGAGCCAGCTAAGCAGGTTTTTCTATAATGACAGGGTCCAGAGCAGAAAACGTCCCATCAGTGAATTCTGTCATGCAAAAAAGAAAGCAGTTAAAACAAATTGTATCCCTGTGGCAGCGCATTGTCACTGCTGTCACTCAGCTGCATAGAAAAGCCCAGGCAAGAGCAGCATGGTGAGGTACCTGCCAGGATCATCAACTACTCATCTAATACTTTTTTTTTGTGGATAAAACAGGACCTATACACCTCAAGCTATTCAAACTCACTTCTCCGGCAGTGCCTGTTAGACACAGAGCAGCAAGAAGGTCTTCAGGCACTCTCTGACCAGTGGAAGAAACTATTTCTTCCTTCCTGTTTGTTTTCTGATGGCAGTGGACATCTGCACTGTTCTTTGGCTAGCACAGATGGGAAAGATGTAGGTTTCTCTTTGGGGACCTTGATGACTTCTAGCAAGCCTAATACAATATGTACCAATTATTTTATTTCATTTACTGTAGCAAAATCCATGAAGCTGAAAAGAAAAAACTGCTCATAAAGGCGCTTTCACTACATCAAGGAAGTGAGAGATCTAAGTTGAAGTCAGAGACCTGCAGTAATAGGTCATCGAGTCCATCTCTCCACTACTGGAGGATTATTTCTTTCCTTGGAAGTGTATTTTCTAATCCTTGTACATTTTCATCCCAGGGCAAAGTTTACCAAGAAAGAGTACTCCTGCAAAAAGCAATTTACATGTTCAGTTATTTTCTATATTCCCTTTTCTATTATTTCAGCTATTTCTGCTTGGATAAGAGGCTTATATCCTCCCAGTCCAGTTTCTCTTTACCCTGTATTCAGTCTCATAATCCCATTCTCATGATATCTTGGTTTCTTGCTGTTGAAATGATCATGACACCACAAGCATGTCAGGAGATCCTTGTGGCCAGGGACAGGTGGGAAAGAATACAGGCTGGAGCAAGATTGATCTCCTTCATGATTCTTGCCCAAGATCAGCTAGGAAAACACATGGAAAATGGGGAGATGGATTTCCTGCCTTGCAGCCATACAATTTCCCAAGTGGACTGTGTTTGATCCTACAAGGCAGGCTAGCAGTTGCAGATGAGAGGTTTGTGGGTCACTATAGTACCCGTTTGTTGCAACAGGATTTTCTTCTTATCAACTCCATGTTAATCTGTTCAGTGAAATAACTAGTTTATCTATTTAAATATAAATAATAATATAAATAATTTTAATAATATAAAAAGAAAATTTATAAAACCAATGCACCAAGTTCAGCTTATTTCCCATGTAAGATCCCTAAACTACTTTATGATGGTAATAAGAGTGGATGTTCTCCACAGGAAAGAAAAATGGAAGTAATATGGTAGGAATAATTTTCTGATATGCAAATACAAAAGTGATTTCATATGAGTGATTTCCATTTTCCTGAAGAAAGAAGAGAACAAGGTCTGATTTTTCCCCTAGCCTCACAGCTGCCATGTTCATTTCCCCTGCCTGTGCAGAACAGCGCTCACAGAGAGTGTGCTTGAAAAGCTCAGCCTTGGGGCATGGCTGGCATTCACACTCCCTTTAGGGGAGTCAAAGGCATCGAGGGTTCCCTTTACAAACAGGCTAGATCCAATCCATATGGTCCGAGGAGCTTGGGCCCAACATGTCCCATCCTTAAGCTGATGGCTGCACCAGGTGAGATGAAACAAAGGAGTGAAAATGTCTTTTCTCTCCATTTTCTCTCTTTGTGAAAATAGGTAAGGTGACTGATACAGCTGTAGCTATCTGCACAGTAGACTCTAGAAACCAGGTGAGATGAATGTCCCCCATTCCCTTAGTCTTTTTGTGGTATTTACCATAAGGCTAAGAGTTTTGCTGACTGTTCTCCACTTTGGGTATTGATATTACATTTCCTTGCAGTTTCAGTGGTCTCCTGTGCAGCCAGTTCTTTAAGCAGTACAAGGCAGAGAAGTGATGCTGGATGGCAGCTGTGCTCACCCATGTTTGATGGTGTGTGCATAGGTGGGGGGAATGGTCACCCTATTTCTCACTTCAGAGTTTAAAGGGATATGTATAATTAATGGGACAGATTCCTCCATGTTCTTCTCACCACTCTACATAGGAGTAAATC
Source organism: Morus bassanus (assembly GCA_031468815.1). NCBI lineage: Eukaryota > Metazoa > Chordata > Aves > Suliformes > Sulidae > Morus > Morus bassanus. Next base: position 6,888,634 of record CM062567.1, on the reverse strand, counting down.
TCCCTGAGTAATGGAAGGGTAGATTAAGCCCATTAATTACACTTCACAGCACCTTTGTGTCACATAGGAGTTTTCTGAGGCCATTTTAAGCTGCCATTCTTCCCTCCCTGCTTTCACTGGAGCTGCATTAGCACTGGGGTATGTCAGACCTGGCATGGGTATATCCTATTGAAAGCAGGAGGCAGGTAAAGGGCACCACGTCAACATTGTTCTTACTGCCAGTCTGACACGCTGGACCACATGGTGAAAATACCTCTTCAGAGAGGGAGGCTGAACTGGGAAGGGAGGCTGGCATTTCCCCAGCTCCTGTCTCGCAAGGACCAGCCACCAGCCTCTGCCTCTCCTCTCTCCCAGCCAGCCTCTGCAGCACCATGAAAGCAGGCAGAACGAGGGGACCTACATCGTTGTCACCCTGAAATAGAGATCTGAGGCAACCCATGACACTTCTTACCACAACTGGGTGGATCCCTCATGTTGCCAAGTCTTTTTCATTTGTTATCCACCTACGTGGGTATAAACATGCACAAAAACCGTACCACTCCAAGAGCTGGTCAAGAGCTACTGAATTGAGTTTACATTTTTTTTTATTTTAGCTGACTTTAGTGTTTAGCTGATCAGTGTTTTTTGAAAGTAAGTCCCTTAGAAGTATTAGAAGACAGGTCTCTGGAAACCAAGTGCTTCCTGATATGAAAATCTTATTCTCCAAGTCCAGTTTCAGAGAGGAGGGTGGGATGGTGAGTGGAGGCAGATATATTCTTTCCACTACAGCGTAAAAGCAAACATGTTCCCACAGGTTTTTCATTGGATATCAAAACAACACTAATTCACCAGCATAGCAAGGGCTCCATCAGAGCTGCTGTGGACTTCTCAAACCACTGTCTAGATGAACAAACAATGCTGTTGGACAAGTCCAGTTGCAAGCTTCTCCCAGCAAGACAGCTGTGTTCACGATGTTAAAGGCTCAACACACTCCAAAAACATTAGGAAAACTACGAAAAGTTTATTGATTACAAAGCAAGAGCCAATTACCTTTGTGCTCAGTCAACAAAAGTATTTAGCTGTCATGGTGGTGAGGATGTCAAGACAATTAGAGAGCAAGACAGACTGAACAGGCTTGGACTGACTGTACACACTTGAAAGTCTTTGCTATTGCTGCTCCCAGCAAGGAGTGATGATAGGTGAGAAATGCCCATATTATCCCTGGAATATTTTAACTACTTGTATGCAAACACCACCTCATGAGCTGCTCTACCAATTATTACACAATGACTAGACACAAGAAAAAACCCTGATTTTGGAAGTTAAGCTCTGTGGTTTTTACCCAGAGACCACACCAGCCCTAACCCTGCACGACTGGGCTCACGTGGAGAACACTGTCCAGTCAAGGCAGAGTGGGATCCCTGGAGTCATCCCTTTAAAATTCAGATCCTACATCTCCCTGGAGAGGGGGACACCCAGCCATGACCAAAGGCTGCGCTCAGATTTGCACACAGTCATCTGCAGGCCATCATTTCCCTTGGGCAGTCAGGGCTGGAGATAAGAGAAAGAGGTAATTCTCATTCACACATAGCAGAAAACATCTGGGGAAAGGTAAGCCATAGAGAACCAAAAGGATAAACCCCCCCTCCCCGGTAACAGAATAGCAGAGAAAGAAAACCAGTGAAAATGGCCATAGTAAGGAATGACTTCCCTGCATTGAATATATTACACCAAAACAAAATCAATACAAGAAGGGCAGGCCCAGAGACTAGAAAATTAAATCAGAGAGTCAAAAAATAATTAATACTAGCTTTTCTTTCTTCTTCCTCTCTCTTTTTTTTTTTTTTTTTGTGTTTTAAATAGGGAGGGGGTCACTATTGCCTTTAAAAGTTATTTTCTAAGCCATTTCACAGGTTTGATATTTTAACTTGGGTTCCATCATGGAATCACACTTTCCTATTAAATGAAATGTAAAAATGGTGCCTATTTAGTGAATTTGGGGGGTGTAAGGAGGTTCTGATCTTTTGCATTTTGCAAGTGCAGATTCCTGGGAGGGCAGAACAGAGTGACAGAACTGTCTGCCAGCCAGGTGGGCCTCTTTCAGGGAAGCTACAAAAGAGATTTCTACTTGTAATTTTGCACAGTATAAAATCTCCTGCCTTCACAACACACGACTGGGCTTGCAGTTTTCACATAACTCTGCTGGAGAAGACCGATGACTCAAAAGCAGGACAAAACCTTATCTTTCATTAAAGAAACAGGGCAGGAGGGTTTACCAGCAGTGGTGCCAGTTACATCTCCAAAATGAGAGCCACCCTCTATTTGCAAGGCAGGAGGTGGTGACCCACATGCCTCACTGCTGTTCCAAAAAGTGACCTGTTTCCTCTGCCGTCATCTGCTCCTGGCTCACATGGTGCCCCCAGTGAGCAGCCTGTCCCCTTTGGTGTCAGGCTTAGCTGTGGCTACTTCCGCAGCTTTCTTTGTATTTCCTAAAGCCCCAGGGAGATATCCTTGTTCTTTTGCAAGGAAGGGAAGGCAGTGGATGTCCTTTCTTCCTGCAGTGTATGTCTACAGGATAAAGCTGGCTCTGAGCTGTGTTTTGCAGAGAAGCATTACTAAAAACATAAGAAAAACACTTCATGGAGGACTGGCTACCAGCACCCTTCAAATCAAGTCATGCTCAACTGCATGATCAAAGCAAACTCTTCTTTCCATGCACGATGACCTCATCTTTGACTACCTTCTTATATCAGGAAATACAAAGGTATTTTGCTGATGTGGAAATCTGAAAATTATTTTATTTATTAATTGTATTCAGTGTGCCTGGCTGAAATCCCAGTAACTGGGATTGTTCAAAATCTTCTTTAGTGGAATATGGAGATAAAATTTGGGAAGCGAAGGAGACAGTCAGTGGTGCAAGTTGTCCATAAGAGCATTTTTATGAGTTTATGCTCACTGCCAGTCTGCTAGAGAGAAGAAAGGAATCAAGAGCTAGGCAGCTAGTCCATTTTATGATCTAAAAATTGCATCTGCAGTAGTAAACAAAGACAAGCCAAGGCCTGTTCTCCATCCCTGAGGGTAAGCAGCTGACCTCCCTTCCCTGCTTTTCCCCCAGGCAGGATTGATTCGTGGCTGCTGTCCCCAGCCAGGGCTGTCCCCTGAATGCCCAGGCACCAGCTGGGATGGGGTGGCCAGGGAATGTTCTACTGAGACAGAGGAGGGACACTTATAATATCTGAGTTCATGCCCTGGACAGTTTATAGATGCAGCCACCTGCCTGTGTTTTCAAGCGGAGAGACATCAGGAGGTATTTTGCACTTGCTGAATCTCTCAGAAATGGGATGGCATGACATCTAAATGTGGGAGATGAGAATTACAGGAGAGGAGAAGGGACATGGAAGTCCTCCTGGAAGAAATACCCATACAAAAGAGTTTGTAGCACAAGGAGTATGAGAGTGCTCTTAGTTGTGCAGTTGCAACAAATGAGTATATGTGAGAGGGGCCAGAAAGAGAAGGGAACTGGTGGTAGGGAGGAGGCAGCAAACAGAGGGGAAGGGGGATGAACTGAGAGTAGAGCTGCTTAAAAAACATCCATCCTCAAAGACAAATGTAAGTGTCTCTTTTCATGTCCATGAAAATTCAGCATGGAAAATATCAAGTATCGTTCAATCCGAACTCTAAGATCAATTAGCACGTACTCTTTTCCTGAGAAAATATGACTATGACCCACAGAAGGCAGAGCTTCTGTACAAAAATTGGCCAAAAAATAAATTGGTCAAAAAATAAAACCACTTTTGCATTAAAATAATTACAAGAGTTTCAAATGGCTTCAGGACAGATATTTGGAATTTGCTTGTGTGTCGGGAAGGGTGAAGTCAAGATATACAATGAGATGGAGCTTGCAGAAGATGTCATGAAAGGCATAAAGCCAAAGCAATGTTGAAAGAGGAGGAGATTTACTGAAAGCATGAGTCCAGGAAGACTACAGCAGAGATATGTGGCAATGTTAAAGAGGGGGTTACTATAATCAAGGCCAGAGTTGACCAAAAAGAAAGAAAATACATTTTAGTTAGAAGAAAAATAAAGGAAGGGCAGATTTGGGTCTTATTCAATGAGAAATAATTTAAAGAAGAATCTGGCTAGGGATGACCCAAACAAAACAGGAAGAAGAAAAGATAATGCATGATATTAAAGACAGTGAAATAGAACAAAAGAGACTTAAATAGCAGCAAAGAAAAAAAAATGTTGAGGGATGAAAAAACAACACATCTGATTCTCTTTTCCTTCACACCGTTTGCAGTAATACAAAATCAATGGAGTAGATCTGTATCTGTTGCAGATTCTCCTTGGCAAATGTGGGCCGGTGGTTTTATTGGATTTAGAGGAGTTTAACAGAGTAAGAGCCAGCCAAGCTGACTTTTGGGAATAGGAGGAAATGTGGGATGGTAGCAGGAGACCAAAGGCAGGACATCTTTGACTGCAGGAATTTCTTACTCTTCAATAAGACCCAAAAAGGCAGGAAACTGGCATCTAGTCCTGTGTACTACATTTAGTTTCCAAATGTATTCTTCAGCATATTTCTTTCAGAAGCCACAGACCATGTTGCCACGTACGTGCTAGGTGGAGAAATGCAGATACGAATATGCACTGTACATGGAAAAGATAAATTCCAGTCTCTTTTAAATATCCTATACCTCCTAAGAAGGTTAAGGCTGTCACGACTAACTGATTGTTTCACATATCCCTTTTAACAAGCTATTTCTAGAGGCAACGGTTAGAATGAACTGCTCACCGCTTAGTTTTGGTGGGGAATAATAATATTTTTAACTGATTTTTTAAATACAAAAATATAAGATGTTTAGGAGTAATGAAAAATATATTAAATTTGTACCACCTGGTCTATTTTAATATTAAAACCTTGCCTTTCCCTCAATGAACACTGGGAAGAATTCTGTTGTCATTACCCTTTCAATGACATCCAGACAACTCGCACAGAGACATTAATAAAAAGAGACACATTTAGTTGTACCTAACTTTGCACACTGTTGTCCAATTAAATTTGACTCAGTGTCTTCTAGATTTTTAATAACTACCCAGCTATTAGCAAGAACTTAACCACTGACAAAACCCTACTTACACTATTAACCAAGGACAGTTGTGTTACAAAAAATGGGCAGTATTTTACCATACCCTACTATTTTAACAGGGCTGCAGTTTTTATTTTGAAAACTCAGCTCCTCTCCAATCCCCAGACTACAACCAAATCATAACAAAAAATCCACTGGTATCATCTTAACAAATAAAATATATATATATGTACATATATACATGGTGGATCTTATTAAAAATATTTCATCTTGTCAGCAGTTCATATAATGGAGTCAATGCTTAAGCAATATTTTTAGAGAAATATCTCTTACTTGGAAACACAATTAGAACAAAAGGCATAAGGATGGTTTCCAAGGGGCAGATTGGTTGAACTAACGTATTAACATTCTTCTTCTTCCGTATTTCTAATAAGTCTCACACCCATGAAGGTTAATGAGAGATAGTTTCATATTCCCTTATATACATACCTACAGAAGAGCACTAGCATTATTATCAGATCTTATTCCTCTCTGACACATCCCAGTGACTCATTTATAGATCAAGAAGCAATACTTATAATTTTACCAATGAAAATCTGCACCAAATGCCAAAATCTGTCACAGCCCACCAATGAATCTGATTTGAATGATTGCTTTTGGGAATTCCTTATTTCACAGATGAAAAAAGGAGCCTTAGTCCAGTTTTTGTTTTCTGCCTCCTTTGAGCTGCATCAGAAGCAAAGCTTGCTCCCCTTCTGTATGCCAACTTATATTAGGATTCTGGCTATTGGTATTTAAAAAGATCTACCTTCCTGTGGATGGATGTTGTGGGGAAAAAAATGGCAGGTTTTAGTATATATTCAACATGGACACCATATAGTACCTTGAAAACAGGAACTGAACGCACTTGTCCCCTAATACAAGATGTGTGCTTGGATTTAGTCACCAAGTGCCAAGCAAGATACAACTCTTCGGAAGAAACAACTGAGCCTGTGGCACGATACAGAAACTCATAAATCTGGAGTGACAGAAGGAAGCAGATTACTTTTTAGGAATACATTTTGAAAGTAGTTTCTCCTCCCATCTGTTCTCAGGGGCATTTCCCTCACATCTCTTGAGCAAAGCAGCCCTATACCTCCCAGCTTTGAATGGACTCTACCTAATCTGCCATACAATGGCATTTTTGAAACCCATCAGACTTTGATGGACCATCATAAATATCCTGAGGTTAATTTCCCCAGACTTTTTAGCACCAGCATGTGGTGTTACACATGAGGGTGGGATATATCCACTCAATAAAATAAATGATAGTTATTTATGTGGCCACTGATAAATCACACAATTTTTAAAGCCTGGAGTCTTAGGCAAAAGGTTTGTCTTTAAAGTAACCCATACAAGGATGCAAGCTTTCCATCTCTGCTAGGAGTCATCAGAGGCAACCGGACTCATTGATGGTTGGTGTGAGGATTTTTTTTTAATTCATCACATGATGCTGTTTCTGGTGGGCCTTTCATTACTCCTGAGGATGTTTAATACTTAAGTAGATATAGCCAGATGTTTGCTCAAAAGCATCAGCTATCTGAGTGCTCTGCTTCCCAGACACTGCTCAAGCAAGGATGGATAATTGCTTCGGGACACATGGACTGTGCAGGTAGCTGGCATGAAAAATATGAAGGGAGAAGCTGGGATATGTGCTGGGGTTTAGCTACTTTCCTCTGAGGTTTGAATTCTCCAGTATCACACTAAATGTACCTGCTGCCAGCATAAGCATACAACAGTGGAAGTAAAAGGGATGGTAACATGCTGACAGTTGTTTTGACTCTATTTTGCTTGTGTCCACAAATGTGCTTATTCATGTATTCTGGGCTGCTCTTCTGCAAAGCTGCACATGACTCAAAAAAGAAAATTCGCCCTCCTTATATAAGTGTCCAAGTTGATGAGACAGACTGTCAAATGACACTTCCACTTCTCACTAATGATCCCTTGGGTTCCCTGGCTTCTTCTGGAGTCTCTAACACTCCAGCCCCCATCTCCAGTATTCCCCCAGCCATCATTATGACTCCTGCAGCTTTCTGATGAGTCCTCCTCCTCCACGGCACCCCACACGCACTCTGCTTGCTGCTTTGCAGATTTTGTGTGTCCTGACGATGACTGTTACTGACATGCCTATTCTCGCCTGTTTGTCTAGTGGTCTTCTCAGCTGATGTAACCAAAACACAAATGCACTTTTCCAGAATGTTGGGAGCTGCTGAAAGAGCAGATAAGGTGAACAAAGGCATCCAGGACATGAACATAAGGATGCAGAGAGAGCAGAGGGAAGGCAGTGCTCATGCAAGACTTGGAACAACATGAACTTCTCTTTGAACCTTCTGTGGATGCACATTTCCTTGAAAAACACCACTCTTCCCCAGCTTTGTATAGTTGCATCTTATCCCCTATTCCTTCCATTTGGCAAGAAATGGAACTGGTGGGCCCCAAGAAGAGTACCTGCTTGGTGGTAGAAGTACAATATACAAAGCTTGAGGATGCAGACCTCTACTGTCATTTGAAAATTAAAAAAAATAAACCCTAAAATGTTGTAACTTGGGCTTGTAATACCTTCTCCCCAAACATGCTTTGATTTCCAGCAAGCAGACCTAACCTAGTATTTGCAGTTAGAAAGCACACAATATTTTAAAATTCCAGTTCATTTATATTATCAGATATAAGATGGCAATATAAATACTACATTTCCCTCCAAGGAGATTAACCTTTATTCACACAGTGGATGCCTTCATTGGCCCCCATGAAAAAGAACATGTTTGTCATTAAATGCAAAAATAATTAACTTGATTCAGGGTAGCAAGTCTGGCTGCAGCTCTTGAGTTGCACATTTCTCTAGGGATAGACAGTAAAAACCATGAAAATGGGGCTTTGGCAGTTCTAGATTTGTATATAATTTTAAAAGAATATAAGGAGATAGCTGAAAATGTGCTATCATATGTCATTAGTGTTCCATTTTCATTCATTTATTAACACAAGAAATCTTAATGAATGAGGCCTTGTTCCTCTGGGGTAAAGCAACACTTAACCACCCTGTAAAAAGTTTCATGGTCTTGAAAACCCCTGGTGTAATGCTTCATGTCTTAAAAATGCCAGAGTCTTGATGTAGGTTCCCTCAATGACAGTCCCTTCATGTTAGGCAGAAATACAAGTCTCATCTGAAGACGTTCTTTGACCATCATAATACGCTTTTGCTGTCTGAGCTCTTGAAATGTAAAATTGTAATCCACTTTTTACCTAGGCCTGTTAGATGCTTAGCTATTTTGCTATTACTTGTGATTTCACCACAAGGGACAGTGATGGTTCTCTATATCCATTTCATTTAAGCAAAGAGACAATTTGACACATTACCTTAAACCTCTTTCAAGCCTGGCTGTGATCTACTGAGACATTTGCAGTGATGGAGACATATCAGTATTTGGTAAAGCAGGACTTTATGGCTACTTCTACACTAACAAATAAAATGTGCCCAGGAACATTTTATGACACTGAGGACAAAAGAAAAAGATAGTCTTGCTCCATATTATTAAACTTCTTTATACCCTGTGCTGACCACAAACTTCCAGCTGGAATAGTCCCTTGCCTGTGAAATTCTTGTTACATCCATACAGTTGGCCAGCTGATGGATACCCCCAGGATGAGCTGCCAGTCTGCCTACAGTGGCCATATACACTCCCTCTTATGTTCCCCAGTTAGAGATTGTGGTCCTCAAGTAGTAACACTCAGTAATTAACTCTAGGAAATGGTTTATACAGAAACAAATCTCCCATGCTGAAGACCATACAATCCAAATAATAGCCCTGTCTTACATGTTTATACACTATACACCACAGCTACCCCCTTTTTGAGATTTTGGTGGTTTGCTTGACTACCAACACCAAACTAAAGGCAACAATAGCAAACAAAGCACACAAAAAAAAAAAGGCAAACAAAGCTAATCAGAATTCAACATTTATCACATGCCTTTACTTTGTTCTTAATATTAAAAAAAATAGACAGGAAAGAAAACAATTAATCTGAATGGACAAAAATTTGCAGGCACACATAGAAAGTGACTACCTAACTGAAGGATTACAGCCACAGCTAGAGTATTAGCCACATGGGACCCAATGACTCCTTATGTTACTTAGGGTCCGTCACTTAGGAAAGTGATTCAAGGTAGGAAATTGCTATGAATTTCTTCTCATAGACTAAGCTTCACATACAGAAACACAGAATCATTTAGGTTGGAAAGGACATTTAAGATCATCAAGTCCAACCGTTAACCTAGCACTGCCACGTCCCACCACTAAACCACGTCCCTAAGCCCCTCATCTACCCATCTTTTAAATACCTTCAGGGATGGTGACTCCATATGCCTGTAGTGACTTCTCTTTCCCACCCAAACAATCCTCCCCATCTCAAATCTCTCTCTTGCATATCTATCAGGCCAGGATCTGTGCTAAATGGCCCTTCATCCCTTGTGCCCTTTTCCTTCTTCTAGGATATTTATTCCCATCCAGGTTGCATTGGTGGTGTTCAGGACAACCTTTTAGTGGTAGGAAGGGAGACTCTTGTGGAAGGACATGCTGAAGTAGAATTACTAAGAAGTTATGCACTGCTCACATTCCCCATAACTTGATTTCTTTCTCTCTTGCTCTGCTGCAGACACATGTCTCTGTCAAAACAGCTCTGCTAATATGCCATTTTATCAACAGATTGTGGCTGTTAAAGATCAAAACAGTGGTGAATGAGGCCTAGTGAGGTTTTTTTTTGGTGCCTGACCTGCTTGAGAATCCACAGGTTTTAACCTGATGGAGGTTTAGCAGCATTTTCCTAGAACACCTGTTCAAGGAATTGTCCTACACTGACTTGCAGGAAGGGACAAACCTCTTTTTTCCAAGAACGTGACATTTCAAGATTTCTGCGTGTCACAGTCATGGGCTGTGTTAAAACAGAAAAAATATCGATTAAGGTTTCCTGAGATGTGGAAGCAGAATAAAAGGACAGGCTCCAGGAGTACCTGACTTTTTCAGATAAAAGTTTCCATTAGGTTTAACCAAAGCAGGCCACTTCAAATCTCATCCAAACTGTGCTGAACAGCTCTGCTGCCAGGCACTCAAATTACCATAGGAAGACAGGACTGGAAGGTCCTCTTAGGTCACCAAGTCAAGCCCCCTGCTAATGTGGGTTGTTTCTTTCACAAACTAATCAAGCTCCATCTCACACGCTGCTGGTTTCGGGATAGTCAGTCTTGCTGGAAAGTCCTCCTAAACAACCTCACTGCACTGACAGTCAGAATCTTCCTTTCCAATCCCAGTCTAAAAGCACCTGCAGTGATGTATACTCCTTTGTTTTGGGATGAGCAGTATCCTGCCACTTAAATTGTTCTCCTTCCATGCCTAGCTCTGCATTCCCCTCATCAATTATCTCAGATGTAGATGTCCACAGTGACTGATACACATACTTTTATTATCCTCTCAGACATTTTTAGTTGGTAAACTACTTGATCATAAGACAAATTCTTAAACAGGGCTGAGTGCATGACCTTACACTTTGTATTTCATAATTCTATGCATCATGCATTAATTCAATGACAATGGTTATGCAATTCTTTCTACAGGACAGCCTGATACCCTAGAAATTGGTGGTGCTTTCTACCTTTGTGTTCTCAGAAAATGTCATTAATATTTTCCTGAGCGAGTAGCATTTCCATGGACAGTAGACAGAAAAAAAAAAAAAAAAAAAAAAAAAAGCCTAGGACTGATCCTAAAAGACCACTTCAAGCCTTATATTTCACCTTTCAGGAAAATTCTGAAGATGTCACTTCCCTGGTACATCTTGGCATGCTTTTGACTCAGGAGAACAAAATCCACCATGGAAATGCAGCGGTGAATTACCAGCTTGTGGTGGATTGAGGAACAGTGGTGTACGTCCCATGGAAGTACTAGGCGATGTATGTAAATCAGGCAGAGGTGAGACAACAGCGGTCCAGAAACTCAGCCCTGAGGGTGAGTTAATGCACTGTGGCTGTTAGCTTGGGTTAACACTAACTGGTGCTTTTTGGGTGCTGTCTATGTCATACACAGCCAAATCAGAGCATGAGCAAAGACAGTGAGTGCATTTCTGACCTGTGTCAAGTTGTCCTTCAGTTGGTGGCATTTCAGAAAAAGCCTGTAGAAAACAGGCTTCATCCAGGTGACTGGGAGAAGAAGAAAATGGTGGTTTGGCCAGTGTACGTCATGCACACACAAAGAGGTTGGAAGGTTGTTCCTTCTGTGATTGAAGTGTCAGTTTTATTCATGCACGTTGTTAGTGCCCATTACATACAATTGTTCCCTGAGAAGTGGCTGGTGTCACGCTTGACTCCCGCATGGGCTGACCCACCAGAGTAGGGGGCACCAAGGCCTGCCTCGCTACCAAATTCCCCTACATCTTCTTAATAATTCCTGTCTCAGTGATTTTCCTTATTAACCTCAGTAACATAAACATACGTAGGAAATACATTAAGCCCTTTATAAAACTTAACAGTAAGCATAATTATTCAGTTAGCAATTTCAGAAGCTCTTTCTTACAAATGAGGGAGAAAGTATTTTATTATCTTTCTGGTTTGGCTTTACTTTCCAAAGTGGCTTCAATGACTCTAAAAATGCCTTCTGACACTAGTAGCACAGTATTATTAAGTGCATAGCACTTAATTTTCCAACTATGCTGTAAAGTTAGTTCTTTGAAGATGACTCAAACGTCAGCTGACCAGCAGTAAACAGTTTCATGTGGCACTGCACCGGTCCAAGATATTTTCAGGATATATGAATACAAACCAAAGATTTAAGATTTACTAAAATTCCTTTCAACAGCTGGACTGCTCTATAACATGAAGTTGCTCAGGCACTTACTAACTTTACTTCCTTTCCTCCACCATTCCTTTGAATTTATGTTAGTGAGGCTTGGTGAGACCTCCAAACCAAATCACTGAACATACCGCAGAATCGCAGCAGTTGTAACTCTTCCAACACAAGTCTGCAGCCATTACTTTACAGTAGTTAAAGACCAGGTCTGCTCTGTAATGCTTAGCTTTGCAGTTGGGAAAGTGACCACAGACACTACCATAAATACTGGCTTATATGACAGATAAAAGTATTTAATCTAGATGAGCATGCAGATCTGCTACATAGGGAATAATGAGACAGGATTTCCTCTATGCCTTCAGAGACTAAGAAAGCATTCAGAGTCCAAGTGAGATACAACCTCAGGATAATATTTTTCTTATCAGACCCAATTCTTGAAATGCAGAGGAAGAACAAGGATCTCAGCAAATTGAAAGAGAAATTCTGCTGGCACAGATTGCAACCCGGTTACAGGTAAAAGACTTAGCGCTTGAGCGTTCTTATCTTAAAGGATTCATGGTGTTTTTCAGCTACCAGAATTTTTGGGTCTGTTGATGTTCAGCAAATAAGTGAGTTTGTGAATTCAATCCACTCTCACTAACAAAAACAAGAATTTTGCTGATGCCAGAGGAATCAGATGACCTTCTCTCTACCTGCTAATCAACATCATGAAACCTCCATGTAACACAGTTGACACTGGATGAGCCTTATGATTCAGAATCTGTTGTTCTTTTCACACCTATGAATCATTTCCTCTTTTTTTTTCCAAGTGATCTACAGAAAATAATCATTCCTATTTACCAGTCTTTGCCACATGCTTATAGAAATGTTGGCTGAAAAGGGTAAAACTAACATTTTTGCTTTCAGCCAACCAGTAACTTCAGCTTATCCAGGCTGACAGAGGTTTTCAATAACGGGTTTTACATCTGGGACAGTCTTCTTTTCGCACTGAAGGTTAAATATATGTAGATATTGTTAGTACAATCTCTGTTGAATCAGATTTTATATTTAACAGAACTTATGCACACTGATAAGTGTTAATATCGAAGGGTATCCGCTGTTGCAAATTCACATCTTTCAATAATCCATGAATATTTCCAATGTTAACAATTTCCCCAGAATTTACCACATATTATTTTCAGATTTCATTATCATACACTGAATCCATTTTTTAATGGCAGGGGGAGATTAACTTTCTGGATCTCAGGCTAAACTCCCCCAAAAGATATACAGAAAGTAGTCATTTGCCCCAACTCCTCTAATCACCTTTAGTTCCAAGAAAAACCTATACAAACAGGAAGTTAGGGAAAAAAGCATAAGTAATCTGTCACTTTCTGAGTAATCATACTTTAATCTTTTGATTTTTATTAAAAAAACTTAAAAAATATAATTTGCTCTTGCAATCAAAATTTTCAGTGCAAAACTGTTAAAATATAAATTAATGTATGCAAAACAATGAACTCTCTTTTTCTACAAGCTCTTTCAAGAACTTTTCTGTCCCAGCAGTGGAGAAACAAAACAGTGGGTACTTAAAAACAAAACAACCATTAAAAGCAATTGGTAGCAAACCTCAACATTTTTATAGCAACATCTACTATTAAACAACTCACTACATAAACAGTAAGTCCATTAGAGCCACAATGTCAAAGATGCTCTGTAAGCTGAACAGACGAAACATTTCCACAATGACTGCGAGCCAGCAAAGCGCTCCATAAGATGTCAACAGGGAAATACAATTCAATCTTAATAGGTTCAGAGCTTATGTAAGCCATGCTTATGGGACAGTCTATTAAAAAAGCAAGTGAGCAAGTGACATTACTGTAAACACAACCTGCAGCTTCCTAGAACATGCAGGCTAAAGACATTCAAAACTTCACTCAAAGACACTGTGCTAGCTCTAAGGTTCATGTGTTCTGGACCAAAAATGAAGGGAAATAAAAATATCTCCTGATACAGTGACCACTGAGGTGATATCCACTCCTGTATAGAGCAGAGACCTGGAATCCCTTCAGCCCCATGAATGGCTTAAGAAATAAGATCATTATAACCAGTCCATGTGCCTTTCTTCTAGTAAAACATTATCTGTTCTGCAAAAACCAGTCAGCCTTCATTCCTAATTAGTTATGCAATGCTATCAATTTTGTACTTAGGATATGAACAAGTTTCTCTGGCTGACAACTTGGTTCATCTAATGAAAGCCATAGAGCAATGTGAGATTTGCCATTTCTGGATAAAAAAATGGTACATTTGCACACATCCATCAGAAAAGGGAGAAAAAAAAATCTCAAGAACTCACCACCAGGTTTCCTATCACCATGACCAACAGGAAGACGAGAAGGCACAGTGGCTGCCCAGCTACTTCCATGCAGTCCCACATGGTCTCGATCCACTCCCCACACAAAATTCGGAAAATGATGAGGAACGAGTGGAAAAAATCGTTCATGTGCCACCGTGGCAAATTGCCAGTTGTGCTTATCTTCTTCACATTGTCCATGTAGCTTTTCCCAAAAAGCTGCATTCCTACCACAGCAAAAATAAAGACGATGATTGCCAGCACAAGAGTGAGGTTACCGAGGGCACCCACTGAATTACCAATGATTTTAATGAGCGTATTTAAGGTCGGCCAGGACTTTGCCAATTTGAAGACTCGCAGCTGTGAACAAAACATAAACAACAGTGTCAGTTCACAGAAGCAACAGACATTTCAGCCGATTAATTATTAAAGTGGGTAACACGTGAAAGACGTTAAATGCCACAGTGTGTGCGGTACAAGGTGATTTTAGCCATACTTCCTGTTAACCTCACTTCATTTATTAATAAAATATCAGTTGGCTTCTTGGATGAGAATTAACCTTTCCAGAGCTATGCTCTGCCTTGGTAGATAGAAATGCTTTTAGAGGCTCATTTCCCCAATATCATGGTGGGGAGAGGATGGAAGGAAGAAATCTCAGGTCGTAATGTTTTCTTTTATGTCGTTTTTTCCTCCTCAAATTAAACAGCCTGGCAGGCATCTGGGGAAAGGGGTTTAGGGTTCAATCCCACAAAGAGAGAAGCAATTCCTCTGTGTTTCAGAGCAAGCCTCAGCCAGATGCTACTAGCTGTTAGCTCCCAGGGTGAAAATCACCTCTGTGCTGAGGATCACGCAGTCTATGCACAACCCACGTCCCACTTAAGACCTATTTTAAGATTGTAAATGGTTCCTAGCCGTTATGCTGTGTTTTCAACTGAAGGTTTAATTTCAGCCCTATTAAAGAGGGATTGCTCAAAAACTGACAGGAGACTCTCAGGACCTAGCAGCAGTGGTGAAAAATTTGCATTTTTGAGCAGCACAGAGAAATTTTTTTTTAAAAAAAGTATTCTGCTAAATGTAAGCATAAGGGCTTATTTTCCTGGTCTTTCCAAGTTGTGAAGCCATATCATGGCCAGAATGATTAGCATGGACATCCTAGTACATGAAGTGCAACATAAATGTCAGGCTGGCAAGGAAACTACTTTTCTGTTCCAATATGTCAACAGTCTCTCATTAATAGAATACCACTATCCTGTGCATAACAAAGGAGCTGACAGCTAAGGAGTTCCGTGAAAGACAGATGCTGTGTTATGCTGATCAGTTCTAGAAAAAAAAAAATCACTCCGTGAATAATTCAAAGACATTTTCTTTTGACAACATTTAAAAGAATGGTGGCATGTTTATAACATAATTTAGGAATAACAACTTCTAAAAACGACAAGTAACTGGCTCTTGCATTTCTTGGGCTATCAATTATCTGCTGACTATCCTAACAGGTGTACAGGTATAAATGGCAGATTTTTATTACAAATTGGAACTCAAACATTTTAAGTGTGCTACAAGTACCTGGCACAGCTAGAAGGAATCAAATTATGTTCTCATTTACCCTGATGTAAATCTGGAACAATTCCATTTATCCCGCAGCCTATAATTAGTGTCACGTACTGTTCAGGAGTTTGCAGCAATTAAAGTCTTTATTGGTAGATGCATTTTTAAGAAAATATGTTGCATTCATGTCAGAGTTTATATGCAATAAAAGAAGAGGGGTAAGAACAGAATAAGACCATTACCAATCGAAAGGAGCGTAAAACAGATAGGTTTCCCATGCTGGACAAACCCAGTTCCATCAGGCTTAGTATAACAATTATGCTGTCAAAAATATTCCAGCCCTGCTGAAAATAGTAGTAGGGGTCAAGGGCAATTACTTTGAAGATCATTTCTGCTGTAAAAATCCCAGTGAAGACCTGCAGAAAGAAAATACGAAGTCAAAGTAACCTTTTAAGCACACTTCCTTGCTTGCAGACTTTCCACTGACACAGATAAACACAGCAGAAAGCCAAAAACATTTTACAAGCAAATGCTTTATTTTTCATGGCTGATTCTTTATCACTATTACAACTTTGTCTAGTCTTTTCACAATAATATTTGATACTGATGTAAACTTACAATGATACCTGAGTTCAAGCTCTGGATTGGAACATACGTTTCCATCTCCTTATGTCACCTGAATAATCGCAGTGGTAAAAAAGAAAGTGAAAAGGTGCTTTTTATAAAGGTTAAATCTATTCATTTCAATGGAGAAACCCGAATGAATGGAGTGGGAGTGTTAAAGGGGTATTTGGGTTGTAGTGTACCCGCTATATTATCCCTTTTTATTCTGTTATTATTATCAATAGCAGGGCAATGCAAACCTCCAGTCATTCTGAGGTTATTGCTGGCAGTGAAGGTGATTAGAAACTCTAATTTGAGTCCTAGTTGTTTTTTTTTTTTTTTACAAATAGTCATGGCAATTTTCTTTTCACAGCATCTTGGGAACACATTGCTTGTTTATGATCCAGTTCAAATGTCATGTGGTAGAAGTTCTAATTGGAACATTTTTCTTTAAAACAACATATAAATATTACTTATGAGGCAGAAGGAGAGGGAAAGGGAAGGCTGCTGACAGCAAATTCAGTTTTAACACATTCCTGCAAAGTATCTCAGAGAATCAGATCTTGTCCTTTCATATGCCCTCCTTAAGTGCCAGTTTAAATGCACAACGCAAGGTTACAGTCAACTTAAAATGACAAAATGTGGGCATCGAGTTCTTCATATATTGTTTTATTTTTGTTCGAAGACCCCGTACAAGTTGCACACAGCTTTGTGTTTCTGAAAAATTCTCTATTGCACTTTTATATTAAAGCACATGGTTTTCCACGGAACAGCCAATATCAACACACTGTGTAGGTCAAAAAAACCGGGGGAATCCAGAGCTCACATATCAGTAACATACAGTCAAGGAGAAAAGTTTTTCTTCCATTAAGCTGAATATTTACAGCAGTATCCCAGCAAAACTGATCAACTCTGATGAACAAAGATGAGAAACCCATTAAGATGTGGAAAGGAAAAGTTAAGATTACATAATTAAGATATTAAGAACAAAAACAAATTATCATAGCCTGCATTTGAGGAAGGCTTGGATTTACTTTGTAATTCTTCAAGAATTAATTCTTCCAAGTAGCTATTTAACACAATTCCTTATGTAAAATACCTTCTTTTTCTCTTCAGGAAATAAAACCTTGGGCTGCAAGAATTTGGGCTGTCATTCCATCAGCGTCTCATACCAAGAACCCAACAAAACTATCTGTCTCATATTTCTAACTAGCCAACAATTTCTGAGTCACAGTGGTCAGATACCAAAGATTCCCACCAGAATGCTCCAGTTTCCCTTAGGACAGAGAACAAGACAAAACTGAATGTCTGTGAAATTGTATCCAGGGGACTGCCTTAAAAACCACGATACCATGCTGCGTACATTATGCAACCATCTTGCTGAGAAAAGACTCGGGAGGATCACTTTCTTTGCCTGAATCATTTTAATCAATAGCCTTCTGAGAAGGAAATGTCACAGTAAGATAGCAAATGTCTGAGTCTTTCTAAAGGCATCAGGAATCATGTACGTGTACCAGCTACGAATTTCAAATGGCAGTTGTTAAATCACCGGCACCCGGTACGCGGCAACTGTGCTTGTACAAGAGGCTGGATACTCAATATGATAAAGGCTGGAAAGAAAACAAGTAACTTAACATCCCACTGGTGCTAAAAATGACACTGCTGATTTGGAGAACTTTGCCTTTAAAAAATTATTTATCTATCATTTCAGCTATTTAAACTCTAATATTGCATAATGGTACCTCAGCTTCTAAAGGAAAACAAAAATTGGGAAAATCTTGTTCTGTCTACCTATTTTTTAAGTGACACTGCATAGGCAGATGAACCATGTAAAGATGTACATGTGCTTGGCTGGCTGCCTGATCCCATTTGAAAATGCTGATTCCTGTAAGTTATGAACTGAAGGAGTCTGAAGGTAGCAGGTGCTGCAGGAAGTAGACAGACAAGAATGGGAGATCTCCAATGACTGGCGGCAGACAGAGAATTGCTCTCAGAGAAAGCGAATCCATATTCCACTTTTATTCTTTCATTTTTCTCAGAAACATTTGTTTTGAGGAAAAAACACCAAAGATCTGCCCTTTTTAATATTTCCCCCATTTAATGCTAGTATAATCACTCAAAGAGGGTTAGATGCAATGGGAAGATGACAGCTAGCCAGCGTGGGGGCGGAGGAGGGGTCTGGTAGTCTGCGGCTTAGGGGATGCAGTCACCTGGCAGCCTGCCATGGAGCTGGGACTCCCTTCCCTTTCAGAGGGGATTGCAAAAAATGTCAATTTTCATTACAAATGGCTTTGCAAAATCCTCTACAAAATGGAATTACCATCCTCTGGCCTGCTCTACTCGCAATCAATCCAGTTATGCAGGGATTTAGTAAAGCTGGTGAGGGGGAGCTGGGACAGTCTGGCCTCTCACAGACCCATCCTGGCATCTCAGGGGAAGGGGAGCCCCGTGTCATCAGCCTACTACAAAAAAAAAAATAATTAGCAGGGTGTTTTGCTTATTTCACACTTTAGTACAAAGAGAAGAAATAGCTCTAGGCAGTGTTGAGAAACTCACAGTGAGGTAATCATATATATATTCTTTTTTTTGCAAAATTTTGCTAAATTTGCTTTGCAATTCCTCCCTCTGCTTGTTGTCTCTATTTCCTTGTTGGCACCCAGCACAGCCCCACTCATCCCCGGGAGGTCTGCAGGAGCCGTGTTGGCAGGACAGATGCCAAGGGCTAAAGTTTCACTGCCTGTGATCTGCAAAGGGAGAAGCTGATCTGCCAAAAGTAGAGCGGGGAGCAGACACATTTACTATCCCAAGTGCCAGAGGGGGAAACAGCAGCATTGCCACCTGCTCTGATGGGTACTGGGTCCAATGGGGTTTTTTTAAGTCCTCTCAAAAGACCGCAAATTGTTGAGCAACAGCAAGGAAGGCTGGCTGCAATGTGGACCTGGATGCAGTCCTGTGAGATGACTTTCTGAGCTACCTTTATCTACTGCTTTCCACAGAGGGCAAGAGCATGGGTTTGAAGCAAGAGAGACCCAAAGAGATTTTTGCTTAGCATAACAACAGAGGGTGATTACCCAAGTCACAGCAGCTGAAAAACTGGAGACTGGTCCCACAGCCTAGGAAAAGAACCTCAACCTGCCCAAGGAGGCCCAGAGCTAAAAACAAGGACCAGGGTAAAGAAAAAAAATCCATACGTGATGTACCACATATTCTAGGACTGATCAAAAAGTCTGATTATTGCTACTACCCACCTAAACCTGCCAGCATAGGATGCTTCTCACTAAAGGACGGCATCACATCTGTGGTGTCTCTGCATACTCCCACTACAGTCGATGGTCACTAAAATCACTGGCCTCCAGGACATAGTTCACCTTATCTAAAAGTAAATGTCTTTAAAATATCACATTAACCGTGCCCTTACAATTGTCTATTACTCTCCGTTGACTTTAAAGGGAGACAAAGGCAACCAGCTCTGACAGAGACTCCTATGCTGTAAATACTTAGAGTTAGGCAAGATGAATCCCCCTTTGAGATACTGCAGCCTTTGGTTTTATAGAAATAAAGGGCTTTTCTCATCTCTGCTATGAGCTTCATTTATCAGCATCTACGTTCCAGGGTACTCCAGACTTACTTATGGTTTCCTATAGGAAATCTCTCCTTCTACCACTAGATTTTAGGGACAATTCTATCATGTCATAGCTAGATGGCATGTCACTTTTCCAATACAGACTATTCTAAAATTAAAAGGGTTTTAAACATTAAGTTTTAAAGCAGTAAAACACAGTAACTTTTAAACATAAACACAGAGAAAGATGATTAAAGAAAAAGCTTCCGTTCTGTAGTAACTGCAGAATTTTAGTGGTCCCCTGGGTTAACAAATTGTACCATCTTGCCTCTGGAAAGGCTTTTCTGCTGTCCCTGCAGCTTGGCTGTAGATCTGTCACTCTGCTTTTCCTCGGAGAAGTGCAGTCTCTGCTTACTTTGCAGCTCTCTCTCTGGCTGCTCTAGCTTGCACATTAAGAGTTTCCCCTCAAAGCATCAGCCATGCTTTACCCCATGTCCCCTCTGTCCTGGGGCTTGCATGGGACCCAGCACATACAGCTGGTCAAGGCAGGGAGGCACAGCAGGATATAGAGGGACATATAGCAAATGTACCATAGGCACCTTCCAACATACACATCTAGATAAGGTCAAACACCACTCCAAGGTCTTGTCTTGCTTTTTTATGTATTTTTTTTAACTTAAAAGTCACTATTAGTCACCAAGAACTGACGCCTTATCATTGCTTCAAAAGAAATCCCAAATAAACCTCATTAACCTTTCTCTTATCTCATTTTCTTAAACTGATACAAACTAGAAACCTACTGGGTACAACCCAGAGACATGTCTTTAACGGTTACTAATAACATTAGAATACGTTAATTTAATAAAAATAGACCCTTGTCCCTCATTCATTTCTCTTCACCCCCAGAAAGAGGTGACTCTGTGGACTCTCTTGACATGTTATAGGCAAAGCGATGCTGACCGCGTATGAAATGGGGTCTTCCCAAGCCACAGCCAAACCTTTAAAAAGCAGGAAACAGACTCCTTAGGTAGCACTTCAAGTTCACGGTCACTTACCAAATTGCCTATGTAAAGCATGTGGTCAAACTCCTTCGTCATCTTATAATGCTCCAAGGCCATGAAGAGCGTGTTCAGCACAATGCAGAGGGTGATGGTGAGGTCGGTAAATGGGTCCATTACCACAAACTTGACAAATTTCTTGATTAAAAGCCAAAGTGGGCAGCAATCCCAAATGAGAAATTTAACAGCAAAGTGGTTCCAGCAGGGAGGACATTTCTGGTGTGATTCCTCAAGCTCTAAGTCACAAGCAGTAAAGTAACAGTCAATTCACACTGAGTTATATGACAAGAGAACACTTAAAATGACTCATAACATAGAGGAAGGCCCCTGAATTACCCCAAGCTTTTTTTTTAGGATGAAAATATTTCTGTCCTAACAGGCTGGCAAATTACGCACTTTGGGTTTTTTGCCAGTTGACCTGCACTTAGCAGACAGTGACCTACTCTGAAAGTAATAACCTTCTAAAAGTGTCACAAGCAAAAATGGAGAATCACACTAAATATGTAAAGTCTAGTATTATATATAGGCTCAGATTTTTACTCTGTTTTCCATTTTGGCAAGTTCAAATGGATAAGAATACACCACCTTCATTTAACTTAGATTGGAATATATTTTTTTTCATTCCCAGGCTGCATTTTAGAATTATCTTAAGAAATACCTTTTAAAGCAGTTAAGAGATGAAAGAGCTTAAATCCAGTATTTAGAGCTGATTTAAGCACTTGAGAGCCAGGGTATCAGTGGTTATCAATAGGGTTTCTGTTCTTGATGTACAATCCAAAAAGACATTAAGCATCTGTTTTCTTGTGAAAGGGGAGTGCATAAGTCGGTTTGAAAATGTTGCTAAAGCTCCAGCATGCTTTTTAAAGGTGTTTTTAAAATACTACCTAAAACACAACTTTTATATGTTCATTTTATTTGAGCACAAAAGTGCACAAAAGTGAAATAGCTTCATAAGTATAATTTGTGCTAAACAGTGAAAAAGAAAAGCCAAAAAAGACTGTTAATGGCTGAATGATAATGATTAGCGGAATTGCTTAATGCTTTCCTTTTCCGATTCCTTTATGGGCATGGAATGCTGCATAACGGTTTTAGTCTATATAATTAGAACTTGTACTGATAACAGGAAAACTTCAGCCATGGCTGTTATTTGAATCAGTTTATAAACAGCCTCCTCTCTCAAGCCAGGATGCATTCTCTGTGCATTTTCCTTTATTGGACAACAGAACTGTGGTATTAGGTGTCTTCTAGCAAGCTTTCAAAGTATCGGATGATGTCCTCCATGCACAGGTTTTGCATGAACATTTACAGTGCTCTGAGATCTCCGGGAAACCAAATTGCTCCCAAGAAACAACTACATCTTTCCAGCCTCCTAACAGAGGGTTTACAGGTAAGTGCTTAAATGATGTGAGAACCATCTGTACCCCAAACAATTTCAATGCAAAATCCTAATTTTGCATTTTTTTGGAAACCCACCTCAAAATAATACAGGCTTTGGGACAGTCACTTCCTAAAGGATGTAATTTTCCAGGTAAATCCAGAAGAACGCATCTGTCTATATCCATACTCCTCATAATCACTTCTAACCAACCCTGCTTATTCCACTGTTATTAATTTTTGACCTTCATAATGGACGCACATCAGATGTGTGACTCTTTTCTCTGAGGCTCCACGCTCGACACAAGCCCCTTTAAGTCCAGGTTGCTGCTGAAAGGGGTAGTTTCACCACTCTGAGCCACATGATATTTCTCTGTCCTTTTGCTAGCTTTTGTGCTCCTGGACCTTCTGTGTGAGCTGGTTCTGCTCACTGATCCAGCTGAAAACCAATTGCTTGTACAGTCAAATCAGACTTCAGGAACACAGCAAGGGGAGGAGAAAGGTATGCCTGTCCTCTTTTGGCAGTGATGTGGCATTAAAATGGTATAAATCAATCAAGAACCCACATCCTTTTCCTACAACAGGTGCCCACAATGGGTGACCTTTAGAAATCACAACAGATTTAATAGTTTTTTAAAGACATCTGCAAAAGCAAAATTAGACTCAACTGCTTTTAATCTGCTACTTTATATTGTTTTAAAAAAATGGTCAGAAAAACACAGTTAAAGTTTATGTTGGAGGTATTTTTCCTCTTATTTTTAAATGAAAAAACCCTAAGTTCTTCCTTGTCTGCAATGCTTTGCAATGTCTGGGAAAAATAGGCAGATGAAGACTACCCAAAAGCCAAGAGCAGAAACCAGGTAACTAAATGGGAAGGGATTTCTAGTCTGGTTGTTTCACACAGTTTGGCACAAATCATACAGCTATTATTATAGTTAAAGCCTGTGATACATTTTATTCTGATTTGATATTCCTCTTGTTGTTAACAAGTATTCAATTTCAATGACTAATCAAAGTCTGGGAGTTAGAAAAGCTTTAATAAGGATTGAAACATCTTTCTTCTGTATGAGGCTAAGAATGTACATCTTATGAGTTACCCTAGACTTGATGGTCTCTATTTCCATGGTAAAAAGAAGTAATAGAAAGTACAATTAAATAAATAAGCAGAAGTTCAGCTCAGGCCTTTTAGGCATTCTTAACACATTACAAAGAAGCAAATCAATCACAAAGCTAATTGCTAAAAACCCCACAGAAAGCAAATAAAACCTTTGCAGACTACACCAAACACTGGAATACATTGAAGTGATTATTTACCGATTAAGAATACAACTCTTTATTTATTTAAACATATATATATCTGTTCTGGCCACAATACTGTTGAATATAACCACAGGGGATGGTAAAATGCCGAAGAAGAAGAGGGGCTTTGTGGTTTCATGCTGGGCTGTCTCCAAAGACCTAGGTCCAGTCCCTTTCTGGCATCTCCCAGACAAGTCCCTCCATCTTGCCTTGCCTTCCTATTCATCAGTAACACAGAGAATAAGGCTGCAGGAGAATCCAAAATTTCCCTTGCTCCATACTGCATTCTTGACAGACATTTTTCTATATTCTTAGTTGCTACTTCCTATCTCACCTCAGTTTACATGTAGGAGACACGAGAAACTGTAAGAAGCCCTTTCATGCTGCATGTAAAGGGCCTAAAAATGTCATGCCTTGCTATGATTTGTCTTGCTGTCAATAAATTTGTAAAACAGAAATGCAAAGTTCCTGTGTATGGAAAGACAGGGAAGGGAAATCCTCCTGCACCTAATGAAAAGTCTAATGAGCAATGGAAAAATTTGCTGAGAAATATTTGCATGGACAAATGGGTCCTCTGAGCATCCTTAAATTTCATGGTGGGATTCAAACACTCACTAAAGTGTTGTGTTCCACTAGCTACTCTGCAAGGAGGAGAATTTACTCCTCCTTTACTTGGAAGTAAACAGACTGCTGCTCCACTACCCTGCATCTTGGTTAGCCCTGTGTAATTCAAATGCCATGGGCGCACAAAACATTACCAGATCTGACTCTGATGGCCAGCATTTTGTCAGGATTTTTACAAGTCCATGGGTAAGATAGAGATTATATTGCCTTCTGTTACATCTTCACCAATATTTTAGGGGTTGTAATAGCTATCTATAACGCCTTCTTGCAAAACAATGAGAGTTTAATATTAGGGTCTTCGATGTCACTTTGTTCCTGCCAGTCAACATGCACATGGTTATGATATGGGGAACTAAAGATGTGTCTTACCTTCCAGGGCACTGGTGATGATGCTGACAGCGCTCACTGCCCTCTGCCTCTGAAAGGGTTCATCTGAGTGGTCCACCGATGGGCGGTGGGGCATTAAAAGCTGCTTCTTGCTTGCCTCGTCCGAAGGAGAGGTCTGCTTAAATGAACGCATTGGATCAGCAGAATAAAACCAAGGCAGATATGGGGTAGCGTTTTCAAAATTGCCTAATCACAGTTTTTCCCATCTGAGAAGTCCAAAGCTTACTGATTTCCCAATTAGACATATGCTGATGGGGTACTGCTTTTGAAAATGGTACTTTGAGCAATTTTGGAAACTTCGCCCTGCCCTTTACCTTCATGTAAATAGGTGAAAGATGCAGGTGAAAATATAGGGACATTTCTTTTGCCAGAGAAACAGCTGTGCTGCTTCACCATGCTTTTTGCGTGTGAAAGAAGCTCTGCTTAATTACATTAATTATTCCATTATTTCTGAAATGTGTTAACTGTTTAATTATACTGCTAGAAGAGGAAAAGGGGGGTGTGTAACAGCTCCATTACAGGCCTCCGATATCATAGCAAGTGAACTGACTCCTCAACGCATGCTTTTTCTTATTCTGAAACACTGCCAAATCTCAGGAACATATTGTCATCCTGGTGATCTTTGGTGTCATGGATTCTGAAGCTCCATAATTAGCAGAGAATCTCAGCTTCTTTTTTCCTCAGGAAAAATAAAAAATAACCCAAACTACCTAGTTCTGATGTTTCTCAAGTAGAAGCTTAAAAAAAAACCCAAAGAAATAAAATACCAGGAAAGGAGAACTCCCGAACCACCTTTATTTAATGCTTAATTTTAAATTAATTTTATGCTTTTTGAAGGCTTGGATTTCTGAAGTCAGACAGAAAGACAATATAGCTGCAGACACATACTGTATTAAATACTTCATCTTGTCACCTCACAGGAGCAAGATGTTAAAACTTTTATTATTACAAGCTCCCACTTCATATGGAGACAAATCCTGCTTGCTTAACTCCTCCTGCTCTCCCACAGGTAGGAGGAAACATGGTGTTTAAGGTGTAAGGATCTGGGAAAGCCAAGTTCAATGCCATTCTCTGTCTCAGACCTCCCGGTTGAGACACTCAGTCTCCCAACACAAATGTTTTAACAGCCCCCGTCCTGCTCCTCCAAGCATACAGACTGTAAGCTCCGAGACAGTACATAAGCAAAAGAGATGCACTGTAGACAGATGGGTCCTGATGGCTCTTGCAATATAGCTCAAGGAAATGTGAAAGGAGAAGAGATTCCTATGAAGATGGAAACCTCTGGTTTATACAGGTGTCAGAGTAGCTACTTTTGCTTCTCCATAGTGAAATGAGCTACAGGAATTGGATTCAGTCTTCTGGATCTTCTCTCATCACTTAGGTCTGAAATGGCCCTAACCACCCCTAGCAGCAGCCAGGATGCCAACCAAGACTTGCCATAGGCAGCAACTTCACAGCTCTGCTCTCTGTGCCTGGGACATACACCCAGAGGGACTCAGGATCCCTCCTCTCGACCATTTCTCTATCAAAACTGCTCTTCAAGAAAGGCAATTCCATGAGAACAACAGGAGAAAAGCGCTGAAGCTCTACAAGCTGTCTTTCTGGAGTGTGACCTCTTCAGGGCAGGGGACATCCCCTTGTCAGGTGGTTGCAAAAGACAAAGCCACTTGACCACTGGTTGACACTGCGGATAGCCAGGATACTGGTCCCAGGTCACTTTGATATTGGAGTTAAAAATACCAATCACTGCAAGACCAGAGAAGAGTAAGGATTTTTAAAGCAAGCACTTAAAACATTAGCTAATCCAGGAAAGCAGTAATGCTTCAAAATGGCCTTTTTTTTTTTTGTTTTTTTATAAAATGTTCTCTTTTGTTAAAACAATTGTCTCATTGTCCATTGAGTTACTGACGCAGTCATCTCAAAAGGAGAGGTGTAATCAGAACCTATTAAAAGAGACTCCTACTTGTGCACAACATAACAAGAAAACACTATCCTTGGCTTAGGAGCTGGGGAAACCAGTAAGGGTATTTCAGATGCATTAGTTTGCTTGATTTCCTTCACCTCAAAAACACTCAATAAAACCCAAAGAAACAACAAATGTTTTATTAATGAAAAAAGCATCTACAAAATTCCACAATCATTCGTAGTAGTTTGGAGTACATAACAAATACATGGGACTGAAAAGAAATAACTAGACAAGGAGATAAAAAACATGACAGGGACAAATTTCTAGGTAGAATAAATTAAAAAAGTAAAAGCAAAGAAAAAGGAAAAAAAAAAAAGTCAAATAAACCCCCAACTCTTCCAGTTCTCTTTGTCTGTAGAATGAACCATAAGAAAACCTCACATTTCAAAGTCCTCTGGATACCTAACTCTTTTTAAACTGTACCATTTTCCCATCCCATTTGACCCAAAGCTTAAGACATACCAGTAGCATGTCTGTAGACAACCTCATCCCCAGAAGTACTAGCTTTCTGACTGTCAAGAAAGATACTATATTTCCATTCATGCATGCGGAAGTGCTTGCAGAAGTTATGGGCTGGTGGGTTTTATCTGAAAGCCACCTTTTATTCACAGGTGCAAAGAGAATTCACTGCAGAGGTAAAAAGTCAAAGGAAAAACATTCAGAGATTCATTCTTCCTATTTTTTGATTCAGCTAAACCAGGGTAAATGAAAAGTCCCAGTTAAACAGGTTTGGCATACCCTTCATAAAGAAAATGGCAGGGAACTGACTTTTTCCCAAGGTTTCATGTAATATTCCCAACCCAACAAGTTTTTTAAGTCACTCTATTTTTCTTTCCAGCTCAGAATCCTCAATCCTGCAACCTGTGTCATGAGAAGCAGTCCCCAAGACTTCAGGAATCCTGAAGTCTTGCAGTGTGGCATCCTCCATGTGCAAAGGGGTATTTCTGAAGGAGACATGTACATGGCTCCTTCTTCCCTTCATCTCTGGAGGGACAAGGTGGTGCAATTTGCTGCTGGCCTGCATTTCAGCAAAAGCTACCACACGTGACAGCCACCCAGCTGCATGTGCCTCCGCCGGAGGGCAGAGCCCAAAGCCCGCTGCTCCCCGCCAGCCGCTCAGCAGCGGGCACAAGGTGGACGTTCTTCCCCGGAGCCAGGACACAGTGTCTAGCAGGCAATGTCGGGGTGTAAGGAATACTCCTGTGCTCTTGCAGAAGGATGTGGTCTCTTTACCAATAGAGCAGTAAATCTATCACATAGCAGCTTGTAATTTACTCTGAAGTATTTTTCCAGGAAAGAAAGTTTCCATCCAGGTGAGTTGCTTAAAATTACTGAAGTTATTTAGGGAAGTTTATGAGCTTTGGTTCTTTGTAAAGAATAGATATGTGAGGGGTTTTTAAAACTGATTTTAGAACAGAGGTAGTTAATAGTTACACAAGGAACTGGCAGGTTTTGCACTCTGAGATAGAGAGCAGTTCCAGGAACTGGACAAACAAGGCAGCATAAAGGCTATTATCATTAGAGAGAGAATATACACAGGCACAGTTGTTCATTGTCTTATATTTCTATAGAAATTGAGCAAAAATAACAACAGTCCCTATAGTTATGCAAGGAGTCTCCTTAGGATCCAGATGGGAAATCATAATAGAGTTAAACATAGGCACCTTCCACAGGACAAGATTATTTGTGTTGCTCCCTGATTGACTGGAAATGTTTCTCCTTTGGATTAACTAAATTCTATAGGGAAAAATATACTATTCAGTAATTTACATGTAAATGAGGGTGCATAACATTGCAGAATTATTTTCTTCCAAGTGCCTACAGTTCTGAGTTCTGTCAAAACTGTTATGTAAAGACGGGCTTATACATGGCAGCATTTTAAAGACCACATTTGGGAACTGGGACAGGTTTAATTTTCCTTGTACAGTAGAAATCTTTTCAAGCATAAAAAGAGGTGGAAAGGCCACGCAATGAACAATGGACCCAGTAAGGCACTAGCACAAATATTTAATGAGATTGAATATGACCATAATAGTGCACAGCATTAAAAAGAAGACATTTAATTTTGTGGATACTTGATTTTTGTAAAGAGAAGCACTGTAAACTGAAACATCTTGCAATATTTGTGTCAAATCTGAATGATTTATGCTTAGGATGTGCTAAAGCAAAGTTTGAAATGAGCAGAAACCAGAGCCATGGTGACAACTCTCTGTGCAACAGTGGCAGAGGGCTAGCCAGCTTTCGTCCAAATGACTTATTGGCAGTGATATTTTGATGACTTACTTTGTTGACCTTTTTCTGAACATGGAAACTGCTAACACTTTGCATTTTCACCAGCCCCATGGCAAAGCAAGAAGAGGAAAAAAGAAATTTTACCTCGAGGTGGTTTTAGGGTCAACAAGAAAACCTCAATCCAATGTGGTCAGCAAAACAGTTTTATGCTTCGCGAGAACAAAAGGCAAGGTCTCTTTTTTTTTTTATAAAAAAGACAAAAATGTTTATCCAAAGATAAGCTTCTAAATCCTTAGTTCAACACCTTGATAAGCAACCTGGCCTTTCTTAAGGGCTCATTCCCCAGTAGTTGTCACTCCTGTCAAGCTAGCAATAGTCAGCATTTCTAGTTTCCTAAAAGAAAAAAAGTGTGTGCAACCAAGAAAAAATTCAGGAAAGGTTGTATGTGCAAGAGAAAGACCCCAGGTAGCTCCAAACTCCACCTCACTGCTCTTCCCAAAACTTTGTCATGGTTGCCCTGCTTGTTGCTGGGCTGATGAAAAGCTCTGGTAAGAAAGTGAAAACAAATCAATGGAGATCACCAGCTAACCGCCAGCTGCCCACTTGCAAATAACCACCTCCTCAGTCCTATGTCCATTTCTCTGTCACTTCTAATCTCCAAAATAATTGGAATGTCAGGCTAAACCAAGAAACCCCTGTGATATCCCTCCAGAGTTACAGATAGGGCTCCAGTTGGCTTTAGGAGGCAAGAGGAGATGCTGCCATGCATATTGTTTAACCCTCAAGAAACTCTTGAAAACCACAGGCAACATTTTACTCACCCTCATCAGACCCCATGCATAAATTGAGCTCCAAATAACAGCTCATTAACTTAATCCAATTCTGTTCAGCAGATCAATACCTTGTTGAAGGGAGATGTTATTCTAACCTCTTAAATAACTAAGAAACACCAAGATACAACAGAGCAATACATAGCTACAAATAAATACTACAAGAACGCATAGAAACTTTAGTTTGTAGTGTGCCCTGAAGTTACTTACATGATGCATAGACTTTCTCTAAAAAAGGTGAAAGGCCAAACTCCCAGCTCAGCAATCAGCAGGAGCATAAAAACATATCATTTATCAAACTTCTCAGTCTCAGGACAAGCCAAAAAAAATTAGGACTTTAAGCATAGTGACCAGGTCCTGCCTGATTCTTGTTTACACTGGGGTACGTTTGATGAAATCAGCAGCTGCACCACTTGAAGAAAGCTGGTAGCAGAACAGGACCAGTCCTGATTCAGTCCTCTGCAGGATACACTGGAGTTTTCCAGGAGAGAGATTAGGACTTACCATGGGTTTCTTGGGAAAAGCTCCCTGCACACCTCAGACTTGAATGCCTGTTGCTTTTCACGTCCAGGCAAAGACTCCTGACCCAGAACCACCTTTCTGGAGGGTGTTTGCAGATCATACTTTCATATTGCGCTACTTTGCTTTTCATACAACCTCAGGAGGCTTCCTAGCTTGAACACTGCAGTGTAACCCTCTGCGCTGCCAAGGGCAGCTCCCCATCAATGCTGCCACCACTCCTTGTGGGTGCTCGTATGTGGCATGGGAACATTAACAGGTGTAGCAAAGAGTGCAGAGACACATGGGATTCCTGCAGAGGAGAGGATGTCCCTCCTCTTGCTCAGGCTGTGCGCTGAAGCCCCTGGTGACTAACATGGATGGATGCCATTCTGCATGGACCATGCTATCCATGGCCAGCAAGCCTGCTGACCAGTCAGACTACCCCAGCTGACAAGACTGATGGGCCTAAGCACCATCCATTGAGATTATTTGAAATCTCTCCTGTTTCACTAGCTGTATTTAGGGATTAGGGGGAGGAGATGGAAAGTGGAAGAACACTTGGTTTCTCACAGAAGCACACTCACAACCATCCATGCCAAGCAGCCAGGGCCATCTGAAAAGCATTTGAAACTGGCTTCTTTAGCTTACATGCTCTTCTTCAGCCAAGTGTCAGGAGACCACTCTTCTGAGTCACCAACCTAAATAATGGCATAATCTGCTGCAGCTGCCTCTCTCATGGGAAAGGGAAGAAGCAGCATGGATACCTTCATGTCATCTAACTGCCACCTGCTGCCATTCCCATGGGCAAACAGCCCTTGGCTGGGACAAAGGTTAGCAGTTGCAATGACACAAAGGCATGAAAGTTGTTCATCGTGGTCCCAGGTACTTTGGCTGGGGTAAAATCTTCAGGCTGAATGTTGCTAAAACTGATCAGGCTAAAATTCTCAAAAGTGGCTAGTGACTTTTTGTACTTTCCCTGAGAAACCTTAGGAAAGTCCAGTTTGAAATCATCTGCTGAAACTATAGTCTGCTTAAGTGCTGCAGATCGGAAACTCAAAACCAGAGATGGTCAGATCTTGTCTGACGTTTACTCTGTCTTTTAAATCAGAAGGTCTTTTCCAAGCTTTTCCCAAATGAGAATTAAGCAGTCTCTCCCCTCAGAAGCAATCAGACAAGTCTGTATTTTGCTCATCTGATACTACTGAGCATCATAGAGGGACCTAAACAAATGCCTCTTCAAAACCTAATGCTGTAAAACATGTTTTGTCAGCTCCATCACCTCAGATGTTGCATTTACATCAGTGAAGCCACACTTACACCTCAGGAAGCTGCAAATCAGGGCTTAATGTATATTACAGTGATGCCTTTTCACAGACTGGTGCTTCATTTCTTGTTCAGGGAAGATAAAACAGATAGCACAAGTGGGTCCTTTTTCACCATAGGCTTACACTCATACAAAATAAATAACAACAGCAGGGTCAGTGGGGTTAATGAGGTAACTTCAATTTCACCCTGCAACATCATTCTTTTGCCTCCTGCAAAAATATCAAGAGACTATAAAAAGAAGCCAGAGCTGCTAACAAAGAACAGACTCAACTTCAAATTTTAACAGGAAAAAGGTGAAAATAATCAAACACAGGGCCCAGAAACATGTTGATTTATCTCTGAGCATGCTGAGGTGTTGGATTTGCTATTCCTTTTTGCCTGCACTCCACAGCTGAGGCTGCACATTTGTGCCCAGCGCTTATAGTTCCTGTAGTGAATACATCTGTACAGCAATGGGCTTCTTGCCAATTAGCTTTTAAATCCAGCTCACATTTTCTGGATAGATTAGGTACCAAACCTGTTTTGCAGAAGACACAACATCCTTCACACTGCATCACTGAATGAGCATCTGTTACTATAGTGCCTGGGTGTTATTTCCTAGATGACCAGCTAAGTGCCAAGAGAGCTCACCCACCCAGGCCATTTAATTTTCAACATCCATTTTTTTAAAAGGCAGGAAGCTGGCAAATGAAAAGAAATGCCAGCAGAGCTCAAAGCCTCCCTGTCACCTCAGGGCCCAATCGTGTAAAATACCAATATTTCCTGTGAAAAGTTGAGTGTTCTCATGCTTTGTTAAGCATTTTCTGACAGCTGGGAGAGCCTCAGCAGCCTGCAGAACTGCTTTCCTTACGGAGAAAGGGGAATATCCACCACTCATCTACTGAAGCCTTTCTGCTTTGGTTCAGATTTTTTTTTAAACAGATGCACAAACTCTTTCTTTCACAGTTCCTTTAATGACAGCTTTTTTTTGCACCAAGCTAAGTCAAATAAAACTCCACTATCTACAAACAGTGTTTCTGTTGCTTAGCTGTCTAGAGACTGCTCTCAGGCCTGGTCTTCCTTGTCTGCAGAGAGTAAAAATGGGAGTACCAAAGTCCTAAATGAATGAAGGCGTGAACATCTGAAAAAGCAGCAACAGCCTCAAAACTGTCAACAAAACAGATAATTCTCACACCACCCAGCTTCCCACGCACAGCATGGCCCCTCCTCTCACGTACAGTGTGAGAATCTATTTGCAGGACTACAGGGAATGCCTGGATAGGTGAGGAAAAAAATTCAGTCGAAAGCTTGAAAGACAAGAAGCTGCCTGGCTCTAGAGGAAAAAAAACCCTACTTCTCAATTTACTGATAATCTGACACAATGGCTGGGATCCATCTCACTCACCTTTCTCTTCAGGAAATACCTTGCCTAATACATGTTAGAATCACATTTGCTTATTTCCCCACCAATGTAACCCATTTTTGGTACCTTGTTATGCTGAGTGTGTGTCATCTCACCTGACTTAAGATGTGCAATACAGAGTTATTCACCTTGAGCTTCCCTTGTAGTTAAAGTGAACAGAAAGGGGCACTTTTAGGGAAAGATATTATTCTGACCCATTTTGGATCTCTAAGATGAAATAAATCCTGCCCACACTGACCGTAGTGACTAGACCTCCATTGCTTTGAAGACTGTTGAGAGTAATGACTTCCAATATAGATTATCTACATTAAAAGAGATAAATTCCCACCATATCAAACTGGCAATCTGTCAAAATTTTCCTGCCTGTGTAGCAGCTATTTCCAAAACACCATCTCATGGTTTTCCAAGTGAATTCATGCTTATCTTATCTAGTTTTATTTACAGCCTTATTAAATATTTTGCAGCAGTGGTGCTTTGCAGCAAAGATCCTGGCAATCTGCAAAAGGCTTGAATTATGTTGATCATCTGCTCATCTTTCATGGGTGTTATTTGAACTGGATGATAAACCCTTCTGGGAACTACCTTTGGACTGTAAGAACAGCCCCTCACAAGTAGCTATACGGAAGACCAGAGGTTAGATGCAAAGAGATAGCAACCAGTGGGAGAAAACACAGTCTCAGGATGGTAAGACTCGCACAGAATAATTTTAAAGACATAATTTTCTAGCCACCAGACTATGTCAGATATTCAAATGTCAAAAGAAACCAACTTTAAAAGTGTCCCTACAAGAAAAGAAAATTTGTATCAAATCCAAGATTTAGATATTTGCCTCCAGCCAGCTCTGAAGAGTAAGTGTCACCAGAAGTCATGAACATCTCTTAGGCAGCACTAGACACAGGTTGCTCTGTGAGTTAGCCCATTGTATTCCCACCCTGCCTCTGATGCTGGATCTGCATTTCTCACTGCAGACTTCCTATCACATAAATCAATTACAAAAAACTCCAACAACATTTAGAAGGAAACAAGAGCGTGAATCACATACAAAAGTTGTAAAGTACTCACCAGGTCGCCTGTCCCAGGTTTTTCCAAAATAACTGGGGGGAGCAGTAACCCTGCAGGAGAAGTAGGGTCTGGGTTGAGTGCCCCGGTGCCTCCTCCTATCAGGGAAACCACACCATTGCAATCCACTGAGCTGTTCCTTTTGCCCGTCTGGGTGTAGTTGGGAGTAGTAGGGTGAGAACTATGGCTCACTTGACTTTGCACGCTCAGACGCCTCCCAGATCTTGGAATTAAGAGAGAGCCCCGGCGGCTTTCATTTTCCCCAGCAGTGCTGATCTCATCATCGGCAAAATCTGTTTCGGAGCCAGTGTCTCTGCCACGGAGTTGGAAACTGAATATGCTTCCGTGGCTGGTTCTGCGCTTCACCAAGTTTGCACTGGGACCATAACTAATGCCAAGGAGAGTCTAGAAACCCCCAGAAAGGAAAAATGGGAAAGAGAAACAACATTTTGCAACATGTTTTCAGGAGCGAGGAAGGTCTGGGGAGAGCGGTAATTTCCATTTTAAATCAAGTGCTTCAGAGAAAGACTTAATTACATGTATTCAACCTTCCCAAACTTAAGAGGTTGAATAGTCATACCTAGCCATTAGGTATTTGTCTAATACTTGACAGTTAAAGAAGTACTGAAATAGGAAGGGTCAAGGTGGCATTCGCCTTGTAGCGTGATACTTCCTTTGCTTCTACTCCCCCTGTCTGATAAGTGCCAAAGGACCTGGGAAGGCAGCACAAGGAGTGGAAGACAGGAGCAGGGAAGGGGATCCAGCTCCAATTTACTGCATTATCACACATCCTCATAACAGCTAGGGAAGGAACGTTGCAGTGGGAGAAGAAGAGATAAAGAAATAGGACAGGAAATGAACTGCAGGGAAAATGAGAAGAAGAGGGAAGAAGAAGAAGCAGAATACGACGGAAGAAGGTGATAAAGGAAAAAAAAAAAACAAGAGCAAGAAGAGGGATATGGTTTATTAGTCTGTATAACGATTATCCCAATGCACATGGCTGCTTTAAGGGGTAGGTAACCTCAGTACACAGCAGTCTCCCTCACACTCAAATATCAGCCTTGATGATCTACTCTGATGTCAGCTAGTGAGAGTGCAACTCTGACAGAGCATCAGCAAGATGTAGACAAGCACTAAACACACCTAAACCCTGGCAGAGTAAAAAGAATGTTCAGAAAATGCATAAGGAATTCAAGTCTACCCTCTTCCTTCCTATCTGAAGAGGAAATTATTGGAATAAGAGCATTTAGGCAGAACATGCTTTTGATTTTATGGTCTGTATAGAATTTTCATCTTCTTCAGAACTTTCTCATGAGTCAAGTATATATGAAGAGAGGTCAGATCTCCACAGCATCCACAAACCAGACAAACCAAATGAAGCTTGATTTCATTTCGCACTGTAGATCACACCACCAAGTTACGTAATAATGCTATTTTGTGACACTGGTACAAGGAAGAGTACAAAAGCCAGGCCCCTTCTAACTAAAAACAACGCATTTGCATTGCTACCAAATTTTAACTGGTCAAAAATCCATGCCTGTGTTTCCATGGCACAGTCATTGACACTGATTTCTGATGGCAACACACTTTCAGCTGCTCAGATTGCATCTGAATGATGACTCAGCCTTACTCCCTCCAACCATGCCAGATGTGCCTTGCAGAGAAGATTTACTATAAGCTTTGAAATGTGTCTCCCATGTTTCTCATGCATATGACATCCAGGGGCGAAAAGTGAAAACAAGAAATATTAATCTAAGAAACTGGCAATGCACAGCTCCAATTCACGGTCATTCTGGTACGTGGTGTCTTGAAAGCCATCCAGAATGAAGCTAAAGAGCAATTCTAGCTTTAACAAAGGTGTCATTTGTAATGCGGCCCGCTCAACCAACGAGACAACAACAAAAACTATTAGATTAAAAAATGCATGTCATTTACAGAAATCCAGCTCTGTGTGGATTTTGTGAGCTGGGGAGTCATTAATTGGTCACATTTACTTACATCACTTACATGTTTTCTATGAGCTTTTCATGGCTGCCAAATATCCCTAGATTCACTGGCAACAAAATATAAAAAGACTTAGCCCATTACATGGCTATTCAAAAAACAAAATAAACTGATTTAAACTTTGCCCTCAGTTAAGCAAAGACAAATTATGTGAAGCTGTTTATGATCATTTGACACAAACAACATGTGCAAATTTGTATTCACGCATGTCAGTAACATTTATATAAAACCCTATTTAACAACAGTTTCACTCTATTTTTTTCCCTTCAATAGAAAGTAGAAACAAGTGCCACAAAGTTTTGACTTGAAGGCAGCTAGCAAAGGAATATAAAAATGTTAATAACATCTTTGTATAGCATTTAAAAACCCTCAGAGACAAGTTTCTTCCTTTTTTCCTCCTCCCTTTTCTTTTTAAGCTTCAGAGGTTTCTTCTAAGAATTTTTTCTGTCTAGTAGAGATAGGATAGATATAATCAGATGAATGAAGTTAAAGTAAGAAAATAAACCAGACTGTGGGCAATCTTGAAAAAAAAAAAAGTTAAAAAAACTGAAACGAAACAGATTCGTAAGAATGTTTAATGGGCATTTTTAATTCATTTTGAAAATAAAGTTGTAATGTTTCATTCCACTGTTCTAACACAGACTGTCTGCACATCAGTCACGCTATTAAATATCTGATTCTTCTTTACAGCTGAAAGTTTGAGCTTTAATTGCCTATTCAGAGCCTGGCCTATCCAGCAAAGTGCAGTGTGAAATAAGTGACATTTCAGACCACAGCTTACCATTCTCCTCTGACCGTCGTCATAGTCACACTTGGGATTCCTTTGGTCTTCCCCATACTCTTCTGTCCCCAAAGATTTCTTTTTCTTTCGCCTATTTCTTCTTTCCTTGGCATTTTTGGATGCTAAAGGTGACATTTCCAATGAACTAAGTGACATTGAATCAATTCCTTTAGCAGCTAGTGCCTAAAACAGAAGATGGTAGAAGGTGTAAAATTTATTAGAGTTAAGGATCTCAGTGAGAACTAATAATTACTCTGCTCAGCAGTTGTTGTTCATTTTAAGTTTTAAGGTTGCATAGGAGGTAAATTAAAAATTTCAGATGGTCATTAATCATAAAACTATCTCACATGGCTAGAACTGGTCTTAACCTGTTTTTAATGTCTACATTCAGCCATAGGAAAATAAACAGCAAGCGAGACAGGTTCCTAGTACAAATGCACACATGCAGATCTGCCACCCAGATCCTATGATGGAGCATTAGGAATGGCTGCATAAAATAATGTGATTTACGTAGAGCTCACATGCAAGATCCTTTGACATTTCGTGAGAGGAGCAGCTTGTGTGCACACACCTGCAGGTGTACACTGTGCACACATCTGTGGCGTAACGCTTCTGATGCCAGTCAAAAAAACTCTTGAGCTGGGAAACCTCAGATTAAGCCCCATCCTGGACTTCAGCCTCTTGAACTGGGAGGGCTGAACAGGATGGCAGCCAAGCTGGCTGCCAGGATTTTGCCTCCCCTATCACAGAGGGATGCTAGGAACAGCAGGCAATTCAGCTGGAATGTTTTTGTAAACACTTATCCCAAGCAGCAGCACAGGCAGCTATGATGAGAGATGCAAAGAGAAAATTGGGGGCTTAACTGGAGATAAGGTGGACTTTGCTTCGCTGTGTGCTTCAGTGCTGTGCTGGCTATCTGGTGGGATCGCTGCAGGAGCTGACTGATAACAGACCAACTGCTAGAAACCCAGCAGAAGCCAAACGCAAAAGCCTGAGCATGCAAAGCCACAGCCTTGGAAGCAAATGAGCAGCCAAGAGGAAGAATCGATAGGTGCAGGGAGGAAGCCGCGGCCCACGCCAGCACACTGGGTCCCCATCCCTGGTGTGGGAGGGAGGAGTGAGGGGGCACAAAGCACAAGGTCAAAGCACAAGGTCAGGTTTGAAGGTGCCGTTGTCTCAGCGGTAGCCACATCAGTGGCCTGGAGACAAGCCCATTTGCAGAGTCCCCAGCTGAAATGCATAAAGCGAGTGAATTAGAGGGAAAAAAAAAAAAAAAAGAAAGAAAGCCTCTCCAGGTTCCCAAGAACAGGAGAAACGGATGAATCCTCAGCGCTATTGTCTGTAAGCCACTAGAATCAAACAGGCAATCAGCTCTACACAGCAAAATACTCCCTTCCTCCCACAGGCATCAGGCCAAGGAAAGTGAAGGCACTTAACAGTTGTGTAAAGAATCAATCATGTATTTCAAGGAGCAGCAGTAGCTCTATCAAGCTGAGAGCACAACAAAACTTAATTCCTGTGGGAAATATATTTCATGAGCAAGCTGCTTAGATCAGAGAGGAGGAGGGCTCAGACACGGGTCTAGGCTGTTCTTTTTCTTTTTTTTCTTCAAGTCAATTGATTTAATTGCTATGCTGAAGTGCTTTCTCTTCATAAAGATTCAGCAAGTCTTTTGGTGTTAAGTTCAGGTTTAGGAATGTGTTAGACCAATTGTGTAAATTGACTGATAGTCCCCAAGCAGGCCTATCAATTATATTTGTGCTGTCTTTATACTGCACAGTGTAAAAGCTGGTCTAAAGAGTTTCGTTTTTCCTTTCTGATTGCCATCATATTTTATTGATCTAGAAAATATTGTACATTGTGCTACTAAACGTGCTGTATTCTTACTGCAAAATAAGCTAATTTTCAGTGTCTTAACATTTTCTTACCTGTTGCTTAAGTTGAAATGCTTCTGCCCTGCGTACCTTTTTCAGTTGATGAAAAAGGATTCAGATCAAATTGTTTCTCAGGGCATGGATGATATCCCCATGTCCTGTCTATCTACCCTTTCTGGTTGGGTTCCTATGGCTGGACTGTGTCTAGGTTATGACTGCAGGCCATAACCCACTGTGATAACTCCCAGGGCAGGGAAGGATTTTGGGACCAGGCATGTCTGGTGAGGATGGGTGGTGGCTGAAGGATGGGAGAAAAGCTTAACTCACACAAGCCTTGACATGGGGATTATGCAGTCTTATCTCTAGACTATTCTAGCCCAAGTCCTATCTCTAGGACTCTTGCCTCAATGCAAGAAATTAATGGTATGGTAAGAAAGTCAGAACTAAGAACTTCATAAAGGCTTGGAGGCAAGATTAAAACTGAGTAGCTCTGATTGAGGTGAGACACCTGAGAAGGACATCTGAAAGCTACATGGTGTAGCAGACTACTCAATTCACTTTCCTGAGCCTCTTCTTCCAGATGTCCAATTTGAGATGTTGTGTGCTGATTTGCACAATTACTGAGCTGCACTAATGAACACGATGGACCCCAATTGCTCCACTGCTAGGTTTCCTTTCCATAAAATTGGGATAATTCTCCAGGAGTACTGCAAATACAAATGAGTATTTTTGAAGCACAGAGAATCTGAGCAGTTACAAGAGGCACTGAAAAACCTCTGAGGATGTTAGTCATTTTGTTTCTGAAGCAGGCTTTGAATGCCGGTGTCGGGAAGTCTGCTCGAGCTGGCCTAAGGCTACAGAACAAATGATGAGAAAGTGAAGAGCTGCTCTTGAGTCATGCACCGTCCACCCTTTGTACTGAGCAGGGCACAGGAAAAATGAGACGTGGTCAGTTGAAGAAAAGACTGTTATAAAGCATATAGATAAATGGGAACAATTCAGGTTTTCACGAGCAACCTTCATTTTGACAAGTTCTGACTTTCACGACTTAATGTTACTTTTTTGTGTACATACAGGTTTAACTGAAATCAAAGCCTTCAAAAAGAAATTCTTAAATATCTTTAATTATAGCTAGGGCTACCAAAGTTGGCTGTTATTAGGAAGAGCTCAGCTGGAGTCAAAACACATGAAAATTTGTATAAAATAGGTGTGAGTTGGAGCTCAGTTTGATCCCTTAGGTTATGACAGAAAGTTACTCTGTTCAAAGTGCCTGTATATGGACTAAATTGCATTTACCTATTACTTAGACCATCAAAGAGGATCTTTAAAAGGAATTAAATGATGTATAAGCCTCTACTAGCACTTTGTCAAGGGTGAATTGCATTTTCTATTTTCTTTCCAAGGATTTAAATGGGTTTTGGATTAGGCCCTGAAGCCATATGTACCCAAAAGAAAATTATGTATATTACTCTATATTGTGTATCAAGGATTTATTTCTCTGAACTACAGTGCTACGTGTTATTTCAGACTAATTTTCTTATTGTCTTCTTGTTCACAGCACCTAAAATGTTCTCTTGGGCTGTTTAATAAAGGCTTCCTACCCCACACAAACCACAGGCAAATTAACTAGTACTGTTAAGGCTATATGACCACATCCACCATTTGGCCTCCCTGTTTTGTTTAAGTTTATGACATAACAATAAACCCATATCCTTTGCATAATTTGCAAAGCTTAACCTCAATATCTGCCTGTTTATTTTTTCAGGAATGAAGTTGTATGTGCTTCAAACAGGTTATCCTTTATCTTCATTATTGGCCAGTTGGATATTCATGGCAGTGTGAATGAGACAGTGAGGAAATGAATATGGGCTGAAGTGATGGTGGAAGAAGGTTCAGCTGGGGCTATGGCTGAGCTGCCAAAATAGCTATTCTGTGCTTAGATGCAGATGTAGTTACACCATCATTAAAACATCTTATATGCGAACCAATATAAAATCCTCTGTTGACACAAGTTGTACAGTTAAACCAATACAACTTTGGATATATAAATCCTAAGTGGCACCAATCCT
Source organism: Morus bassanus (assembly GCA_031468815.1). NCBI lineage: Eukaryota > Metazoa > Chordata > Aves > Suliformes > Sulidae > Morus > Morus bassanus. The sequence continues at coordinate 6,847,871 of CM062567.1, read as the reverse complement.
AGCAGGCAGAGACATCCTTTTTCTTTTAGAAAGCATTGTAATAACTCTGTCCAGGACAATAAACATTAAGCTGCTTTCAAGCAAACTCTTTGGTTATCACATAAATTTAAAATAGAGAGAATGTGAATCTCAAGGTACTATCTGTTCAAGTTAACCAAGGCTAATCATGTCACATCGTTTACTGACCTCCTGCTCTTTCTTTAACATCTCCATTGCTTCCCGAAACTTCCTTTCCTTCTCCTCCGTTTCAGCGATAGTGGCTTGGTTCTGCTCTTCATACGCCATGGCTACAACAGCCAGAATCAGGTTGACCAGATAAAATGAGCCCAGAAAGATGACCAGCATAAAAAAAAGCATGTAGATCTTTCCAGCAGATCTGAGAGTCTGTAAGCATGAAAATAAAATCACTAACACTTGTTTACTATGTTTTTTTAAAAGAAAAAGAATTAATAATTTTTGAAAAATTAGATTTACAATAGAATGGAATTCAGCTTTTGTTACTAGCCCAGACAGAATCCTTCTGATGACAAACAACAACCACATGCAAGGACATAACCTTCTCACCAATAAATTTTTATACCGTATTCAAAAATTATGTGCCTTGCAGTAGAATTCATTTAAAAAAAAAAAAAAATGCTTTCTTCCTTTACCAAATATCTCTGCTGGTTTTCTTTGAGAATGGATAATCTTATAATCAGCTGCAGTGAAAGCTTCTGCCACATAGCTCAACCTAATTTTGTACCATGCATAGAAACTTTCCAAATGGGATTCACGAATGGGATCCATTCAGATGTATACAGTCTAGGTCCTTTACAGTCAGTGGGGTGAAAAAGATAATTTTACGGTGCAACTCATTGGAAAGTTATTTAGACATCTTCCTCAGGATAAGAAGAACCAAACTTTGGGTGCCGTTGATGGTATTGCCTGGTTCTCCACCAGATTTATAGGCATAACTGGAGTTTAGGGTAACAGGCTGAGCTTATATTACAGATATATCCCATGGTCAATGATGTGATGCAGTAATAGAAACCACTGTGTGATATTATAAGGTCAAATAATAAAAGGGAGTGATGTTCAGCCTTATTTGCCATGACAGTTTCAGCCTTCCAGAGTTGTACATGCAGCTCTGTGCCAAGTAAGCCAATATAGTTGTTTAAAGAATGTTTAGTTTAATTATTTTACGTTTTCCTGAAATGAAATTGTATAACTGGCCGCATGTGAAGCTGGAATCCCCAGTACCTTTAAAGACGTGTACCTCAGTACCTTCAGAGTAGTATCCGTCAGCACTAACTCCCTTGATTTCCTTATGAATATGCTACAGTTCTGGCAATTTTGAGATGCAGAAGTAAATCTTCAGTGGCTTCATGGGCAAAGTATGTAATTCAGTACCAAGCTATCACATGCAGTTCTTCAGAGTTCGCATACATTTCGGGAAATGCATGCTAAAATAAGCATTTACTACTAGCATTTACAGACCACCTTGCACACTTGACTATAAGTTGACTGTAAGTTGTCCATGATGAAAAGTTTGCAGCAAGGAGAACCGAAAGCTACCAGCTAGTCTTGCCATCCGGTGAATTTGTGTTCATTGTCATGCCTTGCAAAAACAGATATGCCAAGTACACATGTGCTTCTCTAGTCCTTTTTTGAGCTGGCCTCAAAAGATTAGTTCATGTTACACCAGCCACCAAAAAAATCATTAAGTGGTCATGTGGTGATCTTTCTTAAGGGGTGAACTTCATTTAGATTCAGGTGAATTACCCATTCAAAGTGTCTTTCTCAGTACCAATTTCCCTTCCTTTCCCCAAACATCCAACCTAAAGTCTTCTGGTATAATCACTCCTAAGAAATTAAATTAACTGTAACAATTGATGGTCTTTGTACACAACACACACAGAACAATTTACCTAATAACCAGCAATGCTTTGTTGTCTTTAACTATTGGATACATAAATGTACCAAGATGATGTGTTTATTTTATATTTTTTAACAGTAATAAAACAATCTCATACCTGTTGATAAAGACGTTCCCAATAATCTTGAGTCATGAGACGGAACAAAGAGAGAAAGGCCCAGCCAAAAGTATCAAAGCTTGTGTAACCATGGTCAGGATTTTCCCCGGCCTTCAGACATATATATCCCTCAGGGCACGTGCTGCAAAACATGAAAGACAATACATGAAATGCATCATAGATGGCCTCAGCATGGAGAAACTGATTTCCAAGGGAACATATTGAATGCTCTTGGTTAAGGGCACAGATCCTCAATGGTAAATTCCTTCACTGGGTGAAAACACAGGGAACAGGTGGATGCTAAGTTCACAATACCAAAGATCTTTGCAATCTTACTTTTCCTTTGAAAGGATAAACTGGAAAATGGTAATCATAGCTCGAGCTGCAATGGCAAATGAGCACCTGGCATTTCAGATGTTTGGAATAGACAGGACTTAGGTGCCTAAGCAGGACTTTAGTGCTTAAATCTGACTTCTCTTGGCACTTATTCCTAAATAAGAATCATAAACTTGGTGTCTCCTGTTACAGTTGTGGGTAATACTGTGATGGTAAACCTGGTTTTCTGGTTACATAGTCTGACACTGGCTGGATGACATCAGCATGTGACATCTGAGCACCTTCCTGATTGCTTACTATGTCTGACCTTGCACTCACCCCCTGAACTGACTAAATCTTTAATCTAAGAAACCAGCCCTTTGTTCCACTCACTGCTGTATTCTGGGGTCATGACAAGTTTTTCTGTTTCTGCCAGGAAAATATTTTCCTTGTGTGTCTTGCAGATTCACATATTAAATGGCATGTGGATAGCATGAATTTCACTGGCTCTCATTAATCTTTGAGACTCTTTACAAGTAATTTTCTAGCCTCATATGCCAGAAGAGAAAAAGAATGCTCTCAGTGGTACTATGTAAGTACTGAACTGCATCATCAAGTGAGACACAAGGTAGAAGAGATCCTGGGACAAGGAGCCACCCTCTCTCCCAGATCAGTGCAATATGATTAGTCAAAAGGCCCCACACCTCTTGCATATCACAAGCCTCTTTCAAAACATAAGATATGCCCCATCAGAAACCTGAAGACATACAGCAATATGCAAAGGCTTACTGCTGTATGTATCATAGGAAGACAATATGAGATCAAGGATGTTGCCAGTGTCTTGGAGCCCTACAGTGTTTGGGAATTTGTTAGGTGGCAACCATCTAACAATTTGGAGAAGCAGATCTCAGCAGAACTTGCAATCCTTGTGCTTCAAATAGAGATAAACCTCATATGATTCGGTGCAAATTGTAGCTGACACAACTAGGGATGGTTGGAACAAGAGGGATTGTGAAAGCACTTTGTCAGAGATCAGAGACATTGAGAGAGACCAACTTCCCCGCAGTGTTTTGATAACAGAGCAATACCCTCTGTCCTGGCAGATGGTGAGCTTGATGTTCTGCCTGTCAGATGGAGGAATCAAGGTTTTCTGAACTGCCTTCGGATAGGATGATTATTGCAATATCCAGCCACTTTAGACACAACACCAGTCATGGAGAGTGTGTCTAATGTGTACAGCTTTCAACTTTTTTTTCTCCCGGCAAAAACCATAGACCAGCATAGAGTGTTTCAGTCACTGCTATTTTTTAGCGGAGCAGAATATTGCCACAAATTAAAGTGCAAAGCAGTATTATAAATAAAAGACATTTTTAAAATGCCACTCAAAAAAGAAGTTGATCCTGAGAAAGCAGAGTATGTCTCAGTATGAAAATCAAGGATTTTTTTTTAAATATCAATTTTATACTGATATAAATCAAATCTCTATGGCACAGGATAACAACTCTGTACTGCACGCTGAGATGAGAACACATTGCTATAGGTTTTGAAGTTATACAAATCTATGGTGTCACCCACCAACACTAGACACTCAACAACACTTTAAGAAGCTTAATTTAATACCATTAGTCAAGCACAAATTTTTAAGTAAGTCTGCTTTGAATGCTGAAAAAAGGAGTGCTGAAGCATTGCAAAATGTGTGCATATCCTTGTTTGCAGTAATCTTCAGAGAAAGCAATAAAAATGAAAAAGAACAGTTGATGTTCAATGAATTAAATGTAACACATAAGTGAGAATATAATAAGTGAATCTGTCACCTTAGGTAGAGCCAAGTTAGTTTATATCAGTTGAGAATTTAGATAATAGTAACTATAGCTCTGTCCTGGTTCCAGCTGGGATAGAGCTAATTTTCTTCCTAGTAGCTGGTATAGTGCTGTGTTTTGGATTTAGTATGAGAATAATGTCGATAACACACTGATGTTTTAGTTGTTGCTAAGTAGGGCTTACACTAGTTAAGGACTTCTCAGCTTCCCATGCTCTGCCAGGTGCACAAGAAGCCGGGAAGGGAGGGGGCACAGCCAGGACAGCTGACCCCAACTGGCCAAAGGGATATTCCATATCATATGACATCACGCTTAGTATATAAACCGGGGGGAGTTGGCCGGGGGGTGGTGATCGCTGCTTGGGGACTGGCTGGGCATCATTTGGCAGGTGGTGAGCAGTTGCATCACTTGTTTTTCCTGGGTTTTGTTTCTCTCTCTCGTTGTTTTCATTTTCATTACAATTATTATTATTATTATTTTAATTATTAAACTGTTCTTAACTCAACCCACAAGTTTCCTTACTTTTGCTCTTCAGATTCTCTCCCCCATCCCACTGGGGGCAGGGGGGAGGGTGAGCGAGCGGCTGGGTGGTGCTTGGTTGCTGACTGGCGTTGAACCATGACAATCTCAGAAAGAAAGAAAAAGAGAAACACTTCTCTTTTTTTTCCCTGACAGCCTAGAAGTGCCTCCTTCTAGATCTTTCCTACTTTGACTACCTATTGTTTCCTGGTAAAAGCCACATTTGAATAAAAATTACAGTAACATTACTGAGTTAGAAAAGAATAAAATGCAGAAATCTCAGCTTTTTTCCCCTAAAATATGCAGATGCACACTGAATCTCTTTTGTATACCCATGCCCTTTTTTGAGGCAGCCTTTTCACTAAAACTCCTCTCTCCCACAGGCAGCATCTGCTGTCACTCTCTGCCATAGGGACATGAGATTTCTGCCTGTGATCTGCTGCTGCAGACAGTCTTCAGTGCCCATAATGAGCTGCTGACACTGTTCAAGAGCTCTGAGAAATGGATCCTCTGGCTTCTGAGAAGGAATCCCTTTCCACTTGCTTGTGCTAAGACATCGTGGCCAGGCAGGATATGAAAATTTTTGTAAGGCTTATTACTTTTGCCATGAGAAAATGACTGCACTCACACACTGTGCTTGGCTGGAAACTGAGTGATCATGTCCAGAGGTAGACGGACTTTCCATAGTGGTTTGAAGATTGGTCTTCCATGAAAGACCAATCCCAAGTGTCTCCATTGAGCTGGTCTCATTGTTCATATTTTTACATTATTACTAACGGTTAAAACATCTGAATACAGCTGTGAGAAACTTGATGGTGACTACTTCAATGGTGAACTGAATCCTAGGCAGGGCAGTCAGTTGGAAATTAGGTTTTATCCAGAATAAGTTGCCTAAAATCTTAGGCAAAATGGAAATTTTGCCATTAATTTCAATATGAGAGAGAGCAGCTTCCTCTTAATCTCTTCATCATTTTGAACATGAGAGTCTGAAAGAAAGGAGATACTAGGAGCATTGCACTTGGATGTATTTTCATAGGAACCTCTCGGCACCACGACACTAGAGGCTACAAAGTCACTCTTAGGTTCACTGCCAATGCCAATGTTGCTTCCTGGGGAAACTCTGTTTTGATGGAGAGGAACGTTAGAGCAGCTGCTCAAAGCACTTTACCACAACTGCTTGGAAAGCCCTAGGACATGGAGATGCAACTCCTCTGACTGTGAAAGTGAGCAACAGTACCTCAGACAAATATATTCTGTTTATAATACAGTTAGCATTTTTTCATGTTTCATTCTGTCTTTATGCGTCTCAAACCTTTTCCACTCCACAGTAGATTGCTGGTGTGAAAATATCTCTCTGACTCCACAGTGAGTTACACGGTTCTCTAATATTATGTTCAGGGCTAAGATCATTCAAATGTCATGTCTTCAGCATGGAAAGGATGAACCCCAGCTCAAAAATGCTATTAATGTTAGCTTACATCCTTCTTAGGGAGACTAGACACTTGAGACAAAATATCCTACTTTTCAACTCCGTATTATTGCTCACACTCTTTCATAGCCAACAGAAGCGATAACCCATGGGGTGCGGGAATGCGTTAATAACACTGTGAGGAAAAAAAATGCTGCTTTCCAGAAAAACACTCTACAGAAATTTAGGTGTAAGACTCTCACATGAGAATATTATTCTGCAACTGACACTGTTTTCTCTGTAATATTAAGCCTTGCCCTCCGGATTTTTTAGCAAACTCTTTAGGTTTTACCTCGGGGAAGCATTTCACGGGATTGCATTCTTCTCTGATGCACAGGGATGGGCAACAACAACAAGCTACATAAATATAACATCCTCCACAGGAGCCTCACAGGATGCTGTTCAATTGATCACAATAAAATTAGTGTCATTGATTCAGAAAAGTTAAAAGCATCAGTCTACCTACCTATCCATCAGGCTGTAATCACCATTGTAAGCTGGCATTGGTACAGGAAATTAAAGAACATAAGAAACAGCTTTGTTTTAAATAACTCAGACTGGGAATGCCAGAGTTGTAGCTGAGGAGCATAATTACAAAATGCTCAGGCTCAAGAGTTTAATCTAGGCAAGCCAAGTAACCTGCTGATCCAGGCTGTAGTGGCCAATAGGGTTGTGCAATAAAAGAAGATTTGTAAAACTACCATGTGCTGGATTGTAACATTCAGATCCTGAAAATACAGGGAAGGTTGTCCATGTGTTACCAGGAGTTAGCATCAAACAGCTGCTAATGTTAGCTATGACATCTGTAAGGTAAAGGCTGCACTTTTTTTGGTTTAGGTTGCAAAGGCACACTATGGCTTGCTACACTGAATTGCTTATGAAAGAAGCAATAATGGGAGATAAAGTGCATACCACAGACATGGCAAAAATTAAAAAGCCAAAAACATATTGTGGTAAGGGCCCCTTAGTGTTTCTGCCTAGGTCACAGCTTAAGCCCAAGACTGCAGAAATTAATCTAAAATGTTTCTAGGTGATGTCTTCGTCTCATGGCTAATTCCACAGCAATGGAAACAACCCTGGTGAGCATGGTGGGATTTCAAAGCCTGGCTGGAAGGACGGATGGTGCCCATGGCCTCCAAGGCTTGCTGATGTGCATGGTAGAGTCCTCCTCAACCTGCCTCTTTGTGCTAAAGTTCTCAGACCACAACAGAGAGGCTTAGATCTCCTTTAGGTCACAGGCCTCAGTGCTTTTCTCTGCACTTTCCATGCTTTCTCACTTCCCTTGTCTTTGAGGGAGAAGACCAGCAGCCAAACAAGGAGTGCATACTGTGCAGTGGTTGGGGGGGAACACATAAAGATCCTCAGACTAATGTTTGCTCCTACCTGACAAGATTAAATTACCCATTCTGAAACAGGACATTTTTTTTTTTAATGGATGTTGTAAAGGGCATGTAGGAGAAAGGGGCTGAAAGGCAGCAGCACGCCAGCCAAAGCCGGGCGTTGCTGTCAGTGGGTTCTCTGCCTGCCTGAAAGTCACAGGTCGCTCTCCTTCCCCTGCTCTTCCTTGTTTGTTATATTAAAGACTAATATGGTTAGAGGGTCTGACTTACAATTCCCCATTAATTACCATCTAAGAGCCAACATCTGACTCGCAGAGAGAGGCATGCTTCATGTTGGATAGGTCTGACTAGAAGCCCCCAGCAGCTCTTATTCCAGGCATCTAAGGGGTCAGAGAGAATTTGAAGGACATTCTTTAAAGCAACGGGTGCCAATGGTCTGAAAGGAAGGAAGTGCAAGCAAATCCAACCAAAAGTCACAGAAAAAAAAATAAAAAAAAGAAGAGCTCAGAATAAAGAGCAACATCGATGAGATGCTGAAAGTGGAGGAGCAAAGGGAAGGGGTTGCCCATGAGCAGGCTTGCTCACAGGCCTAGAGCACCCACTGACCACTGACCTGTGCATGCTACTGACTTGCATCCACAAAAAACGCTTCAGACTCCCCCACTGGCTACTTGTTCAGGCAGATGGAAAACCACTGTTTTCAGCCTGAGACATCGGGCCCCTCTACGCACGCATGCAAGCAGTGAGAGGAAGAACTCCCTCTGCTGCAATGTGGCTTTTTTAGACTTCATGTTGCAGCAAGGCAAGCAAACTCTAATTTCTTCTCAGTCTGGTGACCAGAAACCAAATCTGCCTAACCCATCAAACAAAACGTAAGGCAATAATTTATCATCATAAACATAATGATAGATTACTGCTTAATGAAGACTGTAGCCCATAGTCAGCCTGCTTGTCTCATGTGGCTGATAAGCTTATTACAGTTTTGACTAAGAGGTAATATTACCCATCCTTAAGAACTGAGTGGATTTAGATTTAATCCCTACTGCTGCTGTTTAACAAGAGACATGATCTTCCAAACACACAACCAATCCCTAGGAGTGGGGACTGTTATTGTTGCCCCTAAGCCTGTATAATACACAAAGCTATGCCCATGGCCCCTGCAGCATCTTTCAGGTGATATACTTGCTTTTGTTTTTTTCTCATACTCAAGTGAGAGGCTTTCTCAACATGAGCGAACCATCCTCATTCATGTGTCACTGTAACGAACACAGAGTAGATGGAAAAGGTTACATAATTTACATCAGAATCTAGCTAAATTCATTTAAGGTATGCTGTACAGCCTGAAGGTTTGTAATAATTCATTAATTCCTTATAATTCATAATAATAAATCATAATAATTCATTAATATTGCTTACTAATCTGGAGTGTAATTACATTATTAGTTCTGGTAGTTTAAACAACACCTTCTTTCCAGAACACCCTTGCTTTGGTGATATTTGAAGAAGTCACATTTGGGAACTGTATTCCCCTTCCTCACTCCACCAGCCTTTCCCATCCATCAGACTGAATTTGGCAAGCGTTACAAACACACCAGTCCCACTAGGCACTTGCCAAAGCTCCCCAGGAGCCCATTCCCTGTGATGGACCCATTCATGCAGCAAGTTAAATACACACTGCCAGATCACAACCTGCCTGACAAAGTTGGTTAGTCCAGAGATCACCTGGTTGTTTCTCCTGACCTTACCCATTCCTGTCACTCCCCAGGAGTACATATATGCAACTAAGACACCTGAGCACCACCTTCACTGCAACCCATCCATGAACTGCACCTTTGAAATGCAAACCCTCCAAGCCAAGGGGACTCTTACCCTACTTGTCCAGCATCCAACACAGCATGGCCTGAATCTGGGGCCTTCTTATATTAAGAAAAAAAAATTATAATAATAATACAGATTTAAGCTCAGGCAACTCAGAGCTGCAGCAGTCGTTAATTGCCAGCAGCAAAATAAAAGAACAGACTGGGTGCATTATTCTCTGGTGCAGTTCCCCAATTTCCAGTGCAGCTGGGGTTGTGTTACTGGGCACATTTGCTTGTAGTCAGGAGAGTAAGAGCTGTTGGAGAGCATGCTGTCTGACATGTTCTTCTGGCAGACATACACGTTGTTGCAGGCTTCCTGCCTGCCAAAGGCTGGGCAAGAGCTGCAGCGCTGGGCTGTGCAAGGCAAAGTAGTGTTGGTGGAAGCGTCTGATAGCAGCGCTGCTCTTCAGTACGGTCCATGTTTCTTCTCTGCTATTGAGGAGTGTGATAAGCCTTTACAAGGGACTTCAAATCACCATGTGGAGGATGCATAAAGGCACAGGAATGTTACTATAGCTCAGAGAGATCAAAGTGCTGCATTGCTGTACATGCCATAATGAGACGGCGGTGTGGACAACCTACCATAAAAGTGTTGCTTTCAGTATTCATGGGGACTATGAAAACAGGCATCTGATGCAATTTTATGTATTAGTATTAATTACCTCATTTAAATGCCACAACATGAAAGGAAACAAAGTTTTCTTCTGATGACGTTTTAGAAAAAGTTAGGACTCACTCAAAAACTTTGAGGAGTGCTACACCACAAAGTCCTTCCTTCATCCCTTGTGTGCAATAAGCTCAGTGACAGCAGAATTTACCAAACCATATAAAATCTTGCCCCATGCTGTACATTATTTTAATGTACCCTGTTAAGAAAAATCAAGGTCATAGTGAGGATAAAGGTAGCTAAAGTTTCTATAGCAACAGTTACTAGGATGCAGTTGCCAAAGGTGCTTTCATGTTGCATCCTGAAGTAGCTTAACTGGCTGCTTTTCCTTACTGTTCTCTAGTCTTTTTGGTAATATCAGTACAGACATGATGCAAATGTGCTTTCTTAGTACAATCTCGTAGACTATTCCTGTCCACAAACTGAATACACAGGACATATCATGTGAAAGGGAAAAATAAAAATAACCAGTCTGACCCTGAGATCTGAAGGGGGGACGATTGACTTAAAACAAGCAGACTTTTCTGAAAAGCCAGGTCCCTGTTGTAGTTGCAAGTGAAAAAGTGAAAAGAACAAAGATAAGTTTCTCTTTTCTTCTGCTTGTTTACTTTGTACATTGATAACATCATGTCTGTTTCTCTTTCTCCTAACGGACACATTTCCTTGCTGTTTCTATTGCTCTTCCAAACCTTCAGGCAGAAGAGGAAGAAAAAACAGCAGTCTGTGCACAGCAGAAAAATGTCCCTGTGAAATTACAACAGGATAAAAGCGGAAATGCGTTAGAGCTGAAATGTGTCTTCCTTTTTCACAGACAGATAATTCCAAGCTGCTGCAGCCCCCATAAGTCTTTACTCTGTGGGGAAGCATGGAACTATGCAGTATTGATCATTTCATCAGAATGAATGGTTAATAGTCAAGGAGAAGGAGCAAGCCATAATTGCATGGGTGGCATGAAGCAGGTTGGTGCAGCCTGACATGAAACAGTCCCCACAGTCCACTCACTGGGAGATTTGGTCTGGTGATCGCAGCAGGGCAATGTCTTGATTTTGAAATGCAGAAAGTGCATGAACATCTCAAGAGAGAGAAGGACAACTGCAAGAGCAGAAATGCTGCTGATGCACTCTAGCAGGACGCCTCGTTGGGTCTGAAGTTGGGATCAGGACTGCATCTCCTCCTGACAGCAGTGCCCTTGGAGGCTCCCTTGCTTCTTGCCTGGTGTTGGCCATGTCCTATTGCCTGGGGCCAGGCACAGAGCTCCTGGGGTTGACCTTGCTGTAGGTCCCTGAGCACACCTTAAAGAATTGCATCCAACCACAGGCCTTTCCTTTGGCATGATCACAATAAATACTCATCTGTGGATTTGTGGTAATTTTGCCGTCAAGGGACGCTGTCACACAGTAGGGTAGGTGCCTTCAAAAAGCCCATGATGCCTGATTATAGGCAATGTATGGTGCTACTTGCTGTCACCTGCTCTTCTAGAGCTCTTGCAAAGCATAGTCCACTTGACGCTAAAACTGGATTTCACAAAGGCTATAGCAACTTTCAGCTTCTGCTCCCAGGTAAGATCTAGTACTATTTGACCATTGTAACAGATATTTACTAGACCTTCCTCAGGGCTAAAACGAGGTGTTCAAAATTGGATAAGCTACTACACTAGGAATTAAATTGAAAAGCAAATTTATAGAATTTGTAATCTCTTTGAAAATCAGACTATCCAAGCTTTCTCCATTTATTTTAACAAAATCAAACAAAAGAAGCTAAAATTGCAAAAAGAACCAACTTAGATAAATCCCAGTGCAGCCACATCCAAAAGAACAAGCAAAACTAACCCTGAAACACATCTAGAAACATGAATAATTCTGCAAATACACTACATTTTTTTGTTAAAAGAGCCTTGCTGTTAGCACTGCTTCCAATGTCTGACCAATCTGTGATACACATCTCAGAGCAGAGAATTTTTCCATTAATGTAGTGCTCTGAATGTGCTTGTTGTAAAACACTAAGCACACATCACTAACGTTCACTTTGAGCCAAAGAACATCTTTGATCACAATCATTTGATTTTCTGTCTACTCCAAATATTACTTCTTGTTTCCATTGCACTCTTTGTTCCTTGTAAACACAAAGCAAATTCTTGCAGTACATCAAGGGGGAAAAATGCAGTTGGATAAACAACATGAAAAACAACACAAAAGTTCTATTTGATTAAATGAAGAAAAATCAAATTTCAGGCATCGTGAAGAAAGTTTCTGAGGCATCACATGGGAAACCCCACAGACAGGTTAGTCCTTGTGCAACCAAGAAAAATGCCACCTCCCCAGTATTCATACCCTGTCTCTGTAATGTGCTTTTTAAAGTAGCTCCTTGAGGTTGCTTGAGCATACCTAAAAATATAAATAAATGTTTTTTTTCTTCCAGCTGCCAGTTAAAGTACTAGAGACATGTTTGCTGCTGCTGAGTGGCATACATCTATTCAAATCCCTTCTGAACTGGAATCAATATTAGCTAGATTCATTACCTCCTGCTTTATTGGCAGTTTGGGTGCTTGTTCAGAAAACAGTCCCTCCTAGTAATGTAATAAAGCCCCCACCTTGGAGATAATTAGGTTGTCTGAGATATAGCATCCACTGATGATCATTTCCCTGCTGATTTTGGCCTGCTGCTCCAGCTCAGGTTGCAGTCTCCATCACTACACACTCTTACATCAGACCATCTGAGTCTCATCACCTAATAATTGCCATAGCAGATTCATTTAGATATTTTTTTTTACTCTTCTGTAATAACAGCAACCAGCCAAACCTCAGAGTGTCATTAACATGCTTTTAAAAATGCACTAAAATGGCTTTGTCAATTACCTTGAGATTTAATATCCTGGCCACAACACAGACATCCCTCACTCTAACAACAAATCCCTTCAGGAGTGCACACATGACACCACCCTTCCCTGCATTTCCTTTGGGTCCTCAGTGTACCCAAGAGGCTAATAAATTTAAGCTCTAAATTGGGAGCAGAAGGAAGCTCCAAAAATGCTGTGAACATTCAGACACAGCCTTGCCAACTATCTTTCCTTATCCCTCTTCCTGATGCCTTGATGGGTTCCCAACTTAAGCATCCTTACTTGTCATTAATTTCATTACTAACAGTGGGGGAACCACAATCTGATGCATCCACTCGCTCTTAACTCACCTCCCCTGATCCTGAGGTGCAACCCATCCCAAAAGGTCCCAGGTGTTCAGATTTTGTGTTTTACTATTGAATGTACGTGTTCTTGGCTTTGGCCATTGAAGGATAAGAGAAAACAGAGGGAGCCTGTTTGTCAGCCTGTAAATGATGGGCTCACTATCCTAACAGGTGGGAATACATGATTTTGCAAGTCCCCTGAGACCTTAGGATCATCTTCCTAATTATCTTCATGTCTTTAAACAACAAGATGACTGGCAGGAACTCTGTGCAAAGTATAGCAGGTGCAAAAATATTTGCTAGTCCTGAGCTAAAAAATGGTGTAAGTAGGAATATTTACTTCCCATTTTTAGGCATTTAAAACCAAACCTTACCCAGTGGTATTAAATACTTAACTAGAAGAGGAAGAGGCTGAAAAAGAAAGAACTGATGCACAAAGTGAAAGTGGGTTCCCTTAATGGCACAAACACTGATAGTTTTGATGTATTTATCAAAACAAGCACAAAGGCTCTAGGTGTGGAGGTGGCATTGTCCCCTTCTTGTACATGAGAGCTGGAAGTTCTCCCCTGGCTGTTCCAGGCTGTAACTCTCTCAGTCATGCTTTTTGCTGACACATTGTGATTTATTGACTTTCTAGGGAAGGAAATGAGGGTGGTTTTGCTAATATGCCTTGCTAGAACCCAACGTTTAAATCCATACAAGCTACTAATATAGAGATATTCCATGGATATTGGATTGCTATTTAACGTCCCACCATTTGGACAATTCCAAAGCAGTAGTCCCTAAACTGTGCCTCACAAACTACCTATAATCTAACGAATGCTTTTGACATTGCTCATGACCTTAGCAGCCTGCCACCACCATGGTTCAGGTCATCAGGGAGAACAATGAATATTTCATGTGGTGCAAAATATTGTTGCTGTGCTGAACATTTTTTGCTCAATATTGTTGTCTATTGGCTAGCAAAGGCATAAGTCCACCAGCACAGGTAGACTGCCAAATCCTGGGATCCCCAGGAAACATCCCAGTAGTCTTGGAGTTCAGCCTAAGCCTGGGTAAATGCAATGTATTACAATCAACAAAGCACTTAATTAATGAATGCTGACATTGTACCTTCCATGGAATAAACAAAGAGGAAAGCATGGCCTTCTGCCCAAGGATCTTACAGGCTGAATGAGACTGGCAACACAGATCAGACACACAAGACATGCAGAGGGAAGGCTGACACTTCAGCTTTACCTTTGTTTTACGTAAATACAGATATAGACAGTGGCAGCAGAAAGTAAAGCATCTCTCTCCAGGACCCCGTGGCTTTTCTTGTCCTCCTGTCCATAAGCAAGTTTAGATTTTATCTTCCCTTCATCTTCCTGCTGTCTCCCTGTGCACATATGCCTCTTTTCACATTAAGTTCTTCCGAATTTAAACCCTATTTTTTTCAGTCTCTCACATTTAGTTCTACCAACTCAAAACATGTCCCTCCAAAAGTAGATCATCTCACCTCCTCCCCTCACTTGACCTAGGTCATCCACCTCCCTGGTTCAAATGCTCTCACATATTTAGATCAGAAGCTCATCTACCCCACCACTCTGAGGTCTTTTCTTCCTTTTCCTACAACTCATAACAGCCTACAATCTTTGCACGGTTTATGATCTTCTCTGCTCACACAAGATCCCATCTCTCTCCATCCCATCTGAACTCTTCCATTTCCATCAAGATCATGAGAACCTGTCAAATAAAGCACACCCTCAGACAATGCGCTTAGGCCCCGAGGACTGGATGCAGGAGGATACATTAGCATCTGCAGATGGTAGGAATTTGAATAAAGTCTTTTATACCGGGTAAGTTAGTATACCACAGCAATTATTCTGGATCTCTTCACTGTCTATACTATAAGAAAATGAAACGTGTAGTGTATAAACATATCATGTACAAATGTAGATCACACCTCAAAAGTGAGTACCTTCCCACCTCCAAAGCATGTTATTTTGGGAACAAGCATTTGTTGATTTGTTTATCTTCCTTTGCCAAAAGCCAATAATTCACCATCAGTCTAAATCCCTCCAGCTTTTCTGTTTCCATTCCTCTTTCATCTCCTGTAAAACACTCTCCACTCAGCCAGTGTTACTTATTTTTCACTAGTTTTTACTGAGAAACCTAAACATATTGAAAAAGAACTGTAATAAAGCCCCTAAAGATTTTAGACTTGAATAAGTGACACATACAAACTTATTTTCTCTGCAGTTCAGAAAATTGTATTACTATGCACAATATTGTCATTATTCTCTCTCCTATTATGACTGACACAAGGAAGTTGAAAATTCTACTTCATGCTGGTAAGAAGTGGACAGAACTGAAGGAAAACATAGCAAAAAAAACCTTGCAACAAAACCAAACCAGAAGTGAAGATATTTTTAAAGCACTTACCCAGCATCAGTGCTATTGCCGCACAGTAACACATCTTCTGTACCATTTTTTATGAAATAGTTCACTGCAAATAGAAATAGAGAAATGACTTTTTAACAAGTACATTCTGGGAATGATAACATTCACAAATACCATCCACTAACCAGCATATTCAACCGGGACAGTAATTAAGAGATGAATGGCACTTTTTTTGCTTTGTTTTGCTAATTTTAACTTTTATAAATTGTAAAAACAAATATATTTTTTCAAAGCTCTTTAAGCACTTACTGTTTGTTTCCCAAATCTGACCAGTTTAATAAGGTGGCAGCAGGGCTGTGGGCAATGTTTGTAGGAAACATCATCTAGCCATGTCTCTGGCTGTTCTAATCAAGAACATTGTTACTGAATTCAGTATAGCACTATGTGGTGAAACCAAACCATAAGCTTGCCCCTAACTTTTAGACTCTACATTGATAAGATACATATTAATTGAAGTTTGTGATAGAAATTCCTGACTCATAGGTTTAAAATGTAACCAGCTATAAGTCAAAATGTAATAACACTAACAAAGCAGCCCACTCCCCCAGTCTGGTGGATTCTGCTCAGCATAGAAAACATACAGTATAAAGAACAAGAAACAGAAAAATGTACCCTGTTAAAGATTGAGTAAACAAGGAAGTATTCATCAAGGCAAATATTTATCAACACAGTCATCTGTAATGGCAATGGAGAGAGACAGACACTTCTCCAGGGAGACTCAGAGGAGCAAGCTAAATTTAAGTGCTCTGGATCATTCCCTGGTTGACTATCAATGAGGCTTAAGGATATTAGCATCCCCAGGCTAATGAGTGCCTTTGTGTACACACTCCCTCTTCTATCCCCAGCCAACAAAGTCTAACAGAACAGAAGGCCACCTTCTTCTCAAAAGGATGAGCAAAATCAGTTATCCAGAGAGAATCTGAAGAAAAGAGTTGTTCTAAGGAGCATCTCTAGAACCTGAATGGCAGCATGGAAGAACAGATAAAATCATTGATCTAGAAACACAATAAATGCAAAACAGAGGCCAGCAGCTGACTGATGGAGGGTAGATCCACCAGTGTGTTTTGCTGCAGCAGAGAGGATGGGATCCCCTGTTGACATAAGACATGGTGGTGGCAGCCTTGCATAACATGTGTTTGTGAGCAAGGGGCCTCTGCAGATGATGCTTAGAAGAGGTTCTCCATTCTAGGCTAATCCTCTGTTGTGAAATGTTTTAAAAATCAAGAGTGACAGCTTATCCAGGCAGGCTATGCAAAGAATGCTCAATGGCGCAAGCCACCGAACAGATGTGTTGTGGCTTTCTCAGTAAGCTGTGAGCAGTGGAAAAGCCCTGCCCTGCTGCATGCCAAGAGGGAATTACTGTCCATGAGCTTGTGGTTATGAGGGCACGTGATGGTGTTCACAAGTTATCAGAGCATATATCCTGCTCAGACTGTATGCTTTTTCACTTTGGCTTACATGAGGGCTTTCTATGGAAGCATCTTGACAGACAGAAACACCAGGTATTCAATACGGTTAAAGATCTGTGATCAATCACCACAAATGGGGGAAGGATGTCATGTCTTCCATCTCCTTTCACCCTCCCCTTCTACTGGTGAAAGACTTCTGTTTTTCTCCGGCCAGACAGTGTCCTATTTGGGATACATAGTGACACAAAGCCATCAAACTCTGGTATATGGAGGAAATATGGCACAACCATGAGATAGACAAACAACTGCAGAGGTTCTGCACCTTGTTATGAAATGGTTGCCACATGTGGTACCCTGAACTTCACAGACACATGTTACTCCCTGGGAGTTGCAACTTTTCATACTGCAAATGCTAAGACCAGGAGGACTGTAGATCTGTCACTGTGTGTTGACCACTTTCTTCAAGGAATGACTGAAGCTCTGGAGCACAGTGCTAGTTGAGGACCAAACCAACACCTCCTAGTCAGCCAAATCAGAAGATGAGAACAGTGTCAAAGCACAGAAGTAAGGAGGAAAAGGAGACTCTGTGTGCAAAGAAGAAATTTAAGACCTCAAGAACAGACAAAATTCTGTTGTCTGCAGTTGACTTAAACATTTACATTTCTAAAACAAGCAATACGGTAGGTGCCAAAAAGTACTATGAAATGCATGTTGAGATAGTAGATTCCAGTGTGTAGATGCTGCTGGGAGGGGGTATCTTCACCATGGAGTCTGCAACTGTGCAACAGACTGTGCCAAACTTCAGCTTGAGGAAGAGCTGAATTGCTGATTCCCTACTGATAAATGAAGGGGGAATTAGAGTATTATACCCAAGGAGACAAATCGCTGTATTATCAAAAATGTGCACAACAATCAACTTATCATTGAAAGCACGTTGGTTTGGATTTCGATCAAGCATGCCTGGCAATCAGAGGTCTTTAAGAAGCAAGAAGTCATCACTTGCTTACAAGAACAAACCTCCTTGGTATCATATTAACCCATGGCCTCAGCTTTCCATTAGTTAACTCTAACATGGACAAAGAACATAAAACTCTTTTTTCATTTACAGTAGGATTTTCTCTCTGAAACATAGATGGCTCAAACTTATCAAGACCACCTGAAAACACAATGATTTTTTCATTGTCTTGGAAGATTCTAATTAGTTTTTGTTTTGTTTTGTCAGTTTTTTCATTGAAAAATTTCTGCATGTCAGTGGGAAACAAAATAGGAAAATGAAACTGGAAAAGAAAACTGAAAATCTCCATATTAGATTTTTTCAATTATTAAAGTAAAATCAGCAAAAACAATGACATTTGTACGTGTGCATGTGTGTACATAATCTTTATGCAGCATGTCATTCTTTCCAAAGGAAATTCTCAGGTTTTTTTACTATCATCTTTACTGAAATGTTGATGTCACAGTTATGGTGTATACAATGCCTTTTAGGAATTCCCAGAGTAAGATAACTACTTGATAGTAATTAAAGAATTAAAAAAAAAAAATGGTCAGAATAACACTGGCTTCATATCAGTTTCTGGTCAGTCACACATTATTTTCTTCATTGTTGCCAAATAAACTCATCTATTTTTCAATAATACAAAACATTTCTTGTCAGTACTCAGCAGTCAAAAATTCAACAGAAATATGTTATCTTCTCCAAAACATATGCATATTTGTGCCTGAGCCTTATAAATACATACTGAGACTCTGTATCTCCAATGCTCTTGACATAGTATTACTTATGTTAGATTGATTCTGCTGCCATTAAATAGGTGTATGATGACTCCATATGTTGGCGTTGTCTTCTCAGGGCTTGTGTTTTGTAGGTGCCAATTTCAGTAAAACAATCCGGTAAAGTGAGTGCTCACAAGCAGCTTATTACCTTCTTATAGTGTTTTGTCTGCCTGCAAAGGACAGCAAGATGATGGCAACTCCTTCAGCCAAAGTGGCTCGAACACCAGTAACAGTAAAGATTTGGCCCAAACCCACACCCTTTGCTGTATGCAGGGTATGATGCAGCTCACACTACCATAACCTCACTGCATCTAGTACTTGTGCCAATTAGATGGAAAAATAGTAGAGGTTTAACTCCATCTACTATGAATCTCATCTTCCTTGGCATTGACATTAACACACCTGTAACACCAAAGAGTAAACACTCCTCTAATGAATTCCCTTAATTGTTTTGAGGAAAGGGTTTACAACAAATATTACTCAGCACAGTTGTTATACATTACATTACTATTTGGTAGGGACTACTGATGGTTGTCTTCAGATGTGACTTAGAGTCCAGACAACAAAACACCATCACTGAGGAGTGGAGTAATGTCTGTTCTTCCCACCACCATCAAACAGACCTTACACTAAACACAGCCCAGGAAATAATGTTCACTAATCCAGCTCTCAGTTACACTTACATCAACCCAGAGTAATTCAATCTCTCCAACATCCTCAGAGCTCCTGGCTTTCCAGGGACACTAAGAAGCTTGGTAGCAGCCCTAATGAGCAGTGGTCCCTTAAAGCTTAAGTTTGCAACAGCATTAGGAAGATGAAAATATATCACCCGATTTTTTTCCTCCTATAACACCATGAGTTTCTGTGTCTCCTGCAAGTCCATGCTTTGCTTCCTACACTGCTCAAAGCACACAGTGTTAACCCTGTATACAAGTAGTGAGGAAATACACAAATTCCTCTAAACTATTCTTGCAATGTCTTCCCTCCAAAGTCAATTCCTCAAGGGTCTCATAATTTCTGCTGTTTCATTCTACACTTTTTCTGATTTATCAATATCTTTCAGGTTTCTGCATTGATCGCTTCCACACCAGGCAATTCTAGCAGAACAAATATTCACAATGGCTCCACCTGTCAAGAAAAAAAAAAGGCAAACTTCCTCAAAAAAATAATTTATTCTAATTAAAATTATGCTCTGCTTATACTTTCCACACCTACATCACACCATTGAGCAGAAAGCCAGTGGGGTACATAAAGCTGCAGGGTAGAAGTCCTCCTCATTTCTATGCAAGGGAAAGGAAAAGTTTCCAGTTCAGAAAAATGGAAAAGGTTAGAGTCAGCTTAGAAAACATGGTTTCTGAGTCCAACTTCTGTTCCTCCTTTGAAGAGCCCACTGAAATAATATTTTGACTTGTCTTATAACAAATCCATTCCAATTTGGAAAAAAACCTATATATTATCACACTTGCATAAAGAACAGCATTTAAATATCATTAGTCATTGCCCAGAGTAGAGTCCTCTGGCTGACTTTCTAACAAAAACTTCAGAGAGGTGTCTGTTATCTCAGACTATTTATTGCAGCCACACGGGTGCTTGCTGGTTGGAGGCTTTCTCCCTGTGCTTCAGCTGGCACAGAGCACTGACAGCCACCAAACGTCCTGATTCCAAATTTAAAATGCAATTCAGAAAGCCCCGTCACCTTACAGTTGTGATACATGACACAGAAACAAAATAGATAACACCCCCTCCTCGCCCTTTCGCCCACCGGCACAAACACACTGTGCCTCCTGGTAATATATAATAATTAAAATGAATCCTTGTTGCACTTGCTGTGTGCACACTGTATCACACACGGTGAAGTCTCTAATAAATGAAATTGAGTTTGAAGATGAAAAACATGCCTCACAAAAGCAATGGAACAGGATGTATTAAGGGTGTTATTAGGGAAGAATGCTTGGGAATAAATAGCACCACCAGTTAGTTCTTCCCTGCTAAAAGGTGTTGCAAATAATTATAATAATCAGTTACTCTCCTGTTGCTCACCCCATGACAGGGGATCTGGCTGTCCTCTGCTGTCCCCTGGCATTTGCTGCTGCCAGCCTTTCTGCTGGGTTTCGCAGGCTCTCGGGTGCCCTCCTCTCCCTTCTTGCTTCCCATCCTTCTCTCCTTCTTCCCCTGGGCACTTGCTTCCGGCCCAGCTCTCTCCTGCTACCTTACCCCTTCACTGTCTGGAGGACATTTTCAAAACTTCAGTTAAAAAAGGAACAGGAGGAGTTAATTATGAGGATGGTTGGGTGGGTAGAGGGGCAGAGTCTAACCAGTCAACTTTTTTTGAGGATCTTATGTACAACATTGGCTAATACATGACTTTACGGTAACCACAGACCTGAATGAGCTATCCTGCAGGAGATATGGAGGGGCTAGGAGGGGGTTGTAGAAAACCATACAACAAGATGCTGAGAGGAAAGTGGTTTCCTTAAGCTCAGCTGTCTCTGGTAGGCTCCTATCAGTGCTTCCCCCAATGCTCGAGGCAAGCCAAAGAAGCAATTTCCCAGCCAGGGCTCAGCAGTCAACATACCACGGCAAAGAACGTGTCCAATTTTGGCAGTACAGCTTTTTCCCTCTTTGAGAAAAAGCCACTAAAAATATCAATCAAGCCCTCTGCTAGATGGCTCCCATGCACTAGGAACAAGCTCTGAAAGCCTCAAAGATCCACAGTACCTGGTTCATGCTGACTGTACAGTCAGAGGGTAGGAAAAGTATATCAGGAGTGTTTGGAGCTGCAGACCAGAGGGGAGCGGAGAATTTAGATGCTCTGCTAAGGCTGTCAAATTGGCTTGGGGACCATGCCAAGTCCATGAGCATCCCAAGGAAAACAAGACAGGAGACAATGACTAGCAATAAATACATATGCTGGCTTTTAAACATCTTCGGATAACCTCTTTCTGTGTCTCTGTCTGATCAGTCACGCAGACTCACACTCTTAGGGCTGTCGACTGCAAAACATGTAACTAAAAGCATATTTAGTACTACTTGTTTAGACATACGCTTCACATGAATAGGCAGCAAAATGCTGAAGTGTGCTCTCTGAACGTTTTGTAAAGGTTTTGTGTTTTGTGGAGCTTTTTTTATATGTTTCACACAAAAGAATTAAAATCAAAGCTGTTACAAGGGTCGAATGCATTTGTGATTACAGACAGATGCCAGAAAAATAGAAGAAAATACTCCTGCTTGTACTGTGATAAAGAAAACAAATTAATTGGATCAAAAACTGACTAAGAGACAAAAGACAAAGGTTAAGATGAAAAGTCAATGTGCAGTATCTCTGCAGGCTAACAGAGGCCTGTATCTGCACCACTCTATTACATTTATAAGCACAAGGGAAAGAGAGGGTGAGCAGAGAGGTGACAAAATCTACTGTACACAGTATTTTCCAGATAAATAAAGTCCAAGGCCAGGACTGAATGAAGAACACTAGAGAGGTCTATCCGACTTAAAAAAAAAAAAAAAAAAAAAAAAGAGTGGAGACATGCAAAGTGCAATATTATATTGTCAGAATCTGAAGTAAAGTAGAGAAGGAGAAAATCTCACCCATCCATAATCTTGTCAAGTTTTAAATTCCCTGTATCTGTTCAGGTAAGAGATACAGATTATTTAGGGACACTTATCCAACATTTTTATGTAATATGAAGCTGTGATCAAAGAAAAGTATAATATTAAGATGCAGGAGGAACAAGATGGAGTACTATACAGGAAACAACCTATAAACCAGTGTCTTGTCTCATCCAGAAGAAAGACCACAGCACTGCTTTTGGTAGGGTAACTGCTGGACTGGACAGTATTGAGAAGCATGTAATGAGAATGACTGAGAAAATTTTGATAAGAAGAGCAATTGAAAAAGTGGAGATCTTTTATCTTAGAGAAGAGGTGACTATCAGAGTCAAAAATAGCATACATTCTGGAAAATGGGAACAGGGAGCTTTGTGTGTTCCCAGACACAGAATGTGATAACAAAGTTTTTTGCCTTAAGAGAATGGGGGGGGGAAGAAAAAAAAAAACCAACAGAAAAAAGTTTCAAACCAAAGACAAAGGAAATATTTTTCACTACACTTGCCATTTCAGCTGCTGAAGTTACTGCTGCAGGCTGCCCCTGTGGCCAAAATATTCAGAAAATTGTTGCTTATGTAGATAAGGATATCGATATCCAGAGTTATAATATTTAATGTTAATAAAAATTTCGAAAAATATCTAAACTTCAGGCTGTATTAATTTCTTCTGGAACATGTGGAGCTGCTCTGTGCCACAGACAGATGCTGCTGTAGGTATACCAAGGCCAGACTGAGCCTGGTGATTCCCGTACTTTATCCCCACCTCACTTGGGTGAATTCAGCATTGATGAAAGGTATCAGGAAAATATATTTCTCTACTTATTCCTTAAAACCAGTGCAGTAAGGGAAAGCAGCAATGCAAATTGTTCTCTACCAGTGGGCTCATGGTGCACCTGGGCTGACTGTTCAGTTAAAAGTGAACACTACCTCTTGCCTTTGTAAGGCATGTCATTGCTGAACCCGGAGCAAGCCCAAGTCCATGGACAGGTTCCAAAGGGCACAGACGGGATCCTTTCAAATGCCTCTTGGAACACCACTGTGCGAGTCAAGTGGTGTATTAGTTTGGTAGTTTATGAACAACTGGAAGGCGCAGCAAAACTCTGAAAATGTTCAGTCGAATCTTCTGTGGCACATCTTTCCTCTAGTAGATCTCTCCTTTCTGTGAGTACTAATGCAGTGATGAGAGCAAAAAAAAACGTATATGGGGAACAAATCCTCCTGTTTTACAAACAGTTCCAAGGTAAGAACTTGCTCTTTCACCGCAACACCAAAAAAATTCCTACTGAAGGGTCAGGAGGAGACTGTATTGGATACAACAGTACCAATTCCTATGTTTTTCTGATCCTTGCACTTCTTCTGCTGGGCCTTTCTTTTTCTATTTAGCTTAAAACATTAAAGTGCACAGGTACAATCCCCATGTCAATAACACATCAGAGCATTAATATTTGAGTATTTATGAAGATATTTATCAAAAGATTCACAGCACCCGAACAAAGCCACAATATTTACAGTTAACAGTGGAGTAACATGAATAGATTCCATGCTGACAAGCACAGTCTGAAAACCCAGAGAGGTTCTTTGTCTTAATCATTGGTTCACATACAATCGTACATAATAAAACACCTATTCCAGTCTCAATCTGATTTATTGCTTCCCTCTTTCCTCCCACCTCCATAATTACTCATCAAACACTCACTGTCTTCTATTACCACTTCAGACAACACCTCAAACACTTCAGCTCTTCCCAAACTTGCTACATTTATTATCTTACTTGGACATCATTATTTTCTATACAGTTCTCATACAGTTTCAGAAAATCTGTTCATACAGTTCCATTTCAGTGGTTCTGAAAGCAAAAATGAAGCAATTTGTCAGGCAGAGCTAATAAGCAGGCCCAGAGCTTAGAGAGGATATACACACATCTATATACACACATACATATTTTTGTATATTGACAGCTATATGCCTCAACATCCATGCCCATTTATTTCAACAGTGCATTATACCTAGGACATTAGAGGAGGATCTGAAAAGACTCTAGAATTATTTCACGTCGGTCTGGAACTTCTCCTAATTTATCAGCTCCATGCAGTCAGAGTGGCTCTAATTGCATTTATACCACATGCAAGACCAGTTGCTTCCCACAAGCCTGTGATTCCTTCTCAAGTACCCAAGAAGACTATGATTCAGATGAGTATCACATCAATGTTCAGCAAGCTGTTCTGCAACCAAAGGTCATCTGTGAAGAATGCTCACATTCCTCAACCTTAGGCATCTGGTTTAGCTGGATCATCTTCCTATGCTGCCTAGTACGATTAAGGCATATAAAATTCAACAGGCTCCTCCAGAGGCCACCTCAGAAAGTTCCTTCTCCAAATCACTCCTATAATTTTGTAGGACATAATTGGGAGCTGCAAAGACTAGGTACCTAAAACAAGGAACTAAATTTATTTATACGTCTTTCTAAACATAGAACCTGAAGCAACCATAAGTCTTCCAGGTCTAACTGGAGATAACAAAACAGATACTATATTTATCTTTTTCTGGATTTTTTTTTTTTTAATAATTTAACATTTTTTTTCCCAGACCTTTGGTAACTACACAGTTTGACTTCAGAAGAAGAGAAAAATCACTGCCATGAAATGAATGCCAGAAACTAGTCTGGAAGGAAAAAAACATCCTTGAAAAAGTCCTCTTTTAAGCTATAAAAATGGCAGTTGATTCCTCCCACTAAAAGGTTAATAAATCTTAAACATTTTTTCAACATTCTGGACAGGATTATCTAAAAGAAATTACAGATTTTTATTTTACCTTATAAGATACTGATTTTGAGAGAAAACCTGCATCGAACACTTTGAAAACAAGACCCTTTAAGTGTCTTAAGGAGGGTATTTAGTTTAAGGAAACAGAAAATACTGGGGTTTGAGACTATCATTTCAAAAGTGATTTTATAATAATTTTACTATA
The DNA here is from genome assembly GCA_031468815.1 of Morus bassanus. NCBI lineage: Eukaryota > Metazoa > Chordata > Aves > Suliformes > Sulidae > Morus > Morus bassanus. The sequence continues at coordinate 6,822,495 of CM062567.1, read as the reverse complement.
TTTTTAAGGTTTTTTCCTTAAGTATTTTGTCTTATGCATTCAGCACTTAACATTGAGCCCTGCTCTACAAAAGAACACACTATTTAAGCTCAGATTTCTACTTACTACTTACTGACTAGTCAATAATCCATTTTAGTAATGGAATACATAAATGACGTTAAAGATTCTACAATCACCAGCCATGTGAATCAGCTACACTCAGTCCGTTGGCATGTCTTTTCTCTCCCTAAGCCAGTGACATATCTGACATCATATACCTTTCAATCCACTCTGACTCACACATTCATCATGCTTCACTTCATCAAATACATCTTTAATTTAAACACCACAACCTAAGACAGGCTTTCAAGCATGCTATTTGCAGCTGCTTTCCTAGAAATCTTTACAAATATTGGAATTAAGCTTGCAGTTTTCCAATCAGCTGGTATTTCTAAACTATTAGCTCTCCTAAAGATAACTGACAACTCAATAACTTTGATATTGATACACTGATCACATAATTTTCATAATGCTGTGGATGTAAACTATCACTATTTTGTACTTTTTTTCTTTATTTCATTTTTAGACATGAGCACTGCTGTTTCTACATCTTCAGATTCCCAGGTTTGTTATTATCAATGTCTTAAAATAAACCTCCTTGGGCTTATTGATTGCAGTCCCTTACCAAATCTAGAATTGCAGGTAGGAAAATAATTACTTACCAGTAGCCAGTGTTTTCCCAGACGAACAAGCTGTGCCTCCATTTTAACTTTATCATTGGCACTTGACATCAAGAATTTCTTAGCCTGATTTTATCCAATGCTCAACTCTCCCCCACCACACACTCCATTTATACAGGCAAAGAACAGTTCTATGGAGGAGGCTGGGAGGCCTGATGAGCTACTTCTGCCTTAATCTTCCTTTTTCCCCTTCCTAGGTTTGCAGTACAACGTAATTACTCATTGGAGGCAAAACGAGACTGGAATAACATTTCTGATAAGCCTTCTTAGAGATTGGTGTGTAAACTGTGAAGACCAAGAGTCATTTAAATTAGGGAAAAATAGAAAAATCCTCCTGTTCATCATGAGATAGATGTGCTCACCAAAAGGCAGATTTTTGATCTGTAACAACACTCTGAGTTGAGGAAGGACTAAACACGTACCTCACCTTACCATGACCACTGTGCCCAGTAGCTAAGCTGAGAAATCAGAGGCACCTGCAGTAGCTTAGAGGAAGTCTTTTTCACAGAATTAAACTTTTAATGACAATGCCAAGAAAGTCCCCTTTTTGATGGTCTGATTGGGAATATTCAATGCCTCTTTTGTATGCGAGGACTTAGTGATTAGTGAAGCTAAATGGAAGAGATCTTTCACTGTGAATTTTCCCAATGAATCCCCATGTTTAAGGGCTCTGTCCCTTACTTCCCAAGTTACCTGGCATTTCCTCCAGCTGCAGGAGCCACTGAAATGATAGAAACAAGCAAAGTGTTGGGTGGATAGGTAGGAAATCCTTAGTCCTTATGGGATTTAGTTTGTATGATTGTCTCATGGCAGATGCACAACAGGGGGAGAGAACCCAACAATTCTCAACAACGCTGGCAACCTTGCAATGTAGGATTGACAAGCCCACATAACAAATATTAAGTAAAAGCCAAAGGCCTGAAAGGAGAGGAAGTGGGGGCTGACTGCTTATGGATCTATCATGCACAGAAATGGACCAATTTTTTTTTTCTCCCCCAGATTTAGGAGAAAAAGATTTTTCTTCTGCCACCACAGTTCCTGCCACCACTGCTACTGGTGCTGATACGCTGCCTTTACTGGTGTTGGAGGCAGGAACAGGGGTAGCAGAGAGGCCGGGCAGCACCTGCACCATCAGCCAAGATAGGCATGGTGACCACAGCAGTAGAGCAGGAAAGTACATGTGGATCTTGAGTGTGTAGCTAAGGGAAGGAGTTCCTGAACCCTGGCACGGTGGATATTTCCTTAAGGATCAACCAAAAAAATCAAGTGTTACCACGTAATTGTGGTTAAGCCAATGATGATGCAAACAAATTTTATAAACCGACTTTTTTCGCCATAAAATCAAAACAAGAGGATTGAGAAGACAGGTGAGAAAAAATTTCCTGCTTGGGGCTGAAAGGAGCTAAGGAAAGAGGATACGGTTTAGTCCATATACCAAGTCAGTTTTGAATGAAAAAGCAGAGCTGAAGCTATCCCAGGCCTTCTACAAAACCAAAATGTCTCCTCTACCAAGTGCCTGTGGCACACAGTTATTTGAAACTAAAAAGGGCTCAGAAAGACTGAAAACCAAGTTCTTATCTTTCTTTGCACATCATGACTAAGTCTCTCAGCTATTTCCTCTGCAGCACCAGGCAATTCTTCATTGTATTACCCTTTTAAGGGGTTCTACTCGTTCTTGTTTTTCCATTCATGCAAAAAAGTTCAAAGGCACAAGAGGAGGCTGATACCATTTCAGGGGCCCCCTGCTGTCCTTTAAAACATTAAAAACTCTCTCAAAGAGTCCAAAGCAAACTTTTTCTCTCCAAGAGGAGCAGAACTGGCATATTACCCCATTTTGATTCCCTGTTTTGGTGTCCTGATGAACAGAATTAACAATTCATTTTTCCAATTTTGCTTTTGAGTGTTTTTCACTCCTTTATTTCTTTACATCCTTTTTTTTTTTAAAGTGTTATTATGAATCTCTGACAGTACTTCAGGTTCCTCTTTTCTATTTTTCACATTAGTATCCCTGCTCCAAACTAAGTGACTCAGCCACATTGGTTTTGTAGTCTCCAAAGAGCTTTTGTAATTGCCTGTGCTCCCTTCAAGTGAACTCTACTATCTAAACATGTTGGCCAGTTTTCTCTTCTAGTTCTTCTTCAGAATAAACACTGACACTACTCTGTTTCTTAATATATTCCTCTTTTTATCTAATTTGGTCTGCCTACACTTTAATCTAACTGTATGTATTGCTTAATTCCCTGCAGTACTTGAAATTTGGACTGTTATTAAATTGTGGTCAGTACTACTCTGTTAAACAGTCACTTAATTTCACCATAATACTTACGCAAAATGAAATATAAAGCACTATCCCATCTAGCTACAAAACAAGCCAGTCCTTCCATTTCTGAATTGCTTCAGTGCAATAGTCAACATTAAATGAAAATCCTACTTAATATTGTTCTCCCTAGTCTAATAGCTAAGCCACCTCCTCCAGAATTTCGAGGAACACTTCATTATTCTTATTCAGAGGTCAGTACATTTTTCCTATAAATCTACTTTTCTTCTAGTTCTTCAATGGCCTGCTGCACTGACTCAACCCTTCAACTATTTAAATCATTTTTGTCCATCCACCATAGCTGATGGCTGTTTGCCATAACGCACCATGTGTTTATTTTAAGATATTATGAAAATATTAACTGATATTATTATTACTTACTATTAACACTGCATGGTCAAACTTTAATTCACTTTAATCCATTATCTCACCAAGTTGATTATCTTTGTAACAGGTAAATCTCCCTTAGTGATAACAAGCATATTTTCATGACCTTATTAACCATTGCTGGATTTACTAAATGGATTTATGGGAGCATCTCCCCTCCTCCCCTTATCAGGACTACACAAATAAACTTGCTCATGGTATGCTGGAGCAGCTGTACAATTCCTCCCATTTAAAGCAGTGTTGCAGCTGGCCCTGACATTAACTATATTTTTATAGAGACTATCCAGTGGTACATTTACCCTACTTCCATTTCCAGCAAGTCAGACTATCTTCACAGCTCCGTTTCATCCTTTCACCTTTATTGCAGGCCTTTATACTTCCAGCCATCACTATTTTATCTCTCAATGCCTCTACAAGAGAGGGAGAGCAACACCTAAAACAGCTGTCAGTTATCTGTGGGTGGAGGAGCCATGAAGTGCCTTAATCCACCACAGGTGCAGAGATATCTTTACTAGCTCCATAAGCACTCATCTCCAAGCTGGAAGTGCAGAGAGCATGGGTGGGCAAACATATCAGCAGGCTTGTCACCAGCCAGTATAGGTCCAGTGTGGTTTTTTAGCTCTGGCACAGAGCTCTTTTCCCTTTTAGCTGATAAGAGGGCAACACTGCAGGGGCACATAACCCAATGGTCAGGGTTAGTCCCAAAGATGGCCCTCATTCAGCCAGAGCTTCGTGAGCTGCCCTTCCTTAATGCTGTATCAACCACATCATGCATTAAAAACACCAGCGTTGAACTTTTTATTCCTTGAATTAAACCTTTCTAACACCACTGCTTTCAGGGCTGCTCAGACTGCAGGGAGAGGAAACGAGCAGAAGGGCCAGAAGTCATCAGTGGGGAATGGTGGGACTGGCCTAGGTCCAATCCCTGGACCATGTAGCCTGGGTGAAGAGGTATACAATGCTGAGAAGCCAGCAGGAGTTGGAGGCAACCTTGTGCCCGGCATTCAACAGAGTCCTGGATCAAACCAGGCAACTTCTGGGAGTCAGGCGTGGGGCTTTGATAGTGCAGGTGGCTGGAGATACAGGACTGAAGGGTCCACACAGTTAGAGCAGAGGTATCCCATGACACTATGTCACTTCTTCCCAACCAAATTTCTAGTTAATGAGTTGTCTATGTTGTTCATTCTTCTCCTCAAAATAAATAAAATACCAAAGGTCACTGGTCATAAGTTCCTACCGATGCACATCAGTCTGGCTGCTTCCTACCCTCAAGAGCACCACTGAACTGTTTTAAATGTGAGTCCATGTTCATTGCAATCGGCGTGGGTCCTCCGGTGACTCAGAGGGTTTTGGAGCAGCAACGGATGGGCCACTTGTTTACATTCTGAAGTTTATTTACATGAAATGCTTATTTTTTTTAAATGTTAATAAATGAGTTCAGTGAACCTATTTCATTGTAATTCAAAGTACAGGACTGTAGGGTATTAAAAATTGCTTTGGCCTAGAAAACAAACCTTTTGATAATAAACATCAGAGCACCAGATACTGCGGGATGGCCCAACCCAGATAATGAGTTAGGGCCCTAATAGCATAATATTTCCTTAAAAAAATGCTCTTGGGATTTTTCAGATTAATTAATACTGAATTGCTCTGCTTCACTTTTTGATTTTTTGAGAGACTTAATTCAAATTTTGAAGTTTTGCTAGAAAATGCAAGAGCTATAAATTGTCTTAAAGAAACAGTGTGCAAACCTGACCCATACATAGGGTTGAAATTTTCATGTGATTGCCTAATTCCAGGAGAGGGAGCTTTAAGAAAAATATCATGAGACACCCTAAAACTGTGAAAATCATCAATGATGCAACAAGGACCTTAGTCTGTATCATAGGAAAGCACCAGAAATACTCTCAGCATGGACTGTGAAGGCACCACAGAGATCAAAAAAGGCTACCTAGATCTTTCGAAACCACATCAACATCGTGAAGAGCCAGTAGTCATGTAATTCTGCATTTGTTGATTCACATATAGATTTTTGTCAATATAATAAAAAAAAATAACAACAAAAACCCAGACATCAGGGTAATTAAGAGCTTACCTGGATCATTAAGAAATTCCTCTGAGGTGTTCCACATCCTACCATCCAAGTACAACGTGCCATTGGTGGAGTTAAACTTGGTGTAGTCCCTGACACACTTGTGTCGCAAGTTGCCCATGAAGAGCTGGAGGCCTATGAGGGCAAAGACACTCAAGCAGAAAACGGTCAGGATCATCACATCAGCAAGTTTCTTAACAGACTGGATAAGTGCCCCTACAATGGTCTTCAGTCCTAGGGAGATAAAAGCCGAGAGTTTATAGACTGAGAGGCTGAAACGTCTGCAAATAGCTACTTTTCGTGATGAAAATCTCCATGAAGGGAAAATCGGAAGGGTTTCTACTACATGTTTGTAACTGGATGGCAGCAATGAGAGACAGGTGATCACTATGAATGTGTAGTTTGGCCTACTTTTGTCTGGACAGAAGTCTTGGTATTACTCTCACACAAACACTGTTTTAAAAACGGAGGAAAAGAACTGGATGGAGGAACAGTGAGATACAAAAATATTAATGGATAAAGAAAATACGGAATGTCTTTTGTATTTTCATGGAGCTGCAGTAAAGGCTTTAAAGCCTAAACCCCATTGAATTTTGAGAATGTGAATTAGTTTTAAATCATTCAGGTGACTCTGATAACTTTATCCCTCACATAAACAGATGAAGAGGTATGGAAATGTTATTTTTTCCCTGATTATTTTACATATTTTAGTGCCAAATCCAGCTCACTGTCCTCATATGGATAATTCCTTCACCTTCAATTAATTTGCGTAAGACACGAATTTGGGATTAGAAGCCAAATAGTATGGGCAATCAAATAAACCCAGTGGAGACCACTTGAGTAAAACAACCTGAGACTCCAACAGTACCTGGGTGAAGTTAGTAATTTTATAATATGCTGCCAGTATAGATACATCATCTTATTACAAACACCAAAGACTTGGGTCACAAAAATTAGCTTCTTCTGTGTTATTTCACCCTGTAACACTAGCTTTTGTTTATTATTCTATAAATGTACAGATATAAATAATTATACTGTTTTCTCAAAATATATTGTTTGCTTTTGAACTGTTCCTGGAGATCAGCACTATTTGAGCTGATTGAATATTACATGAATATGACAAAAAACACTCTTTTAAAAAAAGACCATTCTTCTAAACTTGTGTGCTGTAGTTGGACGTTAATATCAGCTGCACAATGGTAGCAATTTTGTTGTTTCTTTCCTATTTATAGTTAATTAATACTCAATAAGTAGTAATAAGTGTTTCTGATAATCAGTGTCACCAGTATGGCAGCAGTAAGAGAAATTGAATTAAATGTTAAAAAGAAAATGCAAAGAGGAAACAGGAGGAATTCTCCTGGGCAATACTCAGAAACACATTGATTTTCTCACTGAATATGATCATACACATTAAATCTCAGTTCCCTGGAATTCCACCCCAAGAGTTTGGCAGCCACAAAGGTTGAATTTGTGCTGTATAATTTAAAATAATATGAAAATGTACTTGAGGACTCATAGGAAGGCAAAATGGAGTTTTGGTCTTGCTTAAAATTCTGTGGTTAAAGGAAGGGGAAATCATAGTTTCTCAAAGGAGGATGAGCTGCTCAAATGGCCAACAGGTACAGCAGTCCCTGTGTCCAGCAGCCGAAAATATTCCACTTCTGCACAGGGTATTGCCATTAGGTCAACCTGTGAATTATATTAACGTCTATAAAATGGCCTTTTAACCAAAAGGGACTGACACAACAGGTGTGGGTAGCCCCCTTTCTCCAGTAAATTCTTTGTTTGCCTCTTTAAAGCTAGTTTGTGGCATGGTAAAGAGGGAGAGGTTAGGCAGCTCCCTGCTCTACTCAAAAATAAAGCAAAAAATATTGCAGTACAAACATTAGATTAAAACGGGATTTTCATGCTATCTGCACTCTTCACCAGAAAGAGATTTTACAAATAAGGTCAGTTCTATTCAGGTACCTAGAAAAAGGCCAGCTTTGAACTTTTGAGTCCATCTGTAGATTTGGCTACCTATTTTGATGCCTAAATAAAAAGCATAGCTCTTCTGATAATCTAGTCTTGGATGAACTTCATACCCAAGGTGAAACTAGTTTTAGTTGTAACCCAATTCTGAAGGACTTCCTGGGGTCCCACCCTTATCCAGTGTTAAGAATTTAAGAACTTTAAGACAGCCAGGTCTTAAGCAAGTAATGAGGCAGGGAAAAAAAAGAAGATTTGTAAACGCACTAGAATATTTGTTTATTTTATCTAATATTCTGAAATGTTTTCTTGAAATTCTGTGGAATGTTTTTGATGATTCTCATCGTTGGCTGTTCTTTGAATGAACAGATGTTTCTTCACTGAAGCTGGTGAAACTTGAGAAGTCCAAATGCAAAGTGAGTCTTAAAAAAGGGAAAAAAGCCAAACCACAAATTCTTTTAATTCAGTACCCTCTGTAGAATCCCTGCAGCACATTTATTTGTTTGTAATACAAATGCAAGCTTGGAGGCTGCATTTGTATCGTCTAAGTACACTAATTAATCTTACTCACATGGGCAAGGACAATGGGAGTCCTAACGTGAATAGGGATAATATTAGCAAACAAGACCTACAAAATTCTAATCACCAATAATGACTATCTGTTTTCAGAATCAGGCCTCATATTGTTAATTCAAGGTCATTTCATGAAACATGTTTTTCTCAGTTTACTTACTGGGGTTTTAAATAGAATAGTAATCCTATACTATCAGTTTTACAAGTTCATTCCTTGCAGGTATCAAATAATTTGTTTATGAGAGGGCTTTCTGCATTACTTTCTTTTTCTTTTTTTTTGTCTTAATAGCATACAGGCTTCTGAACAGTTTAAGAAGAGAATGGTTTAGTAACACAATTTTTGTAATTAAAGATCACTTAAAAATAACTTGTAATCTGCCTCCTGGACTTTTGTTAAAACTTTCTAGAAAAACCATTTGGGGAGTGGTATACTTACAATCTAACTGGTTTTTTCTCACCCTTTAAAAACAAAATTTGCCTGGAAAATTAAGTAGCGTCCATCAAGTTGCTTGGCATAACTCACTGCTAAGCAGTGTTTAAATCTCCATTCATTTAAACTTCCTGTGCCTCATAAATGGAAGGGCTGAGGGGAAATAAGGACACCCAGAACCTCTTGCAGGTACTCTGAATTTCTCTGAATCAATCCCATGTTTTGTAAAAGTAATGCTAGATATTTTCAAATTTAGAGCACTGTTAAATCTTCTAGATAAATAATCCTCCTTTGAAATAGTACCAATGAGAGCACTGCAATATAGCTTAATAGAAGATACTATTTATGGGGCACTAAAGACATTTACTTAATTCTTGCCAGTCAAACATCAAATCAAGCAGCATGCAGCAAAAACTGAGGATCTGATCCAAAGCTGAGTAACAGCTACACCCGTAAATGACAATGGGTCTATAGATTACGCGCTATGGAGTAATCGATACAGGCTTTTCCTGAATCACTGAATTCTTTCCACACTTCTGGGCCAAATCCTGCTTGTGTGACATGAACAAAACCACGAGATCCAGAATCAGTGGAATGAGGGCTGTATAGGCAGCCTGACATCTGCAGAAAGCAAGAAGGATTTGGCTCAAACATTCCTGTTAATGCAGGTAGGAATTAACACATTCAGAGGTTAATCAAATAATCAGTTTTCAAATGCAAATCAGAAACCATAGAAAATGCAAGCAACACCAAACAATGAGAAATGGCAAGATCCCACAACACCATCCATTCCTCCTACAAGATGTGAGAAAGTATTAGCATAATTCAGTATGACATCCATACCAGATGTTGGCAATCACCTACGGAACATCAGACGCTTTCATGCACAGTCTGGAAACGAGCAGGGAGAAAAAGCAAAACCAAAAAAGAGTGTGACTTGCACCATGATCGTCCTCACCTAGCCTACTCCTCCTGAGGACCCACGTGTCTTGTAAATGTCTCCATGAGTCATGTGCATGTAGGGAGAGAAGTTTGCTTTTGATGAATGAATTTTGCTGTTAGCCATTGACATGTGTGGCAGCAAAGAGTTTAACAGCATGTTGGCAAACTTGAATGGTTGTCAGCATTTCTCTAGACCGTCTTTGCATGGAAATGTGACTATCAGGCCAGTCTCCAAGGAAAATGCAAATATGTTGTGTATTTATCACCTCTGGGATAGTTATTTCTTAAGTGATTTGCCCGCCAGAAGGATGACATTTATCTCCCTGCAGGAGGACGTCAGTGAGATTGAAGCAGCAAATGGGGGGTCAGTCTCCTCCACACAGCCTTAATTTTTGTGCTCCATGCTCTGTTCTGGCTATCAGTAAAGTACTGGATAACATTCGCAGCCTATTTATAGTGTTTAGACTCACACTAACTTAAATGGGAGCTGGATCAGGCCCCAAAGTGCCTTGGCCCAATTTTCTATGAGGTCACCTTTTGCCAGTATCCTGTCATTTTATGTGAGATGTCCGCGGTGTACAGGCCTGTTCCAGAAAGAGTAGTGGAGCTTCTCCACTTTACAAAATCCTGGTGACGATGATGCTGATGGCCTGCATTTTGCAGGCTTTTGATGAGGAGGCATAGAAAGGTTTACCTCAGGGTTTTACATTACTTCTATTAGTAGTTATCAAAAACATTGGTGATTTCCATGCAGATAAACTATGATTCGAGACCCTCTGTTGTCATGGGAAGGGTTCCTGTTGAGTACACTGGGCCTTGGATAAACACTGGCAATGGGAGACAAATGTGTGACTTCAGTGGGTTGTTCTGCTGCTGACCGTGGTTCCTATCTAGATTGAAAACGAATGAATCCAGTTGCCATGGCAATGTGCCAGACACTAATTAATAAATAAAATCACTGAAAATTAAAGGTTTTATGCACCCATACAGAAAATGTTACCCATTTCCAAGCACCTGCACACAAGGGATATATGAAGAAATTAAAAACTTTTTTCTTTTAATAACTCTGTATAAACAGATACCTAGCTACTGTACAAAGCTTGTTTTCTCTCGATGTCATGGGCAACTGGAAAACAGAAAGAAATGGGTGGTTTTAGTCCAGAAAAGGGAAAACTGGGGGGATCTATGAAGGTCCTCCAGCATTTTAAGGGCTGCCACAGAGGGTAAGGCACTGACCTGATGTCCTACACAGTGGCTGTAGGGTAAAAAATAATGAGCTGATAATGCACCAAGAATAAATGAGGCTGGATAGGGGTCTGGATTTAGAGACAGGGCCTGCAGGTGAACCATAGCCCTGGGGAGCAGGAGATCCTGACATGATGGCAACAGAAATGAGCCCCAGCTCTCCAGCGAGTGGGAAGCACATGGCTTGCTGGTAGATGCTAATGTTTGGGTTGCTGAATCTGGATCTGAACCTGTCCTTCCAGGGCAAATCTAATGGCAAAAGTAATAGGGTGCTGGAACAGACTTCTCAGGAGACTCATGAGACCTCCACCTTTGAAGGATTGTTAGAATAAGTCAGGCAATAAATATCAGGCCAGGTCTGAGCTATCCTAAATGCAGCCTTAGGCCACGGGAATGGACTCCGAGAGTTTGGGAGATCTTTTTGAGTCTTGTGAGTCTGTGTCCCCTAAATGTCCCTGTGCCTGCTTGCGCACTTAGAGTGAGGCATTAAAGGTAGGTGAGATTTTTAAAAGCAATAATTGTTAGCTTTACTGACTCCCTCTGGAGTCAATAGTGAAACTCATCGATTTCAAGTGAAGCAAATGCCTTTGAAACCAGTCTCTAAGTGCTTTGCTGGACAGAAGCCTTACCTCATGGAGGACTTGGCTCATTACTTTCGGTAAACAATTTCACTGAGCATGTTGAGTCCAAGTATGTTTGTGCAAACACAACTACCTGATGGAAAAGTATGATCAATTTTACTGAGGAAAAGCTTAGATATTTGCAAAGGAGAATACATTTCAATGTTCTTCACCTAAGATGTAAAAGAGGAAGCAAAAATAACAACCTCCTTCTCCTCTTTCTAGCAGTAGAACCCAAAAATCTCATGGAATATATTAGTGTTCATCATCTTTTCATTTTTAAGCTTATTGTGGAAAAATATTTCGTCTCAGCATAAGTCTATGTTATCATTAAAAACTCAGACTGATCTCCAAATAAACACAGCATCATGCTTAATATTTCTTTTAAAATATGTGTCTAACTGAAAAAATGAACCAACTCCTCTGAAATTACCTGTTAATGTTAAAAATTAAAAAAAAAACTTTGCTGTGTTTTACAGGCAGCTAGGTGCTCCTTGGCAACTTGTAGCTCTCCACATCTCTAATTTAAACATACTCAGGGCACAGGTAATATTGACAATAAAATCTAAGGCCAGATATTCTATTAGCATATCTTCATGCAGTTATGTCAGCAAATGATTTAGTTACTTGTACCTAAAAATGCAGTTATCAAAAAACTAATCAAATAGTCAGTCAGAAAGAAAAAAGAGAATGTGAGTTATTATGTGTTACTCTAATAAATAATACTCCTCATCGGTTTCGGTTTGGTTTTTTTTGTTGTTTTTGTTTTATTTTTTTTTTTTCCTATTAACCAACAAATGGAACAACTCTGGGTTTAATATCACTGAAGGGCTTTGGTGTATTTTTAATAAAGTTTTTCTGAATCTCAATACTCCTTTTTTTCCCACTAAAAATACAGACAAAACTTATCATTTGATGTAAACCAAGCTTCTGCTCCATCTTTGATAAAGAAGGGCAGAAAATTGTTATATATAAAACTCAGCGAAGTTGACAGGCTCTGCTCTGAAGACAGGCTTGAGCTTGAGACAAGATGGAAAGGGAAAGGTGTCCCCTGGAGATGGCTGTCCCTCCAAGTTAGTCTTCAAATCGTTAGCAAAGGAAGCTAGGAAACTCCAGTTTTCTTTCTGAGCAGCCATTACAGTCCCATGATCTGTAAATCTGTGCTCAACTTTCTGTTTCCCAAGAAAAAAAAATCCTTTCTCAGTGTAAATCCAATTAGAGAAAACATAGCAAAACCTCTCTGCTAATTGTTTTAAACTTAACTTAAACTTTTTTAACTTAAAGAAAAAAATTAAGACAGGAGCTGATTTAAAGAAATACCAGACCTAATCATCTTAAAGTATTCTTTAAAAGCTATATTTTGGCATACACTTTCAATGAAAAGTACCTTGCTTTTTCAGTAATTTCACCAATTTTCATTACTTTAATGTTGGAATAAGGGAGTAAGCCCTAGACCCATATATATGTTTTCCGAACACCTAAATTCCAGATTTCCCATTTCTAGCTTATACTCCATGTGAGTGCTGTCCCTAAAAGTTTACACCACAGAATCTGTTTGGATTTATATTATAGTGTAGATGTGCATAATATGATGGATGGAAAAGCCTTTCTAACCTTAAAGAGCTGTGCGTGAGAATCTGAGCAGTTCTCTCGATGTTTTGAATTTTTTTGACATGTAATTGCCAACATCTGTTCAGGATTATCACTGAGAGGATCTACCATGCATGGTTTTTGCTATCTTCTCTACCTTGTCATGCAGGTTGGAGATGTTAAACACTGAGGCTGAATGAGACCTGTCCATAGATAATGCTTGGCAAGAAAGTATTGTCATATGGTTAGTCCTCAGTGGACTCATCTCTGCATAAATTACTTAATGGTAAATATTATTTATTATTTTAAGAAACAGTAATAGATTAGCTAAAAAGCTATGAATAAACAGCTTCTTTCACTAACAGATCTGTAGTAAAACACTGGTTTTGTTTTTTTTTTTTGGCGGGGGGGAGGGGCAGAATCATATCCTTTAAAATGTGAGAAAATGTGTGTTGGTGAAATGCTGAATCTACCAAAATCAATGATGAAAAGTTTTCTGATCTCTTCAGGGTCTGAAATTTAAACAGTGTTTCTATCACATGCAAATGGATAAACACCATGACAAATTAGGCTATCTATGCCTGCAGTCTTGAAACCTCAGCTCATAGCACAGATTTAGATTCCTCTATTGATGTGCTCTTAAATACAAATATGCATTTTGAGGTCATTAACCTTCCATTTTTGAAAATCAATATCCGAAGGCTTTAAAAGAGTTTCATTGCCATTTTCGTATGGTTCATGAATGAGTACTTTATGTATGTGATTCATGAGCCACTGCATACTGCCATTCTTACAGCAGCACTCATTTTAGTGAGGTCTGTAATTTTGGAAGCACTCTAATTCCTTCTGCCCACAAAAACAGTATTGGAAAACATATGAAAAATGTATTCTATTGACAGGTCACATTCCCTACATTCCTCCATTTCCTGATCAGTATCTATGGTTAAGTCGTTTGTAATTACTGTGTTTACTACTGGAAATGGCATGTAGGCTTTAACTGCAGCCGGAGTGTTTAACCTGATTTTCACCTGAAATGACTGAGATTGTTTTCAGCGCCCGCAGTACTCTGAACGTTCGTAAGGCTGAGACATTGCCCAGGTCCACAAATTCAGTTATGTATCTGTAACAAGGGAAAGTCACACACAGACAATGACAAAACACCAGCAAAAAAACAACAGTCAAAGGGACAAAGAGAGACAGAGAAAGAATCACTTGTAGCTGAGAGCCAAAACATAAGGATCAGGGCTTCTTACCTGGGATTACTGAAATAGTTTTTAAAGCTCTCAATACCCTGAAAGTCCGAAGAGGTGAAACACTGCCTACATTCACAAATTCTCCTACATACCTGTAGAATTAAGTCACAGTTATTCGGAATTATACAATAGAGCATGAGACTTGTCTGAATGAAGAATGCATTCATACATAACGGGAGTGAACGCAGCTGAATGAGAGGCGCATCCACATTTCAGGCTGTTCTTTGATGCCATTTGTCCCAGGTTTTTCAGAGTACACATTATTTCAAATGCTTTTTCAACTGTTAAAGTTATCTAATAGGCATCAGTTCTTTAAAACAACTGGGTGAACTTTGTTATCATGCTGTTCAGTAATAAATACTTTAAAGATTTTACCATCATGTAGTTTAACAAAAAATTCTTTAAGTTATAGGAAACATTAAGAGTTATTTTGCTGCTCTTAAAAAAAGTAAAAGCTCCAAATAATTTTCACATAACAGCTTCTGCAAACTACATGTAGGACAACATGGGAAAATATCAGTGCAAATGTTTCTGCTGGGTCATTTGTTTTAAGATGCTGTACTCTGTACTAAAGCAGATGTTGGTTTCAAGAGATGCTTAAAATTTTATTTTGTTTTGTACATCAAATCCATGCCCTTTGGCTGCAGAAAGATGGATTTTGAATGAATGTAATTGCAATCCTACTAAAAACTATATGTGATTAAAATACCAATCCCAGCTCTTCACTGCTGTGCCTATTTTGATCATCATGGAGACCCATGCCACATCTGAGCAAAATGCTCCCAGGAGGGTCAGTTATGGAATGAGTTTGGTTTTATCAGTGTTGTACAAAATTTTTTCCTCCAAGTCAGTATACAGTAAAAGCATAGTCACCACTGTATCTTCTGAACAAAACAGCCCTTAGACCCTTTAATTTCACTATTAAACTTCTATTCAATTTCATTTACATATTCTACTTCTTTGAGGCATTTGGTTTTACATGTTAAGGGAAAAAATCACCTGGTTATTTTACAAAGCCTGCTTAAGTGGGCTTTGTGCAAAGGCCTCTGGGGAGGACAAAGCATCCTCTCCATATCTACTAATCCAGATTATAACCTGAAACAGCAATATTGCTTCTCCTCTTCATAATCTCAAAGGGCAATCTGGGCAAAGATTTACCTGTTTGGCAATTCCTACCCAGGTTTACCCAATGCTTCTCTCCCAAACATTTCTGCAGCATGCAAAGGTGGAAAAAAATAATTTGTGGAGAAGCAATAGCATGGGAATATGGTTTTGCAGACCAGAGATTTATAAAAACACATTATTAATATGTGAACAAGCATATGAAGCAAACACTACTGCTGTTGTTCACAATAGTTAATTAAGATTATAGGCTATTTCTTGGATGAAATTGCAGCAGACCAGTTCCTCTGTATCAGGGAGCAAGAAGCAACTGGAATCCGCATCCTGAATTTTCCTGTTAGCCAGGGAATTGCTTATTGTCTTTAAGCTTTTGGCAGGGCACTTTCCAAACCAGAGTTACAGCTGCCTCTCTCTTGCTTGTTCTGGGAAGTATTTGTTTGTCTGGGAAAGAGTGATCTAAGCAGAGGCGGTTTCATAATTTCCCCTGAACCCATCCATGGCCCCCCAGAGGGTCACAAGCCATGGCTGCGTCTGGTAGGACAGGGCAGGAGAAAAGCCCTGGAGACCTGTGGCACCTCTTACTCTCTAGGGTGCACTACTCTCTGTGACCCAATCTATGCTTTTTCTGCCCAAAAGAGGCGGTAAGAAGTTATTTTGCTATAACTGTAAAGCAAGTGATGGTCATTTTGCTGTAACACCCACCGCTGAAAGAATCATTTTTTCTATTACCTCAAAACCCTTGGTCCATCTAGATCTCATGGCCCCTCATCAGGCCTTCCCATTTTGAACCCTCATGCCATCTTTGTTTCCAGGTACAGAAATACCTCTAGCATCACAGTAGCTACAAGCAAAGTCAACACCAGAGTTAACTGCATAATTAGTCTTACTTTAAATTACTCGCAAATTGGATTTATATGAATGACGAATCACATCAGAATAGAGTCCATTTTCCAACACTCTGTACTATCTGCTGCTTGCATACTTGGGAAGGAAGTTTCACTGTACATATGAAGATAGTATTGCAGTCAGTTTTAGCTGTCTCCCTGCTGCCTATGGGTTCAAGGAAACATTTTTATATTTCTTTTCTATTCCAGAATTCCAATTATTTTTCTTTTCCTAAAAATGTTAATATAGTATGCCTTAAAGTAAGAAACAATAGGAATGGATGCCGGTTCTGAAGAGCACAGCCATTGCTCTAATTTGATGTCCAGAAACTTGATTTTTCGCAGTTGCAGGCCCCCGTTTTAGGGATCTTCTAACTAAGAGATGAAATATCATTTGGAAAGAAAATTAAAATGTAGCTATGAAAGAAAGCACAGACACACAAGCCTCTCATTCAATAAGGCTTAAGGAAGTTTTCATGAATCCTTGGGCTGGAGCACTAAGTGGCCATTCAAGTCTAAAGGAATCAGAAAAGCAAAAAGAGGTGTAAGCCCACAACCTCTGGGAACCAAACCTGCAGGGAGTGAATCACCTCTGGGCAACTGTGCACCTCAAGGTCTGTGCAAACCTTCACGTCTTTCCAGCTCCCTAAGCCCCAAACACCCAGAAATAATGTGGACAGAATTTAAGAGACCTTGTGCCTTAAATTTAATCCAGACCGTGTCCCACACTGACTGTTCAGACCTGAATTTTAGTAACAGTAAATGAGATGCCCCCAGAGGAGTTCTGCAGAGCCGGGGGTGATGCCCCAACCTCTGCCCGAGCTGAGAGATGAGGTGGAGGAGATGCACTGCCAAGGCTGCAAGCTGTGGCTCATCTTGTCCTTTCCTCTGCTCCTTTCTGCCTCACTGTCAAAACCCTCCTTCCTTGTAGAATAGAGGGGACCCATGTACAAAAGATCTCCATGTTGTGCTGAATTCAGACACCTGCAAATAAGCTCACATCCCAACTCACGAACAGACGATCTATTGTACTCTGCTTTTACCAGCTGTCTAATGGACAGGAGAGCAGGCTGGTGACACTTTGTGTTTTTCTGTCCTGCCTCTAATTGTTGCAGGAGAATTGCACTTAGTAGTGCTTGGGGAAATGTTTAGCTGAGAAAAATACCTCATGTGTGCTGACCTCCGAAAGCTCCTCCCCATCTGCATTGCCTTTCTTTTTAAAAAGCTTATCACGATGGCCAGATGTCAGTTCAGCCAAATCCATAGGAATGTAGTAACAGATACCAGGATCTGACCTAGGGCTGGCTTTTATCCAAAGCCTACTAAAATAAATGGGAGTCTTCCTGATGAAGCCCACATAAGTTTTACACATCTCCATGCTGTTCATCTGTTAAATGCTGCTAAGAATATTAGTCCTGATCCCTGCAGCCTACCAGAGTTTTACTACCACATCCAATGGCCCTCACTGGTGTTTGAACTAAGTTTGGTTGAACATTTTTTACCAATTTTGGTTCCATTCAAATGTCATGGGCCCAAGAGTTCAGCTCAAATGTCAGTGCTAGGAGGCTTGCATCTCACCTAAGCCTGTGAATTATGAGGTTTAAAGAAGGCAGCAAGAACTAAACTAAAAGAAAGAACTAAACTAAAAGCAGAACATGATATAGGATTCATTAAGCAGAAAATACAGGGAGATCAGATGAAATCCTTCTATGATTAGGAAATGGGGCCTTTCAGGGCATCTCTACTAGCTTCCACTTCAAGATGACATGCTCTCTTCATGTGCTTTTCTCTCTTCTTTGACTATGAAGAAAATCTGGATTTCTAGCTCAGCTGGAGATACCAACAGTGTCAGACATCTGCCTTTGGCCAGAGCTTGGGCTGACAATTTGTCCGCTGCAAGCGTTGGCTGACTGTTCCCCTACCCCTGTGTATTTTTAGCTGCCTAGATGCCACAAATCCATCAGCTCCTTCAAAGCACCAGAACCCTACATGTCCTGAGTGAACTCTAATAATCTAGGTAGAAGTATACAGCTGAAGGGGAATATCATGTTAGGGGCCAAATTTCTATTCCCAAGTTATACAACAAGTTTCAGAGGCCTTTAAATTGATTCCCTATAGTAGTAAAATAGTAATTACTTTCAGGATGAATAGGATTTGTGAAGTGAAGGATGTCAAAACAGCTTTGGCGGTGTTATGGAGGTATAAATTATAAATAGAGATTTAAATACATGGGTATTCAGTCACACTTATAACACTTTCTATGCAGGGTTCTAAAACTTCCCAAAACTACATTAGGTAGGCAATTACAAAGAGCTCTCTCTGTGTAGCAGAGAGAGTGTAAATATTTTCTCAAAAATAGTCTAGTGAATTGAGAGAACAGAATTGAGAATGCCTCTGACTTCCTCCTCTGAAACCACTCAGAAAAACAAACTCCATCCTAATATAATTTTCTCATTTTTGGTATAATTTGAGTGAAAAAAAGAGAACAGCCAGACAATTTTTTTTAAAAGTTCTATTGCATATCGCTGCCTTGAAATATATAAAAGAGTGCTACTTACGCCATAACAATAACACTGAAATCCAGCCAGTTCCATGGATCTCGAAGGAAAGTGAATTCTGTCATGCAAAATCCTCTCGCCAATATTTTTATCAATGACTCAAAAGTGTAAATGCCAGTGAAAGTGTACCTGGGGAATAAAGTGGCCAAGATAAGCAAGAGCATTAGCAAGCGGTAGATGGCAGGAATGGCAGAGGCACACTCAACCCAATCCTACTCACATGAGACACTCCTGCCCATCTTGTTGGGGTTGCTCGTATGAGTCATGGCTGCAGCACTGGGCTGTGTATGAGCAGCTTCATGTGTGGACCAAGGAGCACGTAAGAAATGGGAAAGCGCTCATGACAGCCACAGGACGGAAGATAATTTTCACCACAGGGTGTACCGTGATGAATCCTCACTCATTAAGTCAAGCATGAATACTATGCTACTAAGCTGTGCTATGGGACTTTTGAAGCTCTGCCAGAAATTGCCACTGAAAGAGGAACAGTTTATTCCACATTTCTTGTTGTTTCTCTGATTTGAAGGAGGGTGGTTGTTCCATTCATACCTCTCATCTCTTCCTGCCCAGGCCATTTTGAAGGACAGCAGGTTAAAAAATGTCACCGCTAGGTTTTATTAGCTAAAAAGAGTATTCTTCCTGCAACTTCTTTTGTATGTCACTATACATGGTAAGTCACACCAGCCCTCAGAATTAAACAACAGAATGCCCTCACTGAAAAAAGGGAAAACAACTCCCACCCAAATACTATATGTAGTAATTTTGACCTGTTTGACACTAAAAGAGACACAAGGGTGTTTTTCTCCCTCAGTAAGGTAAGTTGCTTATTATCCACAGCCTCTTGACTGTGATGCTCTTGGATAGAACATACATCTTAGCTTTTGTAATAAAGGTGATGCTTGTAATAAAATTTAGCAAATTCTCTGTGGAGGACAGTAATGTATCTGACTTATAACATTTAGATGTGTAATCACCCAGGGCTCTACCTACCATCAGAGACATACTTCAGGGCATACAACAACTCCTTTCTAATGTTTTTCCCTGAGACATCTAGCTCAATGGGACTAGGTATTCTAGGCCATATCTTAATAAAATTAATAAATGTTTAGTATCCACCACTGGCATTCCCTTGCCCTTTTCTCCAAATGAAGATGCAGATGATACCAAAGCCTGTTAAAAAAAACCAAACAAACACCTAAAATCCCATAAAACCCAAAACTCGTAAGTCATGATGCTAGGGGCTTTCACTGGAAACACTAGCTTGAATTTTCTGTTCAGTCCCTAAACATCAGTAGCTATAAAGGTGCCATCACACACAAAAAAATTATAAAAGTTGGGATTCTTGTTTGATAAAAAGAAAAGGTGTAAGCAATTAAAGGTGGTAATATAAGGAAGAATGTCATTATGCATAAAAAGAAAATGTTTTCTCTTAGCTGTATTCCACTGGTCTGCAACGGGGCACATATAGGTAGTGGCAAATCTCATACCCTCCGGCCATCATGCCACACAGTAGAGCTAGTTACACATTATAAATCCTCAGTATGCTTAATCTTAAAATGGATATTAGCAGGACTGTTTTTGTGCAACAGTAAGTGTAAAATGTTTCTCATATCTCCTCTTTGACCATACACCTAAGTGTTATCTTGTATCCAGCTTTTCATGGCCCCTATTTAGTTTTGCTCTGGTATTTCAAATATAGGTCATCCACGTGACAGTCTCTTTAAGCATGTGTATTCAGTAATACATGCAGAAAACACATGCAAAGGACTAAAAAAATACTTAACGGTATATAAGCTCATTAAAATGATAAAGCACTTGTATTTATTCAGCATGTCAGATGGTTTAATTGATTGTATAATCATCATCTAATTCTAAATGGATCGGGCAAAGTCCTCCAGCAACTGAACGGCTTCTTTAACAACCAAAGTCAGGATTTTTTTTTTTTAATTATTAGTTGGGGTAAGTTGAATTGATTTCTTCTTTAAAAATGGTAAGGAAAATTTTTTAAAAGAAGATCAAGTATAAATATTTGCACAGGGTTACTCTTGTATCCCCTGTGAGTCTCTGGAACAGTAGAACAAAATGGATTAAATGTATCTTTTCCAAATCCAATATTAATCGATTTGAATTAAAGTTCATTGAGTTATTCTGCTCTTCAAAAGTACTTGCTTTTGATTTCATTCTATGCATTCGAGGAGGAAAAGCTGAGAGGTATGAGGGGACATAGGAGAAGAGGAAACATGGAAGGGAAAAGATTTACTCCATGCTGCATGGGTCCATTTTCATTTCTGCTCTACATTTCTTGCATGCCCTGCTTGATGCACTGATAACATCATCCACATTCTCCTGTCTATGGAAGACATGGCAAGCACTTTGATGTTTTACTCCAACATGTTCAAATTCCCAGCTGTAGACCCACTGACCAAATTTTGACTCACATGGATGAGATGTCCATGTTTCACTTGAATACATCATGGCTATGGTACTGCATAACAGTTTTCAATAAGAAAAGGACAATATCAGTGGAAAAGGAAAGTCACAGACATACTTGAGGGTAGTACACTATACAGAAATACATGAAACATCCTGGGATTAGGATGTTATTGTGATCGGATGAAATATTTGGTTCAGTGCTATCTATAATTAGTAATTTATGGCCTAGAAGGTGTGCTCTGCATGATTATATGAAACCTAAAATAAGGGCATTTTACTGTCTTTCCTTACAGCCCTGAGTAGACCAACCACCAGGCTACAGAGCAGCAGATGGCTGTGTTTATCATATGCCAGTCAAAAATAAAAAGTGTGTTCCGATTGGTTCAATGAGCCAAAATAATTGTTTAATGCACTGTAGGTTGATTAGTTTGTGCATCTGGTATCTGTTTCTAACAGGAGTATTTTAAAGCAACTTAAAGAAATGAAATGGGCTTTCTGAAGCCCATTAGTCTCTTCTAAAATTATTAAAAAAAACCCCAAACAACAAAACAACCAATAAAACCTTCATGTGATACCTTTGCTATTTTTTCTGAGGGTTTGACAAGCTAAAAAGACAGGAATCCTCATAAAAGTGTTCTCAGACAATTTTATGTTTGCTTATAAAGTCTGCCTGCCAACAATTACAAGGGAACACTTCTCATGATACGCTCAGTCCAAAAGAAAATTTTGCTTCCAATAAATTTCAGTTTAAGGACAGAACCACGTATGTCCAGGAAGTATTTTCTGAAATAACTCAACTTAAACTCTATCAGCCTGTTTTAATGTGTCCAACCATTGAATCTCTTGTATGGGAACTGTGCAAGGCTGGCCAGTTTCAAATGGAGTTCTCCTCATACGTAATTTCATTCAGAAGTAGCACAGCAGGTGCATGTAGCAGTAAGTATGAGCTTGGTAGACTAAAAATTGTTAGTTGACTTACTAAGGGAGTTTTCACAGGCAACAAACGCCTGTCAAAATATTTTGACAGGGCAAATACTATGGTCGGTTTTACTGGAAAGAAATTAGACAATAGCAAACAAGATGAAAAGGATGGAAAAAATGGAAATGGAAGAGGAAGGACAAGATAAGGACAGGGCAGCTGTAAAATAGCAAAGATACTTACTCAACATATTTATTCCATGACGGAGTCTCTGATTGTGCCATGAACACACAATTAGTTAAAATAG
Source organism: Morus bassanus (assembly GCA_031468815.1). Taxonomy (NCBI): domain Eukaryota; kingdom Metazoa; phylum Chordata; class Aves; order Suliformes; family Sulidae; genus Morus; species Morus bassanus. Next base: position 6,800,136 of record CM062567.1, on the reverse strand, counting down.
TGCACATAATAAACATACTGAACAATGTAAATAAGCAAATTAAGGAAAACAACACATATGTTATAAGAATCCATAATTTTTGTCATTTCACACAAGATGTGACAGCTCACTCAAAATTTGCAAGATGCTTAAAAAACACTACAGACATTTGTTTGCAAGTGTGTAAGGAAACAAATAATTATATAAACATAGAAAAAATGAAGGAATCTTCCCTGCTTTTTTTTTCTTTGCCTACATCTTTTATACATACATTATACAGCAAACAAACATACTGACTCAGCAGTCTTCTGAAAATACAATACCCCAAATTTACTGTGTTGGTCAGATGACAGTGTGCATAGGTGCACAACTTTGTATGAAAAGAGGGATTAGTCTCATTTAAGTATCTACAGAAAAACCTGTGTCTGCAAATTCCCATTTTATTTTGCATCTTGAAACATTTCTCAGGCAGTAGGGCAAGTAATAAATTTGATATTTCTAATCTCTCTAATGGGCTTGAGGTCTCACATTCAGTATAAAGTTTCACCAAAAGCTAATATGAGTTTCAGAGCACTAATTTTAAGGCTTGGTCTGCAAACCCGGTTAGCAAATACAGTCTTGGTCTGCAAAGCTGACTGCCTCAGCTGAGGCACCAGTTTCCCTAATTGGAGGCTAAAATGAACCTCCCAAGTGGATAGTCTATGCACTTAGCTGCTAAGCTGAGGCCATAAATATGAAAAGGAGCACCCTAAATCGAATTCCTGAAATTGAAAACATAGTTCACTGAACCGGTCTCCTAAAAGCACATGCCACTTTCTGTAAAAATATTACAAAAAATGATGGTATTTTCCTGCATAAATAATAGCTCCCATGCTACTGGAGAAAGTTTAACTAATGAGTTTAAGTGGAGAGAAGATAAGGCAAAGGAAAACAGCCTACAACTCAGTCAGTGGATTGGGAAGGAAGTTCTTCTCAATGAAGAACTGTAGCATCCAAATGTAAATTTCTTTTGCCTTTTAGGGAAAAAAAGAGGTTTTTTTCTGTTTCACCCCTTTACTGATCCCATTGGTGGTAATTTTCTTTAAGAATAAAAGAATCAAAGTGATCAAAGAATATAATTTCAAAGGTATGTCCTGAAATGTTTGCGTGAAAATTGTCCTTTCATAGAACCAAAATCTCTGCTGAATACAGAGTGGAACATTTTCCGATTGGCCGCATAAGCAACTACAAGGTTAAATTGGTAGTAATCAACCTGCGTGTTCCCCAGCGCCATCACAGAAAGCAGTAATTGAACTCAAAGGGACTGTTCATCTCACAAACATTTTCCAGTTCTGGGGCCAAAACCTCCTGCTGAAGGACTGGGAAGGATATCTGATATCCAGTCACATTTTCTCAAGTCAGCCTGAGATACATTTCTAAAAGTTGTGTTCATCTGGTTAACACAATTAGGTTGTAAGCTGCAGCTAGCCTAGAAAATGTTGGATTAATTTTTCAAATACAGTGAAATGCTGTGAAATGCTATGAAAACAATTGTAAAACAGAGTGGTATCTTCAGGCCAGGTCAAACAAATCCTATCCTCCAATTGAAATCCAAGTGAGGAAATTCCTCTATAACCTCCCATTTTAGGATCAGTGACCTGATTTATACATCCCTGTTTCCTTGTGGTATAAGCTGAATCTAACAGCTTTCCCAGATGATCACTTATATGTAGGTGTCATCACCTTCTTTTTGAAACACCAAAGAGAATATACTAGAGAAGACAGGTTGAAAATATAAGGGGTCAGCTTTGGGACATCAAATGCATGATGAATTCAACCAGAGTTTCATGACCAAGCTGAAAACTACAAAACTATAAAAGAAAGAAACATTTCAGCTGGTTACACAGTAAAATCAGAGATCTGTGTTAAAAGAAAGAGAAAACAGAAATTCCTACAGAATGAAAATTAGGATTCCTTCCTGAAATCTAATGCAATTGTTTGCATTAGAAAAAGTCAGTGATGTTCTACTCAGAAAGAACAAAGGAAAGGAGATGAAATTGAGATAACTTGTATTAGCACTATCATCTGTCACCTATCTTACAACTGCTATTAATTCCAATTTTTGAAAGCCTACTGATCCATGAGTTGACATGGCTAACACATCCAGAAGTATGGGTTGGACTCTGTTATGGACCACAAACCAAATATACTAAGCTACTCATCAGGATCCTTTCTGCAATAAATTAAACCTATTCTTTCCAATTTGAAGTTATAGAATAGGCTTTGAGCAAACTGATTCTGAAAGTTATAAATTTTGTCTTCTAGCACAAAGATACTGAATGAAACACGGCATACTTCTATTCTAGACTTCATTATGATGGATAATTGTTAATTAGCAGACTGAATACTAGAGGCTCTTTAAGTGATCATTGCCAAATTACATATAATATGTGCAAGCAAAGGTTAGTCCCAATCAATAGTACGTATAATTGGTGCTTCACAAGGTCTCATTTTCCCTTACGGAGTAAAGTGTGTAAAATCAGATGGGAGAAAAGTTGCAAGCAGAAAATATGAACAAAGACTGGAAATTCTTTAAGAAGATTTTTTTTTTAATGGGCCAGAATCCATAATCCTAACGTGACGGAAGGTAATTTTGGCCAAAACCCCATCCTGGATCAGTGGCGAACTGAGAGCAAATATCTATAATACTTAGAAAAACTAGGAATAGCAATTGCTATGGATCTTATACAGGACAGCAAACTGCTTGGAGAAACTAAGGACACCACAGGATAGTCCTTGGCTTGCAGGCAAGAATTTCTAAGAAGAGTCTTTTAAGCATAAGGCATCAATGAAATGTTAGCAGTGGTTTAATCTTATTAATAGGTAGAGATAGTAAATAAAGATGTTAATAATAGCTAATAATGATGCAGAAGGCAAAAGTGTTCATCCAATACTTCTGTTTTGCGTTTGATATAGATGGGATGCAGACCTACACTCCTCCTGTCCTCTGACAGAAATGAACCAGGGCCTTGTTCTGGGCAGCCATCTGGGCCATGGTCCTTTCATGAGGCCTCCTAGACTATGAAGAAGAGGAGAAATACCTAGAAGAGGTTTAGAGGTATGTTGTTAATTGAAGTAATTCACATTACTAGGAGCTGTAAATGTTTTTTTCCCTCAGAAGGGTGTATTTTTGAATGACTAAACTAATTGGGCTCGGCTGGATGAGCGGTAAACATACAGAATCTATCCTGACTGAAGTCCCAGAGGAAGAACTCCATATACAGTTACTTAACCAAGAAATGTGACCCCCACAGCTTCTATGCAGGATGATTTTTCTCTGTCCTCTCTCTTCTGTTCTACTGTTGGCCTTGAAGGTACAGTCAATGACTGGAAATGGAAATACGGCATCTGCTAAAGGAGGTGCTTCAGACACTTATGTTACAGGGCACCATTTGTTAATGCTCTTTTTTGGCTTTTGCTGTGGGGAAAATAAAGATTGCTTGATTACACTTACGCAAGACAATAGATCTGGTTCCCAGATTCATGTCTGTGATATTATCTGCTTGAGTACTTGCTGATTCAGCCTCCTTTCTGCCTCAGATATTGACTGCCTGTTCAGCCAATTGGCCTTTGTGTTTCAGGTTGATGTGAAAGGTCTTTATCGACAGAAAACAAATCAGTGCCTGATGCAGGAACTTCACTGCTATTTCACTGGGACTGGAGCTGTTGCTTCCTGCCTATGCTTGCCAAAGACTGAGATGTTGGATTTCCTGATATTATCAACACAAGGTGATAACCTGGGTCTTTCTCAACTAAAATGCTATTTGTATTATGACCTTTCACTCCCATAATTTTACACTCCTTATCTGACCAAATTTCTGTTCTGGACACATCTTTCAAATTCACTCCTCTGTGGTCTTCATCCTTTGAAGTAATGTGGTAAGGATTTCTTGCATACTTATCTTTTGGTTGACTGCTACCAAGAGCATGTAGTTCTGGTGTATTACACCAGCCAGTTTAGAATAAAGTGAGCAGAAGACAGAACAGGCTTCCAAAGCCAGAGCCAATATTCACACATACATGCTTTTTTCTAAGAAGCTCAATTTTCAAATTCTCCTCTTAGCCATAACCGTGCAAATTCATTGACCTCAGTTAACATCAGCAAGGCTGTGCCAATGCAACTGTACCTAGTAAACACTGTTGGGCTCTGGGTATGCAGCAGGATGTGCTGTACTGCTTGCACACAGAACCTGATCCATAAGCAAATCTCTCTGCAAAACTCTATGGTGTATTCTTAGTAACCACACTAATGTCTTGGCTAATATCACATATTTATTTTGCATATAATTATTGTTACAGGAAGCCTCACCTATTCTTCCTCTTTCTAGAATATCTATATACTAACTTTTTTTTTCCCCCACTGCATGGACAACCACTGGGAATCAGGTTTCTTTCCCTATTTTTTTCCCTGAAATTTGATAGTAAGCCAATGATTCTAAGATGCTACTTGCTTAGTATTTACTAGTTCTCTCTGGTGGACATGGACATTGCAGATGAGGGATTTCCATCACTAAAACATCACATGATCATCACAGCAGCATGTGGAGTCTTTGAATTATCACTGCCAGGTCTCCCATGCGCACTGCAGAGAAAGCAGGCAACTTATGAAAAAGGGTGTGTTTTTAGTAATGTTCACACAAAGCTGAACATTTAGATCAGTTTGGTCTTCCAGAGAGATGTGACTTTGTCAGAATATAATGTTTCTGTGGCCACATTAAAAAAACAAGCCAAAAACAAGCACTGCATATATGTATATGTATCTATCTTGCATGACTTCAGAACTAGAACTGGGGGAAATCAGGCATCTCCCTTCCATTGAAAGGTCCAGCAGGCCAGCCTGTGCTTCCATTCCTAGCTGGATAACGCATTTCAACAAACAAACTGAAAAAAAAAAAAAAAAAAACCAAACAAAAAAAACCCAACAACAAAATAATTTTTTAAATATTCTTTTTCGGGAGAGCAAAAAAAAATCAGTTGTGAGGCAGTTCAAAATTAAATTGCATCTGCATACAGTGTCACAGAGTCTCATCAAAGAGGTTGCTTAAGTGCTCAATAGCAAAGCTCTCCATCAGTGTAGATTTTCCCAGGTGTGCTCCAGCCTCCTGGTTCCCTTCCTAAGGTACTACACCCAGTTTCTTCCACTGACTCTACTAAACATGATCAGGCCCTTCACACCCTTTAAACCTGAGTAAACTCAACAGACTCTCCAGTGCAGTTCACATTATCTGATGCCAGTAGTATAATATAGCTGTTTTCATAGCTCACACAACAATATAAAATGAAACAAACCAAAAATCCAAGTGCGTTTCTGCTTGTGCAAGCAAATTCAGACGAAAGATTTAAAACAGCTTAATGAAATAAAATGGTTTCTGACTTCCATCCATCTGTGTTTAAAAACCATATAAAATACACAAGAAGGGAAATCAACAGAAAGGATATGAATGTACCAAAATTTTAATTGCTGCTCTTCTGATTGGATGGAAAGGACTAAGTATATACAAGGCAGGAGTGGCACTAAATCGAAAGATTGTCTTCCCTTTGTTCAGTACTATAAATGTCTGGAAAACAAAATAGAAAATGAGAACATTCAGTATTTGCATTTATGCTCAGCTTTTCCCAACCCACATCCCATTGGGAAACTCCTGCCAGTATCCCATACTGCTTACCCACTCCCTCCCGTGATCCCCAAATTCCTCTTCATTCAGTGAACAGTTTTGTCCAAGACCCTCGCAGCAGAGCTGTTGCCTGTCCTATTGCAATGTCTCAACTAATTTTTCTTCCTTCACTCCTTACAGGGTCCTGTGCCACTACCTCCATTGCAGGGCTGGGAAGAGAGCGGGATCACCTTTAAAAATAAAAAATTTCCTGGAGACTAAAGTCCTGCGGTGGAAGGACTTTTATGATGCTCTTCTTCCCAGGTGCCGGGAACCTTACTGTTTTGTTACTCCATCTTCTCTCCCCTGAGCACTCTGCTGCTCTCAGTCAATGTTTTTGGTTTTAACAAGTAAGAAGCTGCATGAAGCGCAGCTCCACAGCAGGCTCTGACCCTGGCGCTGAAGCATTGTCATTGTACTCAGGTTAATATGGGCGGAGGAAACTAATACTGTGAGTTATCTTAAATCCAAAGCAAAGGTGAATTGGATGCTGACCCAATTTACAGAGCTCTGAAGACGCCCCACCATGCACAGAGGAACTAATATTCACTCAGAGACAGGATCAGGACACCCAATAGATAAACTCTAAGCAACTTACCCACCTTGAATCTAAGACTTTCATGACACTAAAATCACAAATCTATATCCTGCTGCTTGTGCCTGGGGACAGCAGGCAAATTAAAAGGTAAATTAATTCTGGCCCTTCCAGGTAAGTAATCTATTTGTCTTTATCTATTTAACTTTTATTCTGTAGTTCTTGCACCTGTTTCTACACTGTTTTAATAGAAGTAGCATGGTGGTCATATTCATTCATTGTTTACAGAAAATAGCATAGCCCAAAATCAGGAATATCAGTACCTGAAAGAACTGGAAGCTGCCTAAAAATACACCATGCTTCCAAGCCTGATTTTGTGCCCTGCATTGCGAAATGTTTGGAAAGGGGAACAAACTGTAGTAAGCAACCAGCCCAGCTCTGCTGTCAACAGCCTTTTGACAGAAGCTGTATGCACTGTTGTGGCTTTGGTCCAGCCTACATGTGATTCCTCATCAGGTGATGCTCGCTTTGGGATGAAGCTTACCCTTCTGCAAAGTGCCAGCATTGCATGTGCTACTCACATCTCTCTTCAGGTCTATGTTGGTCATCTTAAATGGAGTTGAACTATTCCTCAGAAGAAAAAGATCTGCTGCTCTCCAGGAATGGTTGTGGAGGTACCTCCTGCTTTTATGCAGAGTGCTACCACAAGACTCAAGTCACCCCAGAAGCCCTTAACATTAAGGGGCTTAAGTGATAAACAGACCTGTGAGGAGTCAAGCCTCATGCAGAAGGCAAGATAGGGTAGATAAAAACCTCTGGCTTAATTTGACTCAGCTATTGCTCTGCTCTTTTCAGATATTGTATATTCATACTCAGAGTTATCTGAAAACACCCAAGTTTCATTTATGCTTTTTTATCCCTCTTTGCCCTCCTGCTTAGATGTTTTCTGGCAGCCAAGCTCATGCCAAAACTCTGATCCTTAATCTGGAAAAAAAGTATTTTTACTGGCTGTAGAAAGATAAAAATCAGAGCCCTCAAAACAGAGACAGTGTTTATGCTTTAGCAAAAGCAAAGAAGCAGAACGGCTGGCTGGTGCTCACCTTATGATCATTGTAGAAAGGGTCAAGGTCCTCCAATGGCTCCCCAATGAGCTCTGGAGAAACAGTTCCATAGATATCAGGCAGCTTCTTGCAAGCTTGCAAATCAAACTGAGGCTGAAGTTTCTCTTCTTCGCCCAGCTGCTCTCTGTATTCCTGCTTTGCATTCCTTGCAAGCTTCTCCGCAATTCGTTTCTCAATAGCAGCCAAGGATTCAGGCGTGAACCGGTGGAAGCTGTTAGTACCCGGTGGTAACAAGAAGTCAGCCATCTTTTCATCCTGCTTTGTCTTTACTGGTCTTTACTCCTAGTAGTGGAAACAGCTGAAAAAAAAAATACCACAGGTTAGTGACAGGAGCAAAGCAAGAAGAACAAAGCCATCAGAATGAAAAAGAATAACTCAAATAACTTGTAGGCTATTTATTATCAGGAAACCCTTCATCTAGTTTTATGTGGTTAGTAGAACATCAAGGAAAATAGAAATTACTGAAACCGCAGTTTCAATTAGGAATCACTCATGATCAGTGCTAAAAAGACTTTGTAGATAGACCATGGAGTATTCTTAAATTTCTTAGTCACTTGGGATCCTAAAGCCAAACTAAGGAATAACTTAGATTCATACAAGCTTCAGTTTCACTGAAAGCCATAGGTATTTGGATTCCTAACTCATTTTTGAAAATGCAGCTCTGGGAGTGGATGAACAATATGCCTAAGATGACTACAGGGCAGATTTAAATCAGCCGATCTCCGGCCACATGATGCAAACCCTAAAAATGCCCCAGCTGTTCTATTCCAAATTTAAAGAGTGAAGGGTCAAGTTCAGATTCTTAAATCACGTAGAAATTCTTCATAATCTCTGTCTTAGGCTTCTGCAACATAATTTTTTTTTTCTTTTTTTTTTTGCTTTGGGATAGGAAATACCATCTTCAAGATATCTGTCAAGACTTTTGAGCGTTTTCTTCTTCTCTGCACCCTACAATCTGAAGGATGTTGGAAGCCCAAATGGGCCTGGCAAAGCCCTGGGACCTTCATGAGAGCACTCCAAGCTTCTGAGATGCTGAATAGCCACTGCTGCCAGTTCACATCTGAAAAACAGGGTCCTTCCATCCAATACCAGTTTGAACATCTAACCCAAACCTGTGAGGTTTGACGATCTTGGGTTGATGGTGCTTCACTGCTAACATTTCCAATCCCTGCCTGAATGAAAATGAGTGAGAATTGCCACATCTCTTCAATTTAAAATAATAAAGCCAAGCATGAAAAACACATCAGGACAAAAAGTCTTCTTGTATCTGCACTAAACAACATGGATAGCTGTGAAAATTAATGTAAAACTGCTGTTTGAAAAGGGATGAAGCTTATCCCTGTTCTAGCAGCCTGCACAAATCCAAGTTCACTGAAGCCGTATTGTGCAATTTAATAGTGACTTTAGTGGCATGTCTTTCCAGCAAGAGAAACCCTCACTACGCAACAATTAAAACTCATTTCACAGAAGAAACACAGCCCTGGCTTTTTTTACCACCGCCATTCACACTAAATCAGAATATAAGCTGGTGACAAATAAAATAGTAGATTTTGAGGTGGGCTACCCTATTGCATTTGTCGATGTGTGCAGGATACAATTCTTTGTTTAGCCGCAACTGTTGTTTTCTGCTTTCAGATGGTATTTGTCTATTTACAGTGGATAGTTCCAGAAGGTTTGCTTCTATTAGGCTCTGTGATGACAGCATTTTTGTTAGGAAACAAGACTTTAACTGGACTCTGCATGACAAATAGCATATTTATTGACTCAATTTATTTGAGTGAAGTACTCTTTCAAATAACTACTGTTTTTCCTATTCTGACTTATTTTAAAATGAATTCATTGAATTGTCATTGAGCACAGCTTATCATACAGGAATGATTTACTGGAGCTTGTACATTATACTCCGCATTACTGCTTGTTAGAACAAGCAGGGCTAAAATTAATTGGCCTTCCTGGAGTTTGGGTATTCTGACATTATTCTTTATTGAGATTTATTTTCTTTATCCCTTTCCCCTCTCCCCCGACATCATTTGTTTTATCCCCTTCCTCCTGAAAAACAGGAAATTAGGAGCTTTCCCAAAAATTGAATTTTCTTATGCTCAACACTTTGGGACTCAACACCAGTGCAAGCAAATAGAATTTCACTTTCTATAAATGACATCAGTACAGGTGGTCAGAGAATTCTCAGAGGTTTTTTTGTCATTTCAGTTTTTGTTTCTTCACAGTGAAACCTGTCTCAGTGCTGAAGGTGACAACAAAAAACGGTGGCTGATCAGTACTTCCGGAAGGGCACAGACTGGATCTCTAAAACAAAGAGGAGATCATTGCAGGCTGTTAGCTGAGGTCTAGACAATTATGAGCGCTGTGAAGATGGTGAATGGGGAATGATTGCTTGCTTTTTTTCATAATACAAGAATGAAGAAACTTCAAATGAAATCACAGAGCAGCAGGTTTGAAACAACCACTGCAGCCACTTTCCACATGGTACAGAGCTATCCCGTGAAACCTGCTGGCTGCAAATGGCAAGGATTCACAAAGCCACAAGACAAATCCAAGGGCAAAAGATCCATTAATAGTTTTAAACACAAAGATGCTGTCTCTGACTAAGAAAATCCTTTAGCTGCAGAACCTGGGTGCATGCAAGAAAGACTACTTTTGTTTGCCCTATTTTTACACTCTTCCTAGGCCACCAGTCTGGAGAAACACATCATCAGATCTTACGTGCTTTTGTCCTTACGTAGCACTAATGCCAAGACAAGACAGCCTACACTGCCTTGGGCAAGGGCTCAGTCTGCCTGCCGACTCTGTGGCTGGCCTGAGCTTGAGCAGATATGGAAGCACACAGAGAACCAGAGTTAATACCCCCATACCTCTGCAGATGCTCGAGATCCGCATTGCACCAACTACCTGCTTCCAGTGATTCAGAGCATGGGCTGGGTGACTGCCTCCAACCTACACAGACATTCTCTTTGCTGGAAAACTGGTGGTAGCCACCTCTGCACCACCATCTCCATATAGCCAAACTGGAGGCATGGCCATATAGCATGAGGGACACCAAATACTTTACTGAGATTATAAGAGAATGTGTGGAATGTCTACTAAGTGCTGCAATTTTCATGGGTATTGCTTGATCACAAAAACTGCATCTTCACCAGAATATTCAGCATCCTTCTCAGACTTCCTTTAAGACTTCTGAAAGAAGCCATTCTAGCAACAGAACTGGTCAAAATTTTTCAAAAAAAGAAAAAAAAGAAAAAGGATAGGGCATGATGAGGGAGATAAAATAGCCAGAAAGTTTTAATTTTTTTTTTTTAAATGGAATTATTTTTGCTTAAAGATCTCTCTTATTAGAAAACTGAATCAATTTCAAACTGGTCAAAACCAGATCTTTGCAATTTTATCTGCAAATTCCAGAAAAATAGCTGCCTAGGAACAAGTGGAAAATCCTACACAAACTTCATTAGAGCTTTGCTACCCTTCCGTTTAGTTTTCCTTAAAAAAAAATTACATTTTCCAGGATCCTTATGACTGAAAAATCTTGACATGTTTTGTCTTCATACAGTATATAAGTTAAAGTTCCAAATTTTAGTATATATATTTAGGCTAATTCTTTTTCAATTTCATATGCTTTCAGGAAATGGACAAGATAATTTCATGGGTCCTTTCTATGTCTAATTTCTTTTAATCTATGAATTGCAAACATTTCTACAAATAGCCAGGGTTAGTCCAGATGTTTCTTTAAAGGGTAAGAAAGCACAACAACTTAAAAAGCAGAAATCATCAATGACTGAAAGAGCTGGACTGCCATTTCTTAAGAGATAATAGCTGTTGTGACTCACGTTTTTGCAATATAAGCCTAGATTTTTCCCATTCCTCTCAGGCATATTTTTGAAGTACAAGGCTTCAAACACATTGTTTCTGTGATATCACCATGCACAGAATGAACATTTCCCTCTTTTTTTGTCTTTGATAAATTCAGTTAACATTGGTTCTGGCTGATAAAAATGTAGTGGTTATGTAAACAAAATGTGCATATGAAAATAAAGTCCCAAGATGCATATTTTCTATGGCATGGCAAGAAATGACAGCAGTACAAACAAATAAGATATTGCTAGCACCTGTATTTCTTCAGAAGGATAAATGCTGTTTCCCATCACGGTTTTAGTCTTACTCTCATAGGCTTCAGCCAACCCAGTTCAAAAGACCTTTCATGTTCTTAGTACATGATCTGCATGCCCTACAAGCCTTTCCCTGACTCCCCATGGATGGGTGACCATCACCCAAAAGACCACTTTGGCAATAGGTTGCCTGCAGGGGTGTAGATACAGGGGAAGTGGGTCCTGCTCACCTGCAGCTAGCTGCCCCCCTGCTCTTGCATGGGCTTTGTGGACTCAGACCACCACCCTAGTACCTACCAGCCCCTTATCATGGCCCAAGAGCCAGCAGGGAGGTCCCATCCTCCAGAAACAACAAGCGAAGCAGAGGCTGAGGTCCTTGCTGTGCACTACACCTGGCTGGACACTGACTTCAGAGAAGTCACAGCTTCTTGCACCTCCATCTCCTGCTTGCACGATGGCATAGGTTCACTTGCCTGACATGGTATCAAGGACATGCATGCATATATTTCAGACACTTGGCAACGATAATAAAGGACCCAAACTTGAAGAACAATGCGAAAGTGGCACTCACAGGCTAAAGGTTAGATACTGTCAGACATGCTCATCTCAAGTAGGATTGTATTCATTTAACCCTACTGATTTCTGTGATGCCACTCAAGAAGTTACTACTGACTATAGGTTGGGGAGACGGATTATAGCCCGTGGCAGCAGGTATGTTTCCACTGCGACTCTGCTAGACCTAAATCTTACAAAATAACAGTCAGGAGTCCTAAATTCTCCTTTTGTTTAAGAAGTGTTTGTGACTAAATATAGACTTTGCATTCCCAACTGCTCTGGTAACAAAAACAGTCATGAGGGTGGGTTTCTTTTAAATGTTTGAGACTACATGGAGTACAGTCATCTCCCCCCGCCCTCTTGCTTTTCCATATAATCTCTTTGGCATTTTCCTTTGACCTTCAGAGCATTGTAAAACATAAGAATAATAGGCTAGGGAAATAAAAAACAATAGAATGACACATCTAGTTCAATGTCACTGGCCTAGATCCACAAATTCTTATGCATAAATTTACACATACACACAAACATTTGATCATATTTCAAAAGACTACAAGGTGATATGGGACCATGTGGAAGTTTTTTTCCAACCATGAAATAATGGCTTCATGGAGAACTCCTGTTTTTAATTAAGATCAAAGACCTTCTACATAAAGATACATAAAGATCAAGAGGCTAAAGGAGTTTAGGTGACTTAGACACTCTTTGTAATTTTACTGACAATCAACAGGCAAACTTTTGAGACTTAATTCACTTATATTTATATCGCACTTCAATTCCACAGCTAGGAGGTGTCATGGGAAATTCTCTTGTAACTGAAAAATTTCAATTGTTGTTATACACTCCGAGGATCTGTATGCTCACATCAAAACAAGGGGGAATTGAAAAATACAGTCCTTTAAATTTTATACAGCACACTTATTACTTCTGCTTAAACTGATATATGGTTTGTTTCTTTTTTCCAACAGGCATAATTTTGTCAAGACCATAAGCAATGATTTTTTGTAGTTCATGTTCCTAACACATGATATCAGCCACATCTCCAGCTGGTGTAAATCAGCACAGGTCTACCCATCCCAGGGAAGTCACAGCAGCTGGGGAAGTGATCTATCAGAACCAGGAATATTTGGATAGAAATGCTTTCTTTAAAGAGAGTAACTTCTCACCAGAGCATGAACACCAGAGTGTGTGTAACTGAGGTTTTAAAATAATGGCCTAGAAGGTAACCAAGCTCGTAGGGAGCTGGAAAACCCTGGTTTTTTTGTGACGTGTGAAGGCAATGTGCAAATGCTTCTTCATCCAGAGACATCTTGTTGGGTGAGCTCAGAGTCGAAGGTGCAAAAAGGGGTGTTGGAGACACCAGGGGTTCCCCCTGCTGGGGACCAGACAGGCTCCTGTGGCTGGCCTGCAGGGGAAAGGTTTTGTATTCCACAAAAATCTGATGGAAATGGCTGTAATGTTAGCTCTCAAAGGAGATCTAGGAAAAATACAGCGTTGAAATCAGCCTCAAACTGACACAGGAGGAGCTGTGAGACAGAGTTCCTCTTGCTGCCCACGTCACAAAGCAACCCCGCAGGTTGATATGACATTGCATAACACGGATTTCCTAAAACAAGCCCTGTTTGTTCGCCATGCATGCTGACCAGGGGCAGAAATAAATAAGTAGGAGAACTCATTGCATTCACACCGTTGGGAAAAAAAAACAACACAAAATGTCCAAACAGAAATCTCAGAGTCACCGACCCATGAGCTTTCATCACAACCAGCTTTGCCTACACTGTATCTTGTTTTAAATCCAGTTTAATGAGTTTTTCTGGCATCTTGCTCATCAGAATCATGGCATTCTGACATTACCAGTGGCTTATTGATAAGATAAAGTCTTCAGAAAACGAACGTGTGCTGAAAGGAAATGAATTCAGAAGATTTCATCCCGATGTTGAAACAGTATTTGGGGATGACAAATGTTATGCCAAGAATTAAATGCTGGCACTAAGTCTTCTCTTATGATAAAATATATATTTTTAGTGAGCTAAAAATATTCTGCTTTCTTTGCAGGTGTTTTTATTTCAAATTATGCAGCAACCAAATGGCATAAATAAGCCAGAGGGAAGCAGCCCATTATAGTTACCAATGCGCATCTCTATATTTTGCTGAAAATTATAATTCTCTGCACCCAACAGGTTTTCATGTCAATTTTAATTAACTAGAGATTGGCCTCAGAGTTACTTTACTATAAACTACTCAGCCTTCAGATCCAGGGAAAGATTTCTCCTTTGCTACTCTGAACCAACAGAGCTTGCAAAGAGCTACCGAGAAAGAGGAATGTTTTCAGCTCAGGATGCAGTCACTAGCTTTTAAACAAGAAATAAGAAATCTACAGGAGAACTTCATGTTGTGCCAAATATAATATACACTGCTCACACCATTAGGTGCTTTGAATGCTCACATGAATAAAATATATCAAATCTGGTCCATTTTATTCACAGAGTGTTTTGTAAAGACATTCTAATGGATATAGAAAGTTGTAAAACAGCTATTAAAATATATTCTGAAGCCATTATGGGATAGTTATGCTGCTGAAAGAAGGCAGGTTTTATGCTGGCCACCAGAAGCTCAGCTGCATGCTGCTAGAGGAGAGGGAGTCATGGCTGGAAAACTGTCTGATATATTACCACAAAGTTATAGGTAAGGCATCACTGATCCCCTGCCATGTAAGTTATGGAGGCACATTTCGTCAGCAGGGAAAACCAACAGACTTACAAAAGCCACACCAGAACTGGCATGGTTACATTAAAAAAGATGGATGAAACTCTATAAGTAAAGCCAGGGCCTCTTTCACAATTTTAGTGTTGAACTAAGAGACAAGCACGACTTAACAACTCAACTTCATTTTTACTAGTGAATGGAGCAATATAGGTTTCTCTTCTTTCAGGAAACAGAAACAAAAACAGGCTGAGTTGAAGAGTCAAGAAAATACTGGATATGAAAGGCTGGGAGAGACAGACCCAAATCATACAAAGTTAAGCTGTGGGAGGTGCCAGGTCCCTCTCCTGCATCCTGCAGATATGAGGTGAGACAGCAGGTCTGCCAAGTCTGCAGTATCAGGAGCACTTTGCTCTACGACCACCATCCTACGCCCCATCCATACACCTATGGTGTGCCCAGCTTCCCATCCTTCTCTGCCTCTATCCCTTTCCCATACGTTAGCCAAGAAAGTGGTCTCATCCTCCCACCTACTTTATCCCAAGTCAACAGAACCTTTCCACAAACCTCTCCCTGTCCACAGTGATAACCCTCAAGTGACATTTACACCAATCCTATGTGATTTTGGCACAGCTACTTTATCCTTCCCTTTGTCCCATGCAATGCATCTTTGTCTATCACGGTAGGTTCCCCTGGACAAGGATGCAGGGTCCCTATTTGTCTATGGTTTTGGATGGTGTTCAGTGCTAATGGAGCCCCAGCTACTGGCAAGCATTTTCAGTGCTTTTGCAATAAAATACACAGCAGAAAAATGAAAATACACAGATTCAGAAGTGCAGTGGCAAAATTATCTTCCCTGGTAATGGAAACAGAGATTTATGAAGGACAAATTGAACAGGGACCCTATCAGGGAGTAGCTGGTTGCTGCTTGCCAGGTTATATTGAAGATTTGATTCATTATTTAGTGCACCGTAAATTTGACAGTAATAGTTGGATAAAGCTAGTGGATCTTCCACTCTGATGGAAGAGATTTCCCCCCCTGAGACAGAGAGAGATTATTGCTGTCCAAAGAGGAGGGATATTCTGCCTGTTTGCAATTGAAAACTGCCTGGGTTTGGTTGCCAAGTTTAGGAATCAGAGTTAAGAGCTTACACAGGCTCTCGGGGTGCAATCCTCAGCTCATGTCAGTCAAGCGGAATATTTCGTGTGACTGCAACAGGCAGTGGGTCAGACCGCTGGCATCAGAGAGACAGAATTATTTCATTTATGTCATTCCTTTCAAATACGTTTACTTCAGTGACTCGGTGTTGCTTCATGGAAAAGATGCAATGGATGCTGGTGCCAACTGACAGCATTTTGATTTGAATTACATAATGCTTTAAACCATTATGTAAATGAGGTGGACAGAAGCACGGAGGCAGAGGAGCCAGGGATTTTTCATTGTTTTTTTTAATACCTTGTAGCACTTTAACACTAGCACCTTCTTCTAGCTACTACCTTCTACCAGCTGCTACATTTTGCTAGTAGGTTGGCTGAATTAAACTTTATTTCTCCTGACATTAACCAAAACCTAAAGTGCATCTGAGTAAATGATGGGGAGCATCTTAAGAGTGGTGAATGTGGATGATTTCAGAGGTATATGAGTGAGTCACATTACCAGGAGTGGTTTGGACTATGTCCCACTGATGTCAATGAGGCTCATGCTTCTGAGAACCCTGTGGCTCTCCTGAATATTCCTCCACTTCTCCCCCGTATAATTTCCTCATCCTTTTACATGGTATATTGTTTCAGAGTAAATAACAAATAATTGCACAAACAATTACTTGCCAAAAGTCATGACATTTTCTGTTAATTAGCAATAATATAATCATCCAAATAAAACTGTTAGGGACATTGCATTTACTAACAAGCTACATCCAAATAAGCATTTATGTGTCAATGGTGCATGCTTGAGTGGTTGGTAATACTCAATTGGGCCTGAGGCACGATGCACTGGAAGCATACAACAGTGGCCTAGTATTGCAAACCCTGCTGTGGCATCTTGCTTAATTTAGCTTATGGGACCAAACAGTCAATGAGTAAACCAGAAAATAATATATCGAGTGGCTTGTGAAAGAGAAACATCTGATGATGGTATCAAAGCAGGACATTTTCTAGTTTTCTAATTTCCTAAATGGTAAATGCACTAGCTCCATAATTTGGGAAATTGTTTGCACTTCCTGAAAGAAAAAACACTATTCCTAAAAATAACTTTATTACTACTAATAGCAGTGATAAACAGCAATTGCACCAAGAGATCATCCAATATCTTAACCCTAATCCTCCCCTATAGCTAGGGTTTTTTCTATGCTAGAGACCCACAATAATATATGAACATTGTGGGCAAGGTACGAGTGCCCAAGGGACTATGTCTATGAGGTATAATAGCACCTACTTTGATAGGATCCTAAATGATACAGAAGTGACTGTACTGCTTGAACATTCAGCTTACTTTTTTTTCCTTTCTCAAGACAATTTCAACTAAAAATAAAAATTTGACAAGAAAATGGAGGATTTTATTCAGATCTCTTAATTTTTAATCTGCCATGTAAGGGGCTAATAATTCATGTACTGCCTGCTGATCTGTACATTAACCTTGATCTTTATCCATCCTGCAGTATAGTTCCTCAGCTTAGACAGGACAAATAATGTATTCTAGAAATTTTTGTCTAACAAAATATGTATTGGATATGCAGGTCTTGTGAAATAGCCTCATACACAGGATAGAATGAATCAAATAAAATCTAGCTTCTCTGATGCATTGGAACAGATTAGCCAAACCAAAGAAATGCAGGATGTTAGACAGTCAGGGAGAAGTAGACACTGTTAGGACATGAGTCATGTCTTCTGTTTTGCATGTCTACTTCAGTGAGATAAACAATGCTTTAGACCCTAACGAAGGCCCTGATGGTTCAATTTATTCATTAGGACACCTAAATTTAGGTGCTGATATGTACCTGCAGGTACATGTGAACTCAGTGCCTATGCTTGCATGTCTGTTTTTCTCTGACAGAGCAGGGGCATCTGGATTGAAATCCATTCCCCCAAAATTCAGACCACTATGGAACATGATGCAAGGCGTGTGATGTGTGTTAGCTTTTCTTCTGCTTGATTCTTCTCAGAAAAATGGGACCAGCTACATGCATGGTGGTAAAGGAGCAAGTGGAAAACGTTAACACTTCTAAAATAGCTTTCCAGTGCCCACAATTACTTTACAACATTAAGTATAGATCTTCAGCTTCAACAAACTGCATACATTTAATTAGTCAATGACAACCACATTGTTCCCAGAAACATGACCACCCAGGCTATCCTGATACTCTCAGACCCACCATGGACTCAGAAATCTGGAAAGTATTTTCTGTCTTATGTTCTGTTTCTATGAATTAATGAGATGTTTGAGATCTGATCTGTGCAGTTACATGGGCATGCTAGTGGCGTCCATGACTCCTAGGGAAGCACAACAAAACAACCCAAAAAAGAACTGAAAATGCACATCCATCCTAGTTCACAACCAATTTCATACTTCAGTCTTGGGCTTGTCTTGCAGATTATGCCAAAGCATATAGTAATTTTAAAAGCAGAACGGGGATGACACAGTTTCTCTCTTCCCACACAAGTGTTTAGCCTGGCTCCAAAATATGCTTCCCTGACTCATTTTCCTTCCAAAATTATTCCCAAAACTTGTAGTGCTAACTCCAGAAAAGTTGTCTGGGATCCCAGCTCTCTCCCACCCATCTCTACTGCCTCACAGAGAAGAGAGAAATGTAAGTGGGGGAAAGAAAAGAGGCTATTCACAGATTTCCCTTCTCCATGTCTCCAGGATACATTTCACACTTTCCAAGGGCCTAATAACCATCCTTTTATGGTTGGTGGTTATATGGTTGTTATATGGTTATATGATGGTTATATATTAGGTCCTCTTTACCTAATAACCATCTACGATGGGTTAATCCAATCTGAGGAGGGGGAGAGAAAGTGCAGCTTGGTGGGCACCTGACAGCCAGAAAAGGTTAACCCACCACGCTATCCTTTCTGGAAACTGCTTCTCACTTGATCTCCAAGGCAGTGAGCTGCAGAGAAGTTAAAGATGTCCTGGAAGAAATGGTCACAGCAGAGCAGATTGCAGCTTTGTACTGCAACCTTGGACTACAGCATGAGTTCTCCTACCTCCCCTTTCCATCCCCGCAAAGGGATGGAGCTGGCAAAGAGAGCCATGTAAAATGCTGTCACAAAACACAGAAGAGAGCCTGTAAGCCATCCCTTAGGTCCAAGCAAGAAGAACGTCAGACCATTGAAAGCATTACTGATCCTCTCAATTCTTACAATTTATAATATTCCCAGGTGAATCTAAATTAAATTGAAGGTTCACATTAAGAATGTAATAGGAAATCCCACTTCACATGCTTAACATTTACTCTCACAGTGGCTTACAAGAATAAGACAGTCCAGGACAGATTTCTGCTGATTTATCTTAACTCCCTTCTCCTTACACACCCGAAGCAGAAACCCATCTCAATGTCTGATCTACTTGTATCTATTATTTAGGTATGGCCTGATAGCACAGAGATCATTGCCTCCTTTTTACCCAGTACTTACTGTCATGATCCCAAGAACTGATGTTTTAAATGTGCTCTGCTTTCTGCTGGCTGGTACAGATAGGTAGCAGAGATACATGCCCTGGTCTTCAAATCTTTCTGAAGTCACTAATGATGCCATCAGCTGTGGCCATCTCATATCTCACTCATCACGTCCTTCTCCCTGCCCTGGGTTTATCTTTCCAAAACTGCCTCCAAACCCAGGACCAAGACTGTTTACCACACTGACCTTGCTGCTCCTGCTCATTCTCACATCTCTGTCTTCATTTGGAGGCTCTGACTTAAACTAACATTACTACAAACTAAACAGAAATGTTTTACTGCGCATGTCTAAAAATAGAACTGCAATCATCTATGCTTCCGTTACTTTCAAACTAAATTTATCAGGAGATTATTCTTCCGTGAGGTTTAGCACATGAGAAGTCTTATGTTTTAAAGTTCAATCATTTCACAGTTATTTATGAGCAGAAAATCTTATGGATTAATTTTATAAAGAAGCACAATCAGCTTGGGGATCAGATCTTCTTTTGGTGTAAATGGTCAGAATAAGTCTTCAGCCAATCAAGACAGTTTTTATCTTTTTTTTTATATATTGTTTGCTATGTTCACAGATAATGTGTAGCCGAGCACCAATAAGATAATATATAAGGGTTACAATCCTCTTTCAGAAAAATCTTCCAAGTAACAGCTAAGACTCCTATGACTGAATAAGGAGAGAAAAAAACCCATATATTTCTCTGGGGTTTTTATTAGTTCAGTTTCTACATTAGACAGTTCTTTGAGTGCAATTGATTTTGTAGTTTCCTCTGTAGTTTCCAATTAATCATCCTCCCTCTTTGTAAGGATGTTTTACACAAAAACAGGAGACAGGAAAACATTTTAAAATAGGAAAATGTGCTTATAAAACCACAACAGTGGCATGGATATGCAGAAGTGCAGGTTCTGTATGAAACCACTCTTTCGAGAGGAAGGGGGAGCAGCATCGCCTGCCATATGTAACAGCTGACTGCAAATTTCCTATTGAAACTCTATTTCTATAGAAAAATGCTTTTCCAATAAGAGCAGCATTTTAGTAAAGAGCATTTACTTTGAGATACAAATTTCTTCGTACAACAAAGAAGCCTCCACACTGAAAAGGGAACAGATTTCTCACAGAAAATCACAATTTTTCCTGGGGAAAAAAAATACTTTCTCTCCAAGAATGATGGGAAACAGGCCAGAAATCACCCTAATCACAGCCCCTCACTGGTTCTCCCACTGGCTTGACAACCCTGTGTTTGTGTTTTTAAAGTATATGAAAAAATTGCGAATTTTACATAGTCATTTTGATCCCAATGTAAAAATGTATTTTAAAATTACTCACTTTTGACCAGACAGATGACATCTCTTTAAATTACAAGGCAATAAATATGACAATACCTATTCAAAACCAGGAAAACACACTTTTCTTCTAAAAGTCACCATTAGAATCCATCCAAGCATAAAACATTTGACTGAGGACAAGGATCTTTTGGAGCTTTGAATGAGTAACAACGGGATTATTACAAAAATAAATAAAGGATGAGCAAGCTGCCACTTAAGCTATGGATTTCCCACTGCAACAGCTTCAAAACTTTCTTGAAACAAAACAAATTAAAAAAAAGAGGAAGGCAGACGATAAGGCTCTGTCTAACTGATAGCAAGAAAACATCAAGCACTTTGATTCAGATTAATAAATAATGATGGCGTGTTATCCAGGAAACAGTGTAATGCCAAGTCTGTTTGATCTCAGACCAACTGTTGGGTAAAAGTATTTTGAAACGTTCTCTTGGGCAAACGGGCTAGTTGCATCTCATCTCTGGGACTTTGATTATTTAAATGGGGCTTTTATTAAAAGAAGGAATTTCATCCTAGAAGAAATTTTATACCATGTTACCTTCCTAAGGGCAAACTCCAGCTTTTCCTGGCTTATTTGGGAGGCTGGGATCATAGGAGTGGCGGAGCTTGGAGCATCCTCTGGTTTTGTCCTCCTACATCCTAAATCGAGATGGAAGCAATGGGAAAGGAAGAAAAGAGGGAGACTTATGAGCCCTATCCTTGCATTTCAGGGCTGTCCCAGGAAAACCAGGAAGTCATCCTCACTGCAGCTCCCACAGCCCATACCAAAAGCTGTGAACTCCTGAGAACATCTCTTCCCCCTCAGCCCTGCACAGCAAAGAGCATTACCCTGTTTTATGGCTGGGAGCACATGCCAGCCTGGTTTAGGTGCACAGGGATTTTGAATACTTAGTGCTACAGTGCCATGGCACAGGGAATGGAGAACAAGACTGAGGGTGGATGTATGTGCTCAGCCCTCCTGGAGCCTTCTCCTAAGGTGGCCATGTGGCTGAGGCAGCATGCGGTATGAGGAGGCTTTCTGGATGAACCAGCTAGACACTCTCCCCTGGCTCCAGCTGCCATGCAATCCCCTCCGTTGCAAAGTGGGCTCCAAGACTCAACCCAACCCCTAAATGACATCCCAGGGCTGACAGATGAGTTCATTGTAGTCCACTTTCAGACAGCAGAAGGTGTTGCCTTCCCCTGGCTCAATCTGTCACAACCCACCTTATCTCCATTGAAGAGTCCATCATCTCTCAGGCTAGCACTTCCATTTCACACCTAACTCTTTTTACAGGAGAGTTATCTCCCTGTCCTTCTCAAAACATCTGAAAAACCTCTAAGTTTACAAACATGTATTGCCCAGGCAGGTGTTTCTGGACTTGTCACTTTTTTTCAGCATAACCATTCCCCCCATGAAACGTTCCACTGGACACATGGCTCTTTCCCTACCAAACAGGGTTTCGGCAGCCTGAGAGCTCAGCTGAAAAAAAAAAACCCAAGAACTAATGCAGGAAGTGTAAAGAGATCTGATAAATGCTCCAAAGCTTCAGCTTCCAATAAACATATGAACTATAGCAACTGCCAAGAATTATGACTGCATGACATTACATCCAGCTCCTTGCTCTTATTAAAAAGTAAGCAGGGGTATCCAATGTGCAGATGGGCAGTACCACACAATCTGCTCTGCTCCAAAATCCATGTTTTAGTGGATACTCATAGGTTGTCACCTATCAAAAGTTTTCATCTTAAGGAAACACCTGATCTCGGCAAACAGCTGCTTTTCGGGTTCACAGCAGTAAATGGACAAAAGTGGTTCTGGACTTCCAGTCAGCTTTTGTATGCTGTGACACAATGTCTTCCAATCTGTTTCCTACTGCAGAAAATATAATGGACTTTGATCACTAGTTTTAAATAGAGGAAGGTAATTTGCACTTTTTTTGTAAGTGAAAGTTAGTATTTTTGGAAAACTAAAATCTAATGAACTTCCTTTTGCCCCCAGAGCATGAGAAGTGGTAAGGTAAGGTCCAGAGCCCCAAGACCACCAAGATGGTGCACACTGATCCGGAGAGATCAGCTCTAGCACGCTGAGGATTTTTTTATATTCATAACCCCTGATCTTACAGTGTCAGTTTATGTAGTTGGTATTGGGTGTAGGGTTATTGAGATCTTTTCATGACCACACCAGTAGCACTTGGCCTCAATACTCATAGCTAATAACAAAGAGATGATGCTTTGGAGACTGTGAACATTAAACTGATTTTAGTCCATCAAAAACTTTTGGCACTATTAGCTGCCACCCTGAGCTGTGAGAAAAATATTCTGTCTTTTTAATAATAGTCCTGATCTATTTATCCTCAAATTTCCCAAACTACACCTGAACCAAGGTGGGATAGATGGGCAAAGAGGGATACAGAAAGAGTTGTAGGCAGGAAAAGTTTGAATTTGGCATTCTCTAGAAATGACACTAGCCTTACTGCATTGTCCACAATAAAGATGCACTGCCAGCATCAAATTTTCATTCCCCAAATTTCATTTCTGGAAATACACTTCCATCATGTTCGCTCTCACTCTGAGTAGCAGCGCTATGAGTCTTTGTTGAGACTGCTTAGGTTTTCCCCTTGCTTCCATGGATGTTGTTCCTTGGTGCACTTCTTAAAAATAGGGCAGCATAATTTATTAGAAGTGATGGTATTTTGATCTGTGACCATCAATAGGTCTGTGGCCTTCAGACCAAACACTATTATCAAGACGTCCATTGAACTGGAAACAGCATGAGAGATGAGACAGCTAACTTAGCATTAATCAAGACTTTCTGTTCTTCCAGTATCTGAAAATTGCCATCAGGCTTTCTGATAATACCAAACCTCTGGCAATTCCAGGTGATCACACACTGATTTATTAAGGTGGTCATGTAGACACATGACTTGTGATACTGCACTGCAAGGATAACATCTGAGATTGACAGTTAATGTAATAATTTCTAGGGCTATGCACAGGGTCCAATGTTCACATCAGATTTTGCATGTCAAAATTCAGGAAACTCTGCAAATAAATAAGATCACCTAGTCACAAATTTGTCTTGCTCTACCAGCAACAGAAATTAGAGAAGGTACAGTGCACGTTTGGAGACCAGCCCAGTCTCCTGAACAAGCCCTTTAGTGTTCTAGTGAAAATCACCTGCATAACTAGCATGTTTGCTTCTCTGCCTGACCACAAGATGCTACCTAGTTACAGTCCTAGCTAAAATTTTAGCTTAACCTGCATCTACAGGCTTTTAAATCTGTAGCTCAGATTGCAGTTGAGTTGGTCAGCTGTAAGAACAGTATCTCCATCACTGTTCTGCACAAAGAAATTGCAAGTCTGGCTCTTTCCACCTTTCTTAATATTTATGCATTTGGTCTGGCAGCATCCATCATCACGGTAGCCTTAGTAGGTGCCCCAGAGGGATGAAATAACAGCAATTGCAAAATGAGACACAAGATGAACGGGAATAAGGAGTGTAGGAGGGAGCTAGTATCAGGAGTCTTTCAGAGTTAGGTTATATGAGGCTATATCTCTTGCAGCACAGGAAGATAAAACACCACCACAGATTAGCAACAAAGGAAAACAATGAGTCTGCGCCAGTTTCAGTGGGGGTTGGGGTGTGAGAAGCATTTGGTAGAAACATATACAGAATATACATTGCCAAGGGATCAAGGTCTGGGTCGAGGCATAAAGTACTTTGCAAGGCATCTTGCAATATCTAGGCATGGGCAGTGACCCACTCCTGGACAGCACAATGCGCACCCAAGTCTCCCATAAACCAACCCAATAAAAGTAGGGGCAGAAGCTATCTATTCTCAACTGCCTCTGGAGAGCAAATTGGCAAAAGGCAGCAGCTCTGCAGTCCCCAGGAGGAGAGGAAATGTCAGACTTCATCTGGGAGTCTGCTTTCTGACACCGAGCCATTTTCAGAGTTTTCTTCTGGCTGCAGTGGGAGATGGTGGGGTTCCCCCTGAGCTGCACACCTCATGTAGCCAGGGTAAAGGTGGCTTGGTCTGTTCTGGACAGCAGGCTCACAGATAATGACCCTTTTGAGCGTAGTGCTTCATTATGCACACTGGATTAATTCCCTCCTCCCAGACTTCTCCAAGAAGGAACTTGGCTGAATTTTTGCTGCATAGTCAGGGTCTTTGATTAACAAAGGCAACAAAGCAAATTGCTAATCCTGAAGACTAGGCATGGTACCAAGTGTTTCTTCACAATGTTAAGTGCCCAGCTGAGGGGGAAGGGCCAGGAGGGATTCTGTGCACAAACTTTGAGCCTCTGAGCTGAAGCCCAGCCCCAGAAATTCCTGTTGCTATTTTTCCTTCTTTGACAATAGCACCCAGAGGCCCCAAATGAGATTACTTTGCTGCTAGACGCTGGACAAACACACTGTGGACTGAACAAAGGGCAGGAAGGTGTGAAGTTATTTGTACCTTCCACCAGCAAGATGAAGGGATCCCAGCTCTCCCCGCCGTACCCAGCATCCCATCCTCTGCCTCCCCATGCAACAAGTGCAGCTGCACCATGAGCTGGGGTGAGACACACTCACAAGGTCTGAAAGCCCAAGCAAGCACCCTAAAAGCCCAAGCAAGCACCGGATGACACCTTTTCCTTGGCAGGTGTGAACTTCATCTGGTGTCCACCACTTTGAACAAATATGTCGTCCACCAGCTCATCCAAATTCCTCCAAACAGAGTTCAAAGCACTGATTTTGAGCCATAAAACCTCTTGTACCTGAGGGTGCTCAAAACTACAGGTGCCCAGCACTACAGGTGCAGGGGGACAAGGCAGTGTCTCCAGCCTGTCGTCTGGAGCTCATTCCCCATCCTGCTCTGGAAAGCTGCCTCGTGGGCCTCAGCAACACTCATAAGAGCTCAGGCATGTTGTGACGGCTGAGAAGATGGGGATGTCAGAGGAGCAGGAAGGGAGGGAGGAGCGCTGTAGCCCAGCTGGCTTGCTGGATTTGTGTGCGTGGGCGGCAGGTTCACAACCAGCTATTCCTTTTATTTCTGGATTTGTGTGTCTGCTTGAAAATTTGTACCAGCTCTGCTATATCAACAGGAACATAGGAAATTGGGCTAGAAATACCAAGATAACTCAGAATCCCAAATCCTAGCCTCATACATTTCCTTCACATTTCAAAATCCATCTCCCAGTTCATGCCTTTATTTAGCCTGAAATTAAATTCTATGTCTTAATACCTTCACAGGTATTTAACTATTTTTCTTCCTGCAACTGAGGCTGGCTTTCATCCCAGCACCCTTCTCTCAGATGAAAATCTCCATTAAACCCAACCCCTTTCCAGCACTCCTCCTGGATCATGGGATCACAGTTAACAGAGTTTGCTCTGAGATGTGCATGGGGATCAAAGGATCATCGGCTTTACTGTACATGCAAAGTGGCAACCTCTCATCTAGAGACCAAGCACAACACCTCAGGGACTTCCCCACCTCCCAGAGTCTGTAAAATTGATTTATAAATTGGACTGGCAGCTTCTAGACAGCAAAATATTGCCCACTGTGAAAGGTGACAGTCAGATATGTATTTGGGGCTGGGGTGGGGACAGCCTCATATCCCTACTCAACTGAAATATTTCCATGTTCACACCTAGACTGAAAAGAAGCAGCAAGGTCTCCATCAGATTCTTGAGGATATGGAACGACCAGCCTGTTGGCTTGTCTTATAGCCCCTCAACAAACAGTGACTAGTCTATGGGGCTTATCTCCTCGCAGCTAAATCCTGTTTTGGTCAAGGGTGTGTTCAGATGTGGATAACCTGGAGCCACTTCTCACGCACATACGACAAATTTCAGCTGCGGAGAGAGAGAGGACTGATGCCACATCAGTGGGACGACCACATTCAATATTGTAGGTGTAATGTAAATAAACAGTCAGAGCAAAGGAGAGCAACATTGTTGTATGTGCTGCATCACCCATTTGTAAATACTCAGAGCTTCCAGTATTAACGACCACAGGTGCTGAAAAAACCAGGATGTAAAGAGGACATCACAGGAGTCCTTGCACTAGATTTTTTTTTTCTCTTTTTAGCCTAGTTTTCTGAGGAAACAGGCTTATCTGATCATGTTGTCTGTCTTAATCCCCTCTAATAACTTTTGAATCCATTGGCCAATTTCAACAACACGTGAGACAGAAGTAGACATTTCAGGTACAGTAAACATCCACTCATCCTATAGAAATGAAGAGCTAAGTAAAATAAATCAATGGTAATTAGTGCCCCCACTATGGTGTAGTGCCAACCCCTTTTCTGTTCTGAGAGACGGCAGTCAGTATGTCATCAGTTTAGGGATGCAAACGAACCCTCAGTAAGTCATTGCGCACATTGCCACTTACAAGTATTCAGGAAGAGACTATGGGCTTGGAAGGGCAAGTTAAAGATAAAAAAGCTAGATCCATAGCAAAAAAAATGCTGAATTAGTTCACAAAGCAACAGGAGCTTTAATCTTCCTGTTTTAGGGTAATAACCTTAGAAAAGCAGAATCAGTGTGACTGTGCAGGGATTAATATTGTGGCAACCTCTCTTACCCTCTTCTGCCTTGAAATAGTGTAGTCTAAAACTTAGCTCCTGAAGAAAGAGGAGGAAACAAGCACTGATAATGTGAGTCAATCCCTTAAAGCAGCACCATGCATAACAGTGAGACCATGAAAAGTGTTCAGCTTCCTTGGCTGTGTTCAGTCCTCATTTTGGTTCAGGGGTAGTAACTTCATGCAAAGCCTCTGAGCAGGGCAGCAAAGGAACTGTGAAAGACTCCCACAGAAGCCTGATTGTTGGGCTGAAATCCTACTCTCCTGAGGGCAGCATATGGTACCTGAGAGCTGCAAAAGCAACTTCTGAATTTACACACACTTTTAGCTTTATTTCCCTGAATACATGTACCACATCGTATATCTGCACCTAGAAACAGGACCTTGGTATCATAACAAGAGATCTTGGGCGTGCATACACAATGTGCTGAAAGCCAGTTTTAAGCCAGGAGCAGAAATATGCTCCCAAACTCACGTGCCCTTGCTACAAATGGATGCAGGCAAGCACAGGACTAAAAGGACTTTTTCCCACATGGTAAGTTCAATGTGTTTCAAAGCTTCCAGCAAAAAAAACCTAGCTCAGCTGCTATATATCATGAGAAATGGCTGATATGCCCAGCACACTGGCAGACTGCCTGGCTACCAGCTGTGGTCCGATTTCTAACCCTGCTAAAAACAGAGGTCTGCCAGTGGACACAGTGCCACAAAAAGTGCGGAAGACAAAGCCTGCCTTCGGATGTGTCTGCAAAACTGCTTCCATGGCCAACGAGTTGAATGCAATGCTGTGGGCAACACTTTAGGCAGCTGGGCTCTCTTCACTATGGCTACCAATGACCTGGCATCCTGGAAGTCAGCAGGAAAACTCAACCCTGGATTCTGCCTGGAGGGCAAGAAGTTCAAAGGACTCCAGTCTGGCCTGTGGCCAGACTGAGAGGAGTGTTTAACTGGGTGCCTGTAAGAGGCATTTCAGACATTCCCATAAAAATGCCATTTCCATGTAAGTCCTACACAGGCAGGCTTGCTCCGCTCCTCTCCCAGTCAAGGAATGCAGCAATTATGTCCACAACGGGAGGTCATCTTCCCACTCAACAGCTAAGCTGCTTTCCCATTGGTTAAGCTCTGGTTCTGGAGGCAGCTCTTACCTCAAAATCAGTGCCCGCCAGGCGAACCAGAGCTGCTGGCTTTGAAAATTGTAAGGACAAGGTACAATTTAGGTGCCTGGGAGGCCAAACTGGACTTGGTGGAATTGCTTTTTGTGGGTTGGTCAGTGGAGGCCTAAAAAATCAGTCTCCATGGTCTCTAGGTACCTCCTGTTCTGTCCCTCTCTCCTTCCCATGTAAGCACTTCCCAGGTAGCCTGTAGACACTATTCTGATATATTAACCCACAATTATTAACAAGACTGTGATTTTCAAGGCCACATCTGCTGTACCAGTCTCTGGGATTTGGGATTTACTGTCTGCATGTCCTGCAAGTCTTGTCTTGAAAGCAGCCTCAAGGCCACCATCAGAAAGCAAGGTAGTGTGAACTTTTTTCCCACAGAATAGTTCATCTAATTGCTCTTTCTCCATTACTCTCACCCCTGTATTCCTTTGTCTTGTGAACGCCTTTGTTCAGGTCGAGTTGCTAAGAAAAATCTGGGTTGGACAGTAATATACACCTTGGTTACATACTTCCACCATGAAAGCCAATGACATTCTATTTTGCAATCCTTTTCCAGAAAGTGCAGCTCACTTGTCTCCCTGTTCATCCAGTTCCTGGAACAGACAGGAATCTTGATGAAAGCCAGGTGATTTTACCTCAAATAAGATAAATCAGAGTAATGTCCAGCAGAGAACTAGCACTTCAAGTGCTTTTAAAAAGAGTAATGTGGCTTTCTTCTTCCTCATCTTATCTTTTCTGGCGTGTGTCCTCTGGGTCATTTGCAACATGGGGGATTATTTCTGGCCGCGCTGGAGAGGAGTGCCTTTCTTTCATTTCAGGTGTTCGGAATTTTGTACACACCTTTATAAAATGGAGTTTTCACCAAGTTCATTCAGATCTCTGCAATTTCAAGGTTGCACTATTGCAACACACTCAACTTGGGGCTACCTTTTAACACTGTTTTGTCAAGAATCTAGCAACCTGCAATGTGAGGCTATTTGCCTTCTGAACAAACCAGACCAGCTGAATAATTTACATGTGGGATACACACATGTCTGACTGCTAATTCACACCCATTTCTTGCTTTCAATCAGCATGAAAGTCCTTAGCAACAAACTCAAAGAAAGATTTGAGTCCCAGCTGTACCGCTGCCCCAGTGCAGCTCTCTGTAATGGAGCTAAGCTGTGTCTGTAGGACAGACCCGACCTCTGGAATTCAGCCATATTGGGAAAAACATCTCACCTCCATCTTGGTTGAGTTCAGAGTAAGATAAATAATGTCCTTCTATTCATTTACAGCTGAATGCAGGTTTCTCCTTAGATTAATCTCTGAGCTGCCATTTGGGATCTGAAGACAGCTGCTGCTGTGCCTTGCCCAGTCCTAGAATAAAGATCAGACCTATCTTAACTACAGCAAAGTGAACCTCAGCTGTAGGGCGATAGGTGACTTTTAAGTACTCCTAGCAAAATAGTAGATAATACTACCACTTGAAGCTTGACTTAGCACTTGGGTTTGATCAACACCCAGTTCAGAGGAGGTGGGAAACAAAGTGTGACCCCAATTCATGTCTTCACCATTTCCCCTACTTGCTAAACAGCACTACATCTGCACAGGTGGTAACTGGTGCCTAGCTTATGTGCCAACGTGAGCTGTGGCTCCCTATGCTCACTGGTTTATTGCTAATGCAAGAAATAGCCTTGGGTGTGCAGTATTTGTTGTGACAAGCTGGAAGAAGTCCATGCATCAGATGATTAAGTTGTTCTTGCTACTAGCAGGTACAATTGCCTTTTCTGCTGAACTAGCAGCATACTTTCTTCTCCTTTTGCTCTTAACTTTTTCCCCTTTTTGGCTACTTCTAAAATATTTTACAGATGTTGCATGCTCATGGCTAAGCTCTCCAACACATTTTCAGCAGTTTTGTTGAGTCTGCATTTGCGGAGTCTATACAGGGCTAGGATCAGGGTTAGAGCTACTCATGCCAACACAGTTTGAATGCTCTGTTATTCCTACAGCATGATCTCGACATGCAGGGCAAATTTCATGCAGAGTAAAAGCTAGGCTGGGACCCAGTAAAGGTCCATTTTGAGGACTGGAGAGCAGCATAGACCTTGGCTGAAAACCTCAGCATCCCTGAAGACAAGAGCTTTTTTGTGTTTGATCACCTAAGCAGCCCATTTTAGCCATCCTACTTCAGGAAAGCACGTGGTGAGAGCACAGATATTCTAGGTTCGTATGGCACTAACGCAGAGACAGAGGCACCTCCAGGCAACGTCTAAGGTCATACAAGAGCATTGCCATACAAGTTGTGTTCTGTCTCTACACCTGATTAGCTAGATAAGGCATGCTCACGTGCAGTTCCTGTTCACAAAAAGCCTGAATCCAGTGCTCTCTCTTGGGATGTGAGGTGCTTCTGCTTGAAAGGAAGCAAAAGCAAGGTGATGGAGAATGTCCTTCTAAGCAGATTTCGAGGCAGGAGTGGGAAGGTTTTGGAGAAAAAAAATGAATGGAGGTGAAGACAGAAACTCTGGAGAGATATGGGTGGAAAGATCCTTCATCAGGCCCTTGGGACTGGAAGGTGCATGCTGGGGCCATCTGTGGAGGTTTGAAGAGGTGGTCCAACAATTTGTTACCGTAGGGTGCAGGGACAACTCTCTGCTGTGCAGTTTCTACAGGACTTTGGGCATGCAATTTGCCCTCAGTTTTACCTCTGTAAAATGAGAAAAACAGTGCTCCCTGTGGTGGAAGGATGCTGTCTAAATAAACACAGGGGGTGCCACATTTTGGTGTTTGGTTTTGGTTTGTTTTTTATTCTTTCTTTTTTTCCTCAAGTAATTAATTTAGGTAGGAGCTATCTCATCTTCTCTTCATTGAGATCCAGTCCCTTGATTTTCCAGCCCAGTTTGGCAGCATTGTCACATGCCCAGGTGCCTCATTCAGGTGACTCAAAAGCACCATCACTCTTAGAGTGATCTCCAGCTCCCATTTTCAAGAAGATACAGGCTCTCCTCCCTGGAGAGATGGCCTTCTCCTCCAAAATTACCTCAATTTGCCTCAGCTGCTGCAGTCTTTCCTTTGGAGGATATTTCAGCACAGCCCAAGCTTCCTTGAGGCTGGCTGAACTGACAGTAACTGCAGAGCTTCCCAGCCCAACTGGATCAGTCTTTGAGAAGTCCTGTCCAACCCTCACTCCAGCCCCATGCTCAGTCTGCCCTGTGACTTCACCCATTCTCTCCACTCAGAGAGACAAATGAAGTGTCACAGACAGTAAAAGCCAGGAACAGTGTTTGGACAATCAAAGCCTTGCCCTTAAAAAATAACTTTTAAAAGTACCGGCAAGTAACACATATGAATACCTCCTTTGACTTAAATCTAAACATGCATGCTTGTGCTCACAGTACCCAACAGTAAAATCACTTTGTCATCCAAAGCTTTTACCTCCATAATACAAAATTTTTGCCACTTCCAATATGAAATTGCTACTTTGGTAACAAAGAAGAGGTCTTTAGATTTTCAAAATACAGACAAGGTCCCTATGGGCTATTCAGGCATAAAAGTCACCCTTTACCAAAAGAAGGTTTTCTCAATCTGTATTTAAGCATCTCAGAAAGAAACTGGCCTCACAACCAAGATGTTATTGCCTGGATCAGCATCTTAAACATGGGGGGGGGGGGGGGGGGGGAGTAGAAAAACTATATCAAATGTGAAATGCTGTTAACTGTCAAGAAACCATGGAAAGCACAATAAACAGCAAACGTTCACTTTAGCAATTTGAGACTGTAGAATGGGAAAGAAGGTCAAAACTAGCAACACCAAAACACACAAAACATAATTTATATTACTAAATATAAAGCTGTGGTAAATGCTTGAAGGGCTATAGATAAAGTTAAGACCCATTATTTTGGCCATGGTAACAGTTATAAAACAGGGGGTGGACCTGGTGACGGGTCAGGACGAATGAGAGTTCTTTCCCTCACCAGCACTCTGCATTTTCCTCCACCTTCCTCTGCCTCATCCTTCCTCTCCCCTCTAGAGGCTCAACCATCAGAGGAAGAAGATGGGATGGAGTAGAGCAGCCGTGGCTGCAAGACTCCCAGGCTCAGCGGTGTGAGGGAGGATGAGTCCGAGAAAACACCCTTTGTCCATTTCTGATATGGGTGCTCTCAGGTTTCCCATTAGCAGCAGCAGCAGGGGATGACTCACTGCTCACCGTATCCCTGCACACCAGTGCTTGGACTGAAGCACTCTGCACACACATGCTGAGTCTGCAATGGAGCAAAAAGGAACCCATGACCTTGTATGGTGATGGGGACCACAGAGTCGTGCCTCCCTGTACCCCTCCCTGGCATCCCCCCATACTCTGCAGGATCTAGCATAAGGTAGGGCAGGCTGCTGGCCTAATTCCCCAATCTTCCCAGTCCACAGCAGGGCAATAAACCAGCTTTCCCAGCACAGGGGGTGGTGTCATGCCGAGCACACCCAGGTCATGCAGTGCAGAGCCCTGCTAAAGATCCCTGGACCAGCTCCAAATGAGTAAAACCATCCATAGCACATAATACAGCAGCACACAACGATAGTAGGTCAGGTCCTAGAAGCAATAAAAACACATTAGCAGCATGTAAAACTATGCTAAGTAGCCTCTCCGGTTGTGCCCTAAAAAAAATAACCTCCTCTGTTACCTCTTTACTGCAACTGCTTACATGAGTGCCTGTAATTTTTTAGGCGCACAGCAATAGCTCTTGGGGCATAGGCTGCCCCTTGGGCACAGTGGGATGATGAGGGATGATATGGACCCTCAGCAGCTCATGCAATCAGCCACAGAGAGACACTGCTGTGCTTGCAGCAGAGCTTTCTTGCACTTGATGTGTGACTGCCTGCAAGGTACCCGGGGCAAGAGGCTTTGGGGCACTGGAAGGAGCGATGCCTCCTGGGGGTTAAGGGCACGCCTTTGACCAAGAATACAGGATCCTGGCTGCTTCTGAACTGAAGGAGACACCTGAATCCAAGAGTAAGGTTTAGAAATTCTCAAAACTAAAAATACTCTACTTCCCCAGTAAAGCCAGTGAAGAACAGCTTTCCCACAAAGCCAACCTCATCATTTTTATTAATATTTATTATTACTCTCAGGGCACATTAGAAAGGTAGATTGTCCCTGTCACAAGGTGTTTACAAAGAGCCTGAAGTCTTTACACAGAATCCATGTTTCTGCCAAGGGATACCATCCTACAGCTGATATTAGGATGAAAGGGAACCCAGCAGATATTGCACTTTTGTTACACATTTCTTTAGCAACTAACTGATTAAAGTTTGCATTCCAAGTACAGCCATGTTGTAGGCTTATGAAAAATCTTCTCATTTGAAAGTCATTTTCATCCCCTGCATCTAGGACAATCAGCAACATGAAAAGGGAAATAATAATAAATAAATATGCATCAGCTCAGAGTTCATGTTCAGTCAAAGCCAGGAAGCCTTGCATCTCTCGCTAAAGGACCCCAGTAACAGTGGGTTTGAAAGACTGAATTCTGATACTTTCAGTAAATGGAAGAAAATCTCAGTGGCTTGTAGAGGTTCAACCATGATTTGGGAAGTTATCCTTCCTCTTCACAACCCTGGTGTTCGGTTCATTGACCCAGTGCTTTCAGCTCACCTCCCAGCCTGGGCTTTCCCACGGAGAAGATGGCTTCTCGTGAAGTCCTGGATATTTCAGCCCAGCAAGAGCATGCTGAGGCCACTGACTATCCCAAGGATGCTGTTTTGTTGCAGTGTCCAGCATAAGATGAAGTGAGAGAGGAGCGATTTACTGCTTGGCTGCAGAAAGACAGTGGCTGTAGGATGACGACACTGGTTTTGACCCTGGTATCATTTTCCTAAGTCCCAGTTATGTGTGGGCTACTAGCAGAAACAGAGAAGAAGGTGACATGATATTGCAACCCCATTTCATGGGGGAAAAAGACCATATTTGCAGTTGCCATCAGGTGATATGATATGGGAACACGTACCAGACTGCTCTGTATTAACAGCTGGGGGCTTGTAGCCCCCCCTTAGTCTGTCCTTTATTAAAAGCAATGCATCAAGGTTTCGTGATGTGAAGCAGATCTGTTTTGCTGAGGCTTTCTGCAGAGAAAGGATTTTACCCTTAATGAGATGTAGGGGACTTTTCCCTTTCCTAGTTTCCCAGCCCTCTCCAAATACCCATCGTCCTTCAAATCCTGTGTTGGCCATGTAGTGCAGAGACTGTACAATCACTCTCCCTGGGCACTGAAGGGCTCAGAAGAGTTTCTGCTTGCGATCCTATGTCAACCAAAATGTCTTGCATGGTGCAGAGAAATGCTGCACACACTCCATAGTGCAAAATTCTTTAAAAAGAAAGAATAAAAGGAAGTCAGGAATAATACATGTAACTCAGGTGCCAGTGACAGAGTAGAAAGACGCAGTGAGAAAATTGCAGCTAGGCATTGCTGGCCTTTTTAAGGACAAGAAGGAACTTTTCAAATACATAAGAAGCAAAATGTATCCTGTAAGTACTCTCAGGCATAACCCCATGGAAAGGGCAGAAATATTCAATACATATTTCTGCTCTGTACTTGGGAAAAATCCATGCAATGGAGCAATAATATGCTGAGAATTACATTCTTTTCAATTTAAGAGCAATAAAGAAGTACAATATACACCAGCTTCTTTAGCTAGACTTTGTAAATCAACAAGTCAGGATTATTGCACCCAAGAGTTACTACAGACTTGGCCAAGATGTACTCTGAATATCAACGTTGCTTTCCTAGGTATTGGGACACTGTTGTAAAGCACCAGAAGAAAACCATGGTTGTGGCAGTATTTTATATGGGTAAACAGAAAAATCTGAGTGACTGTAGGCCTCTCTGCTTTCTGGGCAAAAGAGCAGAATAGCTGATGCAGGCCTTGGTTAATCAGGGCTCAGAGGACTAATATAATTTGATGGGAACATCACCCCTATAAAGCATTTCTGTTCTGATGTCCAAAACACAAGGGTTACGGTGATAGATTAGAAAGGTTTAGGGAAGTATTGCTAAGGACAATTATGGACTGGAAAACAGGCCCATAGTAAATGCTGCAGAGAGCTCAGTCATACCAAAGAGAAAGTAAAGGGATGAATTAATCACTGTACCAGCACCCTTGGACAAACACAGCTACAGCAATACTACTACTCCAGTTACTAAGGAGTACTTCGCAGTCTGTCAGACTAAGATGGAAGAAACCCAGTGGCCAGAAACTGGAACAAAAAAAATATAAATTAGGTGTAATGTGCATACTTTTAAGAAAATAATTTAACCATGGTTTAGCAAAGAGTGATAATTTACCAAAGACTGAAGGATGGAAAATCCATCCCCTTCAGTTCCTGATTTCTAGACAGTGTATGATGTAGCTCAAACGATACTAATTATGAGGAGTGCTCTGCTATTCTGGAGACAGAGTAGATGATCACAGTTTTACCTTGCAGTTTTATAATCTTTAAATTATGGGGTTGACCCTAAATTTTACAGCCTTTTTTTTCTTATCCCACTCTCAAATGAACAGAGAGGCACAAGCCAAAATCCCATACTTGGGCTTCAAAACACCATACGACACAGTGTGTATGGAGCTCTGTTATAATATGTGATGGGAGGGATGAGAAAGCTATCCAGTTAAAAATAAACAGATGCAAGGGTGAAAAATAAACACTACTGCAAAGCCAAACAGGCTCAGGGTCCCTTGCTGCGGGAAGATGGCTCAAATCTCCACTCCTTTTCTGCTCCAGCGCCTACTGCAGCTCGGCTGCCGTCAGGGCTGCGTTACAGACAGGCGAGCGTCGCCTCGCGACACCACCTAATTGGCACCCAGCCTTCCAGGGAGTGGGAGATAGTCAGCCTAAAAATAGGCTGTCCTCTGTTTTGGCTCTCCCCTCCCTCCGTCCCCCCCTACACAGGCACAGGGCTGTCGGTCCAGGGAAAAACATCCAGAAAAGCAGCAGCCTCAGTGGAGGGAGCCGGGCGGTATTTTTGGAGATGGAGGAGCGGGATGGGGTGCTGTTGGGGTGACGGCGAGCATCGTACAGGGGATCCCTGCCTGACCTCCCACTTCTGGGAAAAAGCGATTTCCACCACCTTTAACTGCAACCTGAGCCCCCCCAGCCCCGCTGGAGGTGCAGGGACAGAGAGGAGCCACACAGCCCGTCCATGCCCTCCGGGATGCTGACCCCAGCCGACCCACAGTCAAAGCAAAGCAGCTGAGCGTGGCTTTCATGGCAGCTCCCGCAGCAGCTCCCCCATTGTTCCCCGCTCAGAAACCCTCTCCAGCCATCCTGTTATCCTGCGGAGGCCCTTGCTTCAACAGTCTGTGCAATTTCTGGTTCAAGAAACCAGCATTTACAGGCAGGAAAGCCTCACAGGACAGTTTTTAACAGGAATTTCTTTGACATTGAAGATCCTCGTAGGACTTTGATGAACACTTGAACTTTAGTCTGACATGTAAGTGCCTAAAACTCTGTATGAAGCCCAAATTAAGAGCTCTTATACTCTGCTATTGATGCTTTCTCTCATATGCAGCTCTACAAAGCTCCTGAACATCAGTAACATTTCAGAAAGCATTGGTTCTGCTTTTAACTGGATCCGAGAAGTCAAAATCAATTAGAGATTGATCTCAATTCTGCTTTTTTTTTTTAATTTATTTTTAGTGTGCAGTTCAGTAACCAAAGTGAAGAACTGCAATCGATGAAGGTAACTTGCTTTTTAGCAAAGCTATTGCCTAGATTATAAGACATTTTGCAAAGTTTCCCAAGCTCGTAAAGGCAACTGTATAAATAATGTCACTTATTGAATTCTGCAGAGTGCTCTAACAGCAAGACCGATGGGTAGCCTAATACATTGTGTAGTTGCTA
The DNA here is from genome assembly GCA_031468815.1 of Morus bassanus. Taxonomy (NCBI): domain Eukaryota; kingdom Metazoa; phylum Chordata; class Aves; order Suliformes; family Sulidae; genus Morus; species Morus bassanus. Next base: position 6,762,838 of record CM062567.1, on the reverse strand, counting down.
TAAGCAATAATCTCCTCTGCTAATCACAACTTTCACATTCATTAACATTATAGGAACCTCCTGAAAGAAATTGTGTACCAGGGAACCATTCAAACATATGCAAAGCTAGTTATGCCTATAAAACCAGCTTTCAAACTGGCATTGGGAAGAACATATCCAAGATATTTTACATCCCACAGACCTAAATGTGCAAGGTGCTGCTTTTTGAGTCCTGCTTTGGGCCACGTCATCCTGCAAACCACTGTGCATATTCAGCTGCCACAATTTAAAATAAGCATGAAATGATGGTGCTCTGCATCCAAGGTGAGATTCTGGTCCACTGAAATGCAAGGAGAAAATGCCTTGCAAGAGCATTCCTCCACGTATCACTGCTCAGCTTGATTCCTGCCTGAGCAGGACTTTGGGTTAACATTGGGGAGGGATAACTCGACAGACTCACGAAAGTTAAGGCAGTGTTACTCATTGGCCACCCCCAGGGACCCCCAGGGACCATCTCACCGTAAAAACAGTACAGCTGGCACAATCCCCACCTTGGAAAATAAATCTATCAACCACAGGGCTGATGGGGCCCATTGTTGGCGGCTGTATGGCTGTGCAGTGCTGGTCGGCAGCACTCCTTGCTTTACGAAGCCGCTATTGGCCCAGGGGTGAGAAGCTGAAAATGAAGGTGCCCAAGGGGAGTGCATGGGATGAGAAACCTCCCTGAAAGGGCTTATCCATGCATAGGGAAATACCCTCTGTATTTTGGGGCACAAGGCCTGCTGGAGCTGATGGGGGCAATGCTGGTGGTCCCTCCAGAACATGTTTTAAAACATTATCCTCCTGGTCCTGGCAGACAAGCAGCCCTCAAAAATAACCTCTCTAACAGAGATAAAGCTTCTTAGCCAGGCCACCCACTGCAAACCAAATCAGGGGAACTAGCTTGCCATTAATATATACAATTTTCAGTGCTGGGTGTGCACACACCTGCGATTTCCCTTGCTTCTTGTGACCTTTTAAACTCCAAAAGAATGATGCCTGCAGTTCCCTTATGCTCCTTTCCTTCTAAAGGAGGCCTGGCCAGCAAGGACACTGCAGAGAACTAGGCACAGCTCATGACATGCCTCTGCACTGGATCTGCCTGCGACAACCTCATGACAGTTCCCAGCCTCACGCTGTTGTGATTTATCATTTGGGGTCAGAAGACCCTGTTTTGGTTAATCAAGAGAAAAGGCAGCCAGCACATGTTCATGTCCCTCCCCTAGCAAGATGCTTAAGAAAGATGACTATATGCCAATTATTAGCTCAGAAAGTGCACCTGGCCATAAACACCCTATGCAATATATAGAGAAAAAACCATTTTGATCTGCAGCCGACTGCAGAGGGTGGGTTTGATTTATGAGGGAAGGCAAAGTCTGTTGCAGAGTGGGGTGAGGAGGAGGGGCCCGAAGGTGGCTCTTGGCCACCTCCATGCTCTTTGATCCTGGGGCCGTGCTGGCCACAGGCCAGTCCCCGCTGTGGGCTGTGTTAATCTGTGCTGGCCGTGGGTGCCTCCCAGGAGGCTCGGTGGCAGCTGGGGATTACCGGGGTCAGGGACGCCCTCCATTTTCCCTTCCTCGTACCAACTCACAGCCATGGTCAAGGCAAGGGCTGGGAGAGAAACAGCCACAGTCTTGCTGCAAGGGTGCACACACATAGGAGCTATCCTCAGTGTATCCCCTGCTGCCTCTCATCCTGGGTTGCATAAGCTTCTTGCAATAGTTGGGCACGTATGTCCCATCTGACACCACAGGTATGCCAGTTCCCAGCAAAATGTGGAGTATGCAGCTGGTGGAGCTGGAAATTGCATTTTCAATATCCATGCTTCATTCCTCATTTATTTATTTATACATATATATATATGCACATATATATGGTTATTAATCCATACCTGATGCACATAAGCAGGCAGAGATGACAATACAGTCAAAAACCTGCACACACGCAGGGAGAGCCAGCTGTGACAGTGTGTGGGGCAGGATTAGAGCAGGAGGGCCATGGTCCTCTGAGACATCGTCTTTGTTCCTCTTTCACCTCCTCTGGTCTTTCGACAGGACCACAGGCTCTCTCACAGCTGGGGGCACCTTTGGTCCCTGACTCCTGCCAGCTGCTCTGCAGCAGACAGCACATGCAGACCCGTCCACAGCCTCCTGAAGCCAACAGGGATCTTTGGCAGGTCTGGATCAGGCACTAAATCAATATGATGGAGACTTTTCAGATGTGATTTCAAAAGGGGCTGAAATTCCAGGGCTTTGTTTCCAAGTTCCCTTTAAAACTACACAATTATAACCTTCACTGGCATTACCTGATCTCATGAGCCTGGTTGATGTAGGTTAAGCAGTCACTGGCCTGACAATGGAGTATTAAACATAAAATACAATACTATACAGTATAACACAATAAAAATTCTATGAACAACCCATGTTAACTATGCAATCTGCGTCCCTATGGATCTCTGGTGGATTCATTGCTGTGTAGTATGTGGCTGAATCACTCTACAGCCACTTTTGTACATATGACACCCCTTTGAGTCTCTCTACTCTCTGTCTAGGAACATCCTTTGACAATGCTTGCAAACCCTAAATATCTGTCAGTCCTGAACCTCTGAATCAAATTGTCCAGAGGGTTCAAAAGCTACAGGATAGGACAGATGCATAATGAGAGCAATGGTAAACCATCTGAGCAACAAAAGATGATTTTCTATGGCTTGAGCAATGAATGACTAAATACATAGACAATTAGAATTTCCATGCAACAAAGTAATTATGCTATTTCCTTCTTATATTTAACCAATCCGAGCACTAAAGGGATATAAAAGACATTACATCTAGCATAATAGTTAATCAAAAAACACCTAAAAGGCACCTTTAGAAAATTCCAGGGAGGAAACGATGTTTCAAAGTGTAATGCAAAATCCTAAAAAGTCAAAAGGAGCTTTACCTTTGGCTTCACCGGGCTCTGGATCAGGCCCTTAAAATAGTTCTGGAAATGTTCCAGAAAACTTATTTCAGCTACATTTAAGCTCTGTGCTTTGCAGCTATTCAGTAATTTTCACTGTGTGTGTTAAACTGTCCGGGGGACTTTTATGCTTGTAAACAAATCCTCCATCTCCCTCATGTTGCTTTTACGTTGACTCTGCATCACTAACTTCAGTAAACAGGCTCCTGATTCACCCTGTTATGACACAGCAAGCAGAATTAGGCACCAGACATGTGTCTAAAAGCCTTGGTTTCAGGTTCTGAACATCGCTTTAGCTAATTAATAAAAGAAAACCACAGCCTAGAATCTTTCAATATTTTCAGACCATAACCTCATATTCAGCCACTTGCTCTGCTCCCAGGAGTCTAGAAGCACCAAGACATTTTTTTTTTAATCATTGTTATTGTTGTTATTTTGGAGGTCTTTTTTGCCATTCTCCATATTTCTTTAAAAAAGGCAATGTGTGACCCAGAGCAGGGTTTCTAGGTTCTTTCTGGCCTGCTCTGAGAAGCGGCTAGAAAGCAGAGAGCTTCGCTGGGTCCTGACTATGAAGCTCACAACACACAGAGCAAGACCTGCCAGCCCAGCACCACTCAGGTTTCACGAAATAGGGAAAACCTGGGGAAAGCTGGAGGAATCTTTTAACAAAAAGAACAATTTTCACAGATCTAACAGCACATGAGGAGCAGTGCTGCAGTTCATGGCTACAAGAGAAACCAAGATCTCCAAGTCATCCTGGGCAGCCAGAAGGACGTCTGTACACCTTGCAGATGCTTGCTCAGACACCATGTGGTCATGACAAAACTTTTGGGGGTTGTCAAGTTTAGGCAACTTCATAGAAAAGCAAACTCAATGTAACTCAAGCAAAACTTCCACTAAGGGCAAAGGAACCCAAGAACTCAGACTTTCCCAGGAAAGTTTCTACCCCAATTTCATCCTCTCGTGAAGAATTCAGAGTGTCGATTCAAAACTGCCTGAACCCAGCAGGAACAGGAGCACAATGAACCTATGGGAAATCTGTTCTAGACTCAAGTACTGAAGTACTTCTTTTGCTAAAGTACTACTACAGAAGTATCAAGAAAGGATGGGGCAAGGGGGAAAAACACAGAGACGATTTATCCTGCCTTTCTCTTCCCATATTCATACGATGATTCCTTTTTTTTTTTTTGCTATGACGTGTGGTTTCATAACAACTATTTACTTTTCTTTCTTTATCTAACAGCTGTCTGCTCTGAAAGATGGAAAAATAAACTAAACGTTAAAAATGAGAGAAACTATTCATATGCAATGTATAATTGCATGCTATATTTAAATCTTCATACATTATCTATCAAATTATATTTAGTTTCAACACGAGGGGAAAAAAAATCCCCCTTTACTTTCTAAAATTAGCAACAGAATTTGTATATTGTTTTCAAATACAACCGCTCTTCCTCAGAAAATTTGCCAGGGAATAATTAATGATTGGAGACATCAGCTGTATTTTGACATTGGCCCACTAACAGTCACCTAGAGCAAAAAACTGGGGAAGTCCTCAGGGAAAATACTGTATAAATCTGGATTAGCTCCGCCGAAGACAAATGAATCGATCTGGATTTATGTCGGCGGAGCCGAGAGGAGGATTCATCCCTCTGTTCGGTGGATGCAGGGAAGAAAAGACCTACAAGAACTTCAGCAAACCAGGGAAACTTTGCCACACACCGCAGCTCTGAAGGGGTTTTTTCCTAAGAGACACACAGCACACGCCAGCAGCAGCCCCTGCGCTCACATGAATGAGAATTACACGCATGCATCAAGGGAGATTAGACCTCTCGACGTGAAACACTGTTGAAAAGAGATAAAGGGAAAAAAAAATCTTAAGATACTTGCAGTGCTTTCCAGACTCTCTTGCTGCAGGCATCACTGGCAACGCCTCCGGCCCCTCCAGTAGCACAGGAGCCATACATAGCTCGATGTCAGAGGCTGGAAATCGGGCTGGGGAGGCAGCGGAGACGATGTGCTCGGCCCCGGGGAGGGAGAGAGGGCAGCTGCGTCACACCATCACGCTGGCTGTACTAATATGGGGAGCAGCGGTGGCCAGAAATCCTCGTCCGGAAGGAAAGGACAACCCCTGTAATACGAGAGCCGGCGCGGGAGCACGAAGCGGGGAGCAGACACACAACCTTGGGGGGCTTTGGAGGGATTAGGACTTCCCCGGGTCAAGAGGACGGCACCGTTGGCTGTACCTGACATGGCAGGCAGGGCAAGAGGCTTTGGTGCAGGGGGATCCCTTCCTCTCAGCACCCAGCTCCATTAAACACGGCATAATTACCCTGTTATAATCAGGCAGGTATTTTAAAGAGGTTTTAGTGTGATTTTATAATTGTGCATTATGTAACAGCTACTAACGTGTCAGGTCTCAGACAACAGTAAATGCCTGTCTACAGGTCAGGCTGTAATACTTTAATGATGCGTTTCAGAGTTGTTCAGTCTGGGCTGAAACTCTCTCATTATTTCGCCCTCCCCCTTTCACCCCCATCCCCGTCCAGGGCTTTGGTTGCATCTCCAGCAGGGCAGCCACTCGCAGAGCTTCCTCCCTCCCTCCCACCAAAACCCTCCCTCTAACGTTTATCTCCATAACCCTATGCCCACTTTTGGTGGCTACCTCATGGGGGAAAATGAAAACTTCCTCAGAGTTGCTCCTTTTTACCAGCTTTCCACGATGGTGAAGGGTTTTTTTTGTTTATTTAATCATCACCTTTTTTAAAGTTCATGTTTTTCGGGATTTCCCAGGGGCAGTGTCTGCCCTTGTACAGCCCGGCAGCAGAGATGCTCCTCAGAGGACAGAAGTGAGCTGGCAGCAGGGCATAAAAACTGAGCTGACTCTTACAGGGGTGAATTTTTGTTCACATAAAATCAGTAGAAATGATCCCTCTGTGCTGTCCTGTTTTGATTATGCAGGACCAAGGTTCTGTAAACCTGGAGCTGTGATGCACACAAAGCTTGTAGGACCCCTTTTCAGCACGCTGTAAGCCGTCTGGGAGGAACGATGGCATATTCAGTTACCAAGACACTAACAAAACCATCCATTTCTTTGGATAAAGCGACCATTTTGTTACAATAAGAAAAAGAATCTTGGAAAAATCACGTTATAAATAATACAGCCTCTGAGAATGGATTTTGGCCTAAAATGTTAATATGTAATCCATCTCCAGCTAATGAGTCTTGAAAGAATTTGTCCCTGGGCAAGTTTTTCTATAACTTCTTATTATATAGATTTTTCATTTTTCTCTAAAGCCTTTAGAAATAGCAAAACAACCCCCCCAACTACCCCCTCCCAAGGCCCCTCCAAAGTCCCAAAACCTGGTTAATTGGTCAAAATGAGACTGCAAATGCCATGAATATGGAGAGAGACTCCTTGCTTCTAACACAGACACCTTACTCGTGCCCACAGTCTGTGTTCAGTTACCTAACTTTTATACACTTAAACATGAACCGGATGTCAGTAAGACTTTTTCAACATCCCATACTAATACTGGAGTTGGATTAAAATTAGTAAAGCACAAGCTGCAGATATCTTTCAAGTAATAACTTGGATGCAGAGCAGTTTTAGTACCCTAGGAATTCAACAAGCTTTAAAAAGAATCTATAACCTGTTGGTAGGGCTCTCTAGCATTGCAGTAGAAAGCCTCTTTGGCAGAAGTTTAGTGAAACAGGAAAGTTCAATTCAAGCTGAAAGACTAAATAAATAATCTGGTAAAGAGTGGACTTATTTTTCCAAGATAGAAAAGAAAATATTCTCATTTTAAAATTAAATTTAAAAAGGCAAATGAAAAACTCAGAGCTTAAGAATTTTTAATTTTTCTGCATGTTTTGGTACAATGTTATTTGATGTGTGCTATTTCTACATTTAAAAAGCTCTTGCAATATTATGATAAATATAAAAAGCAAGCCGTTCTTGTCATGCAGAATTGTGATTAAAAAAGGCTTTGTTCATTACAAAGAGCAAGGAGACATGTTTTTGCCATGAAAGATAAGGGATCTTTTGACATCAATGAAAATTTTGCACACAAAAGGTTTGCAAGGTGACCTCCTTGCAGGAGACCAAGCCACGCCTCCTCGAAGGTGGGTGTGATAGAAGAGAGGGAATTTTTGTAGTTTATTTGCCATCTTCTCTGGAAATATGCCTCTGTGAATGGGGACTGATGATAAACCTGAAAAGGAGGGGTACAAACCACGATCATGACAGCTGGTATTACATGCCTTTAACAAAACCAGTGTGTCCACCCTGTCCCCAGCCTACTTAAGGACTGGGATGGGAGACAATTTTGGTAAATGTCTCCTCGCTCTTCTCTGAGGCTAAGATCTGGGATCTCAGCCACTGCAACCAGGCAGCCTGCAGCTGGTCCAGTAACAGCATCCCGGAATGAGTAGGAAATAAATAAGGAAACACTATTAATCCAAAGAAAAGAAAATAAGGGTGACCACATCAGCTGCAGCTACACTTAAAGAAAGTCACTGTCTGTATGATGGAGCAAAAGGATCCTCCACAACAAACTTTCTGAACTACCTGGATCTCTTCAGTGACACAAAAACCACAAGAAGGAGAGAGGGGTTAGGGACATTCCAGTTCTGGAAAAGTTTTATTTTCCTCATTATTAGTAACTCTAATTACTTTGAAAGAAGAGCAATGAGATAAATCCTGCAGAGCCAGAAATGTGACCA